>JALIGW010000018.1:7837619-8105119 GCA_023053685.1 Diadophis punctatus similis
TCCTTAGAACCCTACTTGACACAACTAAAGTTAACTTCAGAATCAATATTATAAGCCAGAGGTCTTCAATCTTGGCAACTTTAAGACTTGTGGACTTCAGCTCCCAGAATTCCTCAGCCAGCATGGGAGTTGAAGTCCACAAGTCTTAAAAGTTGCCAAGTTTGAAGACCTCTGGTATAGGTAGTCTCCCATACGCAAACTTTATGCAAAAACTTTATTAAGATGTTTCCAGTCCACAAGTCTTAAAGTTGCCAAGTTTGAGGACCCCTGTTATAAGCCATGGCAGTAAGGGTGAGTGGTTTGCCTTCCTTTTGTTTTGTGTCTGGGTGGGCCTCTGAGTCTTTGTTGACTCCTGGCAACTTCCTGGACAAGTCCCTGAATTTTTCTTGACAAGGTTTCATCGCCTTCTTCTTCCTAGGGCTGAAACAGAGGGACTGCCCTACGGTCATCCTTGTACCTAAGGTGGACCTAGAACTCGTGGTTCCCTGGTTTGTAGCCTGCTGACTTAACTAGGACACCAAGAGGGCTTCTCTTTGCTGAGGGAACCCCAAATATTTGAACTTCTAAAGAGGAGACAATCCTTAGGCATAAAGATTGATGGTGAAAAGTGCCACTCGCTCTGCAATCCTTGGCCTTACCTGTGTCAAAAGTGGGCAATTACAACTGGGAAGATTGAGCGGGCAAAGCTAAGTGAGTGAGGTCTCAAAGGTGCTTTTTCAAAAGGCAACTGGATTTCATTTTTCTTGAGGAGGAAGAAGAAGAACAAATCTGCTTCTCATCCAAGAAGCTTGAAACCTTCGTCTTCTTCCTCAAGGGAAAAAAAACTTCCTTAAACCTCCTTAAACATAAACATTTAATCTAAATGTTCTTTAATTAAAGAACATTTAATTAAAGAACGTTTAATTAAACATGAAAGGCCTGGGGACTAAAACATATGAAGAAGTTGCAGGAATTGGGTATGGCTAGGCTAGAGAAAAGAAGGGCTAGTGGTGACATGATAGCAGTATTCACGTATTTGAGAGGCTGCCATAAAGAAGAGGGGGTCAAATTATTCTCCAAAGCACCTGAAGGCAGGACAGGAAACAATGGATGGAAACTAATCCAGGAGAGAAGCAACCTGGAATTAAGGAGGAATTTCCTAACAGTGAGGACAATTAACCAGTGGAACAGCTTGCCACCAGAAGTTGTGGGTATTTCATCACTGGTCAGGTTTTTAAGAAGAGACTGGACAGCCACTTGTCTGGAATGAGCTAGTGCAGTGTTGGCGAAGCTTTTTGGCACTGAATACCGGAATGGGGACGAGTGTGCGCACACACCATGTGCTGGAAACCGGAAGAGCAATGGGCGACGGCTCTGCGTGCCACTTCCGGCACACGTGCCATAGGTTCACCATCATGGATCTAGGGTCTCCTGCTTGAGCAAGGGGTTAGACTAGGAGACCTCCAAGGTCCCTTCCAGCTCTATTCTAGTCTATCCTTAGCACTTTCATCAAAAGAGTCAAAGATAAGGAGAACCAGAGGAGCTGATACTTCTTGCTTCTTTGCAACCCCTAGTAGGCTTCCCTTCCCCTACACACTCCAGAGATACTCTTCGTATCCTCACAGTTCAAGCCAGAAGGGCCTCGAGCTTTCACAATCCTTCCTCCTATTACATGCCAGAGCAAAAAAACATCAATCTTACGCAACAACTGAACAGCGACAAGCACAGAGTCCAGGGAGGAAGAAGATGGAAATGCCAAATTCTAACTCACAAGAGTTTAGCTTTGTTGTCGTTGTTGCTGCTTGAACATAATGTATCCTCGGACACAAAGAGCTTTAAATTAAAAATGATGTCTGGGAGAGAAGGTCAACAGGGATGGGAACAAGATGTAAATGCTGGTAACTGAGATCAGGAAACCACATTGTTGTCAGTTGTTGTTGTTTTAAAAAGAATCATTAAGGGACTACAATGTGTTACCAGTGTACGTTTCTTCATAATGAGTCCTTTTCTTCAATGGCCCACTCTTTGCAAAGCTTTTCAATCGGGGACATCTCCAATTAAATCGAGTGTGTTTCCATTGTATCCGAAATTACTTCAACAGGTTCTCCTGTTTATTTGCTTACTTTTCTCTCTGGAGCTGGTGAAAAGTATGAATTGTAATGATTCAATAAAAGCTCATTTGCTATTCTCCTGATGCGTTAAAGTTCTAGTGGATTAGTTTACTTTGGCGAGTTGGTTGAATGCACAGGCTTTATAGGGATAAAAATACACAGGGACATTTTGCAATGCTTGAAAAAGTTTGTCGATTAATTCTGACAGAGGGAGGGACTGAGTTTCACAGATGGGGCTTCTGAGAGCCAGCTAAAGGAAATCTTACTAGCTTAGGATGTCACTGTTGTCTTCACGCATATCAGAAGCGACATCTGGGCATCTGGGACAGGCCGACAAGGAGTTAGGGTGGGGGAGAGAATTGGGAACACTGGGATTAGAAGATCTCATTTTATGTGCATTGTTTCCACTGGTTCTAACATAGAGCTTCAATGCAACTCCCTTTTTATAACCCTGCAATTCCTTAATTCGGGGTAGAGCCCGGGCGACTGGATGGAGCTGAGCATTAGAGCCTTCAATGTAACATTGTGGGGCATCTGTGGATGTCATATCTGAAGACTGCCGAGAAATATCGTATACTATATCGTATACTAGTAGATGGATACCTGTGCTTCGCTATGAAACTGAACTCTTAGCATGGAGTAGAATGTCTAAACTCCCAGCCCGCAGGCCGGATGAGTCACGCGCTGGCCATGCCCACTGGCAGTTGGAACAGAGTTCTTTTCAGGTGGGGAGGGGGAGTAGAATGTCTAACTCAGAGCATGTTAATAATAATATAAGAAATAACTAATGATCTGATGGTCATTTCGAGAAATCCTTTCTTAGCGAGCACCTGGAGGCCAAGAGAAACATACGTGCCAAGTTTCAAGTTTTTAGGCTTTACAGTTCTGGAGATTTTGTGATGATGCGTGAGTGGTATTTTGCTTTTATATATATAGATCATGATAACATATATATCATACAATATATATCATTTTCTGTAAGTCGCTGAGAGTGAGAGGGTGGCCGTATAAATTCTCTAAATAGTCCTTGATTTATAACCACAATTGAGCCCAACGTTTCTGTTGCTAAGTGAGACAATTGTTAAGTGAGTTCTGCTCCATTTTATGACCTTTCTTCCCACAGTTGTTAAATGAATCACTGCAGTCCTATTCTGTACCATTGGGTTGTTGTTGTTGTTGAAAGTCGACAGAGAACAAAAAAAAGAATAGGCCTGATTACACACTTAGATACTGAATGCAATTTCTTTTCATTGGCCTTTATAAATGGGAAGAGAAACTTTTCAAAAGCTTGTTGTGTGTAATCCAGAGGGTCTCAGTTAGATGACAAAATATTTGCTCAATCTTTGATTTTCTTTTCCAATTAAAAATGTAATCTATCCACTATCACCAGCTGTGCTATAAGAGCAAAGAACACAAAGCATTGTATTTGCCAAGCGTTTTAGAGATTAGAAGTGGATCACCTTTTAAACATTCATTTCTCCCCCAGGCAAGGAGAAAAAAAAAGAGCAAAATTTCTTAAAAACACTCCAGGAAAACAAACACATAACCAAGTATCTTGATCCTCTCAAGAAATAGAGGCTAGAGAGGATGTTATTTTCTTTGCACCAGGTTTATTAAAGTGTTTGCTAAACTGGCAAAAAAAAAGGCAAACCAGAACTAAGAATACCAGCAAATATCCATTACCAAGACTGCAATTTAATTTCTAATTTCTTTGTTAACAATGAAGGAGAGAATGATGACAAAGGACTGTAGTGCAGTTGCAAAAATGGCTGGAATAAATGACTTCCCAGCAATGGCAGTAAAATTTTTTGGCAAATGTTTTCTGGCAAATTTTCTGGTTGAAAAGGTAAGCAATTAGTATGGCCAAAAAAAAAGCGATTTTTTTTCAAACACATGGCCATCTAACCTCATTTTAAAGACATTCTGGGATGAAGATTCCGGAGTGCCTTTAAGTTCTTTGAAGGAAGCACCTGAATTTTGAATTGCAAAATTCTTCTATAAATGTACTAGTAGATGGATACCCGTGCTTTGCTACGAAACTGAACTCCTTAGCACGGAGTAGAATGTCTAAACTCCCAGCCCACAGGCCGGATGAGGCACGAGCTGGCCACGTCCACTGGCAGTTGGAACAGAGTTCTTTTCAGGTGGGGAGGGGGAGTAGAACGTCTAACTCCTTAGCATCAGAGCATGTTAATAATAATATAAGAAATAACTAATGATTTGATGGTCATTTCGAAAAATCCTTTCTTAGCGAGCACCTAGAATCCAAGAGAACATACGTGCCAAGTTTCAAGTTTGTAGGCTTTATGGTTTTGGAGATTTCGTGATGATGCGTGAGTGGCATTTGGCTTTTATATATATAGATTGATATCCTTAAAGTTACAACTAATGTAGAAGAAAACCGTAAGAACAGAATTTGTAAAGTCAATTTAAACAACTCAACTAAACAAAACAAGCATAATATTGACCAACTAATTATAATAAGAATTAAGGACATCTAAGTTTATGTAAAAATACAATATAAGCATATTAAAAGTCTGTATTTTGTGGCCATGTTTTGTTTTCTATCCATATTCCCAATTAGAAAGCTGAAACCATAATGCATAGACACACTAGTATAAGATTAAAAGTAGTAATTTCATTAGTTTATAAAGGAATATATTGCTGTGAAGTTAAGTTTTTTTTCTAGGCAAAGTTTAATGTGCCAAATATGTATCTCACTGCAGAAAGTAAGCTATTGGCTTGGACAGGTAAAATAATTAACCTACCCATTCCCAAAGCATTTCTATAATTCCTTAAAATGTCTGTAGGTCATTTTTTTTCCAATAAAAAAAGATGAATTACACAATTACACAATCCAGTGCATGGGTTGATGTACTTTAATGCTGGGGAAAACGGGGCTCACAATTACAAATGACTCTACTGTAACTCCATTTATTCACGGCGTCTCTCATCACCCAGGTGGGATGCTTTAAAGGTATCATGAGCCGAGGTGGCGCAGCGGTTAGAGGCAGGTACTGCAGGCCACATTAGCTGACACTGATTCGCAGGTCAGCGGTTCAAATCTCACCGGCTCAAGGTTGACTCAGCCTTCCATCCTTCTGAGGTTGGTAAAATGAGGACCCAGATTGTTGGGGGACAATGTAAATATACATTGCTTACTGGTGTAAACCGCTTAGAGAGTGCTTGCACTGTGAGGAGGTATATAAATCTCACTAATAAAATAAAATAAATAAATCATACAATGTTATTTTTATGGATCTTTGGCTATTCTTTGAAAAGAGGGCAATTTTCTGAAAAGATGAAAATCAGTATCCTGAGGATTACAGAATACAGAATCAAGCTCCAGCACTGCGTGTATCCAATAACTGGGATAAAACAGCAGATAACGGAATGGTGTTCAGGGAGAGGCAGGGTAGAAATTCTGACTAAAGCAGTAGAGCCGTATTTAGAAACGCTCACCTCAAATCTTTCTTGCTCCATGCGGTGTTGGTCATCCAGCTGCTGTTCCAGGTACGTCAAGTTACGAAACTTCTCCACGAAATAGCTATATTGTTTCTGCAACTCTTCCTCGATTTTCTCATACTCATCCATAAAGGCTGGGCTGGTAAGATCAAAAGAAGCTGGGTTCACGCAGTGCCCTAAGCCAGGGGTCTCCAACCTTGGCAACTTTTAAAACTTGTGGACTTCAATTCCCAGAATTTGCTGGCTGAGGAATTCTGGGAGTTGAAGTCCACAGGTCTTAAAGTTGCCAAGGTTGGAGACCCCTGGCTCTAGAACAATAATAAAGCAGTCTTTAAAAAATAAGTCTAATAATTTGAACATTCTACAGACATTTATAGTTATTCACTTATCCCCTGCCATCCAGTTCAGCAAAAAATAAAAATCTGCGTGTCTCTCCCAGCTATTTGCCTCTTTGCAGTTTCAGTTTCAGTTTCATTTTAGCACGTGGCAAATCAGCTGTAGGTCGGGGAGCTGCTAGTGACTTGCTTGGCTTTACAGGCTCTTCCCTGTTTGCTGCAAACAGGTAAATTGCTGGAAGGAAAGGAAAGGAAAGAAAGGAAAGGAAAGGAAAGGAAGGGAAGGAAAGGAAATGAAAGGAAAGAAGGAAAGGAAAGGAAAGAAAAGGAAAGAAGGAAAGGAAAGGAAGGGAAGGGAAAGGGAAAGGAAAGAAGGAAAGGAAAGGAAAGAAGGAAAGGAAAGGAAAGGAAAGGAAAGGAAAGAAGAAAAGGAAAGGAGAGGAAAGGAAGGGAAGGGAAGGAAAGAAAAGGAAAGAAGGAAAGGAAAGGAAAGGAAGGGAAGGAAAGGAAATGAAAGGAAAGAAGGAAAGGAAAGGAAAGAAAAGGAAAGAAGGAAAGGAAAGGAAGGGAAGGGAAGGGAAAGGGAAAGGAAAGAAGGAAAGGAAAGGAAAGAAGGAAAGGAAAGGAGAGGAAAGGAAGGGAAGGGAAGGAAAGAAAAGGAAAGAAGGAAAGGAAAGGAAAGGAAGGGAAGGAAAGGAAAGGAAAGGAAAGGAAAGAAGGAAAGGAAAGGAAAGAAAAGGAAAGAAGGAAAGGAAAGGAAAGGAAGGGAAGGGAAGGGAAAGGAAAGGAAAGAAGGAAAGGAAAGGAAAGAAGGAAAGGAAAGGAAAGGGAAGGAAAGGAAAGGAAAGGAAAGGGAAGGAAAGGAAAGGAAAGGGAAGGAAAGGAAAAAAGAGATGAAGGGAAGGGTAGGAGGCAAAAGATGAGATAAGGCGAGATGAGATGATGAGATAACCTTTATTGTCATTTTTTATTGTGAGCACACTGGCACACATTAATTCTGATGCCCACTCTCAAAAGAAAATATATACATGCACACACACACATATACATATGCTACACACACACACACACACAGTGTGTGTGTGTGTGTGTATAGCAAATGTATATGTTATATACAGTATGTATACATACATATAAATATAAATAAATAAAATGAGCAGGCAAAAGGATGATTAAAAAAATCAACCCAGCGTTGCAGAGAGCACATTAGAAGGAACCAGGGAAGCGTTGCATGACAGCCACCCTGGGAGGTCAAACTGTTATCATCTCACTGCAGGACAATGAACCTTCAGTTAACTCTTAGGAGGGAGCGAGTGGAGGTCAGCTCCTACCGAACGCTCTGCAGAGTTTGCAGCCGCTTGTGGTTTCTCTCCAGCTCGGATTTCCTCTTTTCGATCTTGGCCTCCAAACTGGCTTCATCGGCGGCCACGTTGTTGAGTATGTCGTTGGTTTTCTGGACTACCTCCTGCAAAAAAGGAAAGGAAAGGGGGGGAAATCACACACAACAGAAGTGAGCTGCTGTGACACCTGTGACTCTACGGTAGATGGGCATGAAATGGGCACATCTCCTATGGGCACATAGGAAGGACAAAGACGAGAAAACTCCTTGGGGTAAACCTGAGAAGGAAGATATGGAAAACTATCTTAAAAGTCCTCGACTTACGACCACAACTGAGCCCAGAATCTCCATTCCTGAGCAAAATTCATTGGAATTTTGTCCCATTTTACGACCTTTCTTGCCACAGTGCTTAAGTGAATTCCTGCACTTGTTAAGTTAGTCACATTGGTTGTGAAGAGAATCTGGCTTCCCCATTGACTTTGCTTGTCAGAATGTCGCAAAAGGGAGATTGCGTGACCCCCAGGGCGCCGGCAACCGTCATAAATACGAATCCGTTGCCAAGTGTCTGAGTGGTGAATGGAAACAAAAAGTCAGAAAGTTTAAGGGAAAAGAAGAGAGATGCAGAAAAAAAGGAAGACGGGGGAAAAAGTAGTTGGCTTCCGACTTTTTCAGTGGGATAAAATACAAAAAAAAAAAAACCCCTTACAACTTCAACCTTTGGCTTTACATTTCCAAAATGTTTCTATAAGTACAAAGTCATTCTAGTCATCCAATCCTAAAATCAAGGATTCAGTTGTTGTTTTTCATTTTCAAGTACTAAGTCCAGAAGTGGTTTCCAAGTGGACACAAAAGATAGGCTCTTCTCTTTAATTATAACAGTCGGTTTTGCCATCTCCGAAGGTAATATAAACTTGAATTTAACCCTCGAGGACAATTTATTTCCATTTAGGTTCCTCTACGGAACTCCTTGACCAGGTTGTGCCGAACAAATGAGAGACTTGCGGAACGAAGAGTGAACGAAGCAGAGGAGTGTCTTCCCACCTTTTTTTGGTGAGCCTTTTCCTTAGCAACCAAAGAAAGAAAACATATTTTACCTCCTGAAACTGCTGTTAATGTTCAAGGGCCATTTTTTTTAAAAAAGATTTTATTGATTTTCTATTGTTTACATTTTGTTAGTGCTTAATAAACATCCTGTTGTCTGGGTTTGTGTAATTGCTTAATAATAATAATAAGAGCCTCGGTGGTGCAGTGGTTAGAGTGCAGTACTGCAGGCTACTTCTGCTGATCACTGGCTGCCAGCAGTTTGGCAGTTCGAATCTCACCAGGCTCAAGGTTGACTCAGCCTTCTTCCATCCTTCCGAGGTGGGTAAAATGAGGACCCAGATTGTTGGGGGCAATATGCTGACTCTGTTGGGGGCAATAGGCTGACTCTGACCGCTTAGGAAGGGCTGTAAAGCACTGTGAAGCGGTATATAAGTAAGTTCTATTACTGTTGCTCTTCCTTTTCTCCTTCCTTCCTTCCTTCCTTTCCTTCCATCCATCCATCCATCCATCCATGGTGCACAGTGGTTAGAATGCAATATTGCAGACTAATTCTGCCCACTCCCAGGAGTTCGATCCTGACCGGCTCAAGGTTGACTCAGCCCTCCATCCTTCCCAGGTGGGTCAAATGAGGACCCAGATTGTTGGGGGCGAGAGGCTGACTCTGTAAACTGCTTAGAGAGTTCTGCATAGCACCGTGAAGTGATATATAAGTCTAAGTGCTATTGCTATAATACATATTACATTCTTAATCTCCACCTCTTTTTTCCAACCACTGGTAAAATAAAGTCCATGTCTGATAATATTCTGTCTTCTTTCTGTTTAATCTTAACTCTGTCCATTTAACTCTGTCCATTTCTGCAAAATCTAGGGCCGTTTTATTACAGGGAAGGTTGCAGGATTTCGCATCCCAAGAGGTTAGGTGGATGACTAGTTGATTAAAACTGTGAGGAAACTGTATTCCCCCAAAAACCATACGTGAGATTTTATTTTATTTTTAAATTGCAATGTCTAACGGTTTTCATTATGAACTTTTTTCTCAACACAGGTAATTTATACAGGCAGTCCTCGACTTACGACCACAATTGAACCCAACATTTCTGTTGCTAAGTGAGACATTTGTTAGGCAATTTCTGCTCCGTTTTACGACTATTCTTGCCACAGTTGTAAAGTGAATCACTGCATGTGTTAAGTCAGTAACAATGTCAAATGAATCTGACTTCCCTGTCGACTTTGCTCGTCAATAGGTCGCAAAAGGGGAATCACATGACCCCGGGACACTGCAACCGTCGTAAATATGAGTCAGTTGCCAAGCGTCTGAATTTTGATCACGTGACCACGGGGATGCTGCAAATGGTCGTAAAGTCACTTTTTTCAGTGCCGTTGTAACTTCAAACAGTCAATAAATGAACTGTTGTATGAGTGGTCCGGTGGCCTAGAGGTGGAGCTCTCGCCTCACAATCAGGAGGCTGTGAGTTCAATCCTAGGTAGAGGCTGATATTTCTCTCTCTGGGCACAATGAGAATATATCTGCTGTACAAAACTCCACATTGGCGACAGGAAGGGCAGCCGGCCAGTAAACACTCAGCTCCATTCAGTTGCCCCGACTCCACCCTGCAAGGGATTACGGGCTCATTACCTCCAGGACCGCATCCTACCACATACCTCCCTTCAACCAGTTAGGTCCACAGAGTTGGTCTCCTCCAGGTCCCATCAGCCAAACAATGCCGGTTGGTGGGACCACGGGGGAGAGCTTTCTCTGTGGGAGCCCCATCTCTCTGGAACCAACTCCCACCAGAGATCTGGACTATCCCCACTCTTCTGGCCTTCCGCAAAGCCGTAAAGACATGGCTCTTCCGGCAGGCGGGGTGAAGAAGATCGGATTCCCCCTGGATGTATGGTTTCTGTTGCTTTTAAAAAAAATTATGTTATAATTTTAAGTTGTTTTTTATATACTGTACTGCTCTTATTCATGCTGTACACCGCCCTGAGTCCTACGGGATTGGGCAGCCTATAAGAACTTTTAATTAAATTAAAATTAAAATTAAATTAAATTAAATGATGAACCACTTAATGAACTATTGTAAGTCGAAGGGCTACCTGTACAGCAAAAAACCAGGTAACTTACTGACTGACAAAGCCACTGCGTTGAAAACCCCCTCATCCTTACCAAAATACATTTGATGGCAACGCGCATCACTTTCTCGGTTTCGTTGATCTCAAGAGGTCTTCCAATTGCTTCTGTTCTCAGTTCCTGAGAGGGTGGAAACAAAAGAAACAAAATGAAACAAAAGAGCAAACAAGGACAAAAACCAGAAAGATACGGACATTAAATAGTTTTTTTTTCTTTCTTGGCAGCAACTCCGGATTTAGGAGGAGAATCGATCCCCAAATGTAGGAAGCCGTCCGAGGAGGAAACGTACGGTGAAATGCCGAGAACTCGCTTTAATTGCTATCGTACATCTTCGAAGTTGGCAACCCCACTTTGGTGTAATCTCTTTGTTAACAGTTAAAAATCTAGCCTGTCAACATCGATTTAAACCAGTGTTTCTCAACCTTGGCCGTTTGAACCTTGGCGTTGCTGGCTGGGGAATTCTGGGAGTTGAAGTCCACACATCTTCAAACGGCCAAGGTTGAGAAACACTGGTTTAAACTATGCTTTATTAAAATAAGATGGGCCAAAAGACCGAAGCGTAACATGTACACTCCCCTGGCTTTGAGAGGAGGCTTAAAAGAGTTATAAGTATAGATATGATATAACAAATAATGAGTTTAGAAGGGACACCGATAATTTAAAGATACATGAGAATATGTTATTAGTCTGTTAAATATAAGGTGTATTAGGATTAGAATCACTCAGGGAAAGGTTTAGAGCAGTGTTTCCCAAACTTTTGACATATGTGTACCCCTTCTATAATTTTCATAACGCTGAGTAACCCTCATAAAAAACATATGCTTTAATAAAAATCAAAATATATTTAATTTTTTTGGGTACATACGCAAAATAAAAATTGTATTTTATAAAAATAATCAAAATCAGTGGAACTTACTAAAGCACGATAACAGGCGCCCGGAACTAACTATTAAAGAAGTAAGTTGTCTCTGTAACGAAGTGCAGTATATTCACGCCATGTCACGCCTCACAAGACTGTCTAACCGTTAGATAACACTGCAATTCTCCGGCGTTTAAACAGCTCCGCGGCTCAACGTCAACTGTTAATGTTCCCGCAGTTTAAAAATGGCCGAACCCGAGCTGTGCGAAGGATGCACAGAAGTTCCCGCCATAATGAGTTGCGATACGATGTACGATGGCCCCAGTTCCCATGTAAAAACTGCGATACGCGCCTATTTCTTTCCTTGTTCTGTGGGCGCAGCTAAGCACGGTGCAGTGGATATTCCCACGTGATCCCCACCACCCTAACCCTAACCCTAACCCCCACCAAACTCTTCCCCTACCCCTGGGGGTACGCGTACCACTCTTTGGGAAACACTGGTTTAGAGGGAGGAAGAGGAAGTAGAAGGGAGGAGAGAAAAGAAGGTGTGGAGGGAAGTAGGGAGGGGGAGAGAAGGAGTAAGAAAGTAGATGGAGGAGATGGAGATAGAGAGAGGGGAGTGTAAAGAAAAGAATAACAACAGACTGATAAATAACAGCATAAATAGGTGCAAAAATAGGATATTGAATCATGGTTGATTGGATAAAAATGTATAATTATGTTATGTTGTTGAACGTTTTAAGGTATATGTATTGATATATATATGGAAATTGTGGAGAAAAAAATAAAAAATATTTTTTTTTAAAAAAAGAGAGAGCGGAGGCTCACATGTCACAGCAAGAATCGTTTTAGAAGTCACCGGTTGGGAATACATCTTAAATTAAGTCACAGTTTTACAAACCGTGGTTTACTGAACAAAGCAATAATAGCTGTGATTCCATCATTATAAGAACCATTGCAGGTAGTCCTTGACTTATAACAGTTCATTTAGTGAACAAACTGTTCAAAGAAAGTGACTTATGACCGTTTTTCACACTTGCGACCGTGGTAGCATGGTCCCATGGTCAGGTGATCAAAATTCAGATGCTTGGCAACTGGTTTCATATTTATGACGGTTGAAGCGTCCTGTGGTCGCGTGATCCCCTTCGGCATCTTTCTGACAAGCAAAGTCAAGGGGGGAAAGCCAGATTCACTTCCCAACCGTGTGACTAACTTACAAACTGAAGCGATTCGCTTAACGACGCTGGCAAGCAAGGTCGCAAAACGGGGCAAAATTAACTTAACAACTGTCTTGCTTAGCAACAAAGATGTTGGGTTCAATTGTAGTCATTAAGTCAAGGACTCTTTGTATAAGAGCATGACGTAGAAAACAGGTGAGAAAGGGAAAGGGAACAGGTGTGTTTGTACAGTTTTAATAAGCAAAGGCACAATTAGATGTTATCAGGTTTTAATTGTCTAGTTTAATTAAAAGAAGGACTAGGGGAGACATGATAGCAGTGTTCCAATATCTCAGTGGTTGCCACAAAGAAGAGGGAGGGGTCAACCTATTCTCTAAAGCCCCTGAGGGTAGAACAAGAAGCAATGGGTGGAAACTAAACAAGGAGAGAAGTAACTTAGAACTAAGGAGAAATTTCCTGACAGTTAGAACAATTAATCAGTGGAACAGCTTGCCTCCAGAAGTTGTGAATGCTCCAACACTGGAAGTTTTTTTTTTTAAATAATCTTTATTGAATTTTTACAATAAAAAAAGATACAAACAGCACACAACAGCACACAGACAGAACACATGTAACACAAACGAATACACGTATTTACACGCAATGTTACAGAGAAATCCAACACTGGAAGTTTTTAAGAAGATGTTGGATAACCATCTGTCTGAAGTGGTGTAGGGTTTCCTGCCTAAGCAGGGGGTTGGACTAGAGGACCTCCAAGGTCCCTTCCAACTCTGTTATTATTAATTATTATTAATAATAATAATTAATAATAATAATAATAATAATAATTAATTATTATTATTATTATTATATAAATAATAATAATAATAATAATAATAATAATAATAATAATAATAATAATAATAATAATAATAATAATAATAATAATAATAATAATAATAATAATAATAATAATAATAATAAATTCTGAAATCTTGAATGTACTCAGCCCTTGCAATGAAACTGTCTCCATTCCCGATTGTTTGATTTCTGAACTTAAACTAAGCTATTTGTCAAAGACATGGCTGTAGCCCATTACTCATTCTGAAGGCTCAATGCTGTTTCTATAGCACAACAGCTGAAGGCTTTGGCATTTCATTCAATTACTGCCAAGGATTTAGTAAGGGGAGAAATTTAGCATATGAAGAGAGAGACAGGAAAATATCCTCAAGGAATATTTTCTGCTATAATATGTTTAACAGTCACAAAGAGACCCCAAGATTCTTAGATGGGTTTACTGGAACACAAGAGATCATACGTTCGTTGAATGCAGGGAAGAAAATCTGTGTAGGGCTCAGCAGGCGAAGACCAAAGGAGAGGTCAGTTGCATATTTGCAAAGAGCAGCCTTTACTCTCGATAAAATTATGAAAAGTAACTTTGGCCAAAGTGCCTTCGAGCTAGGCGAAAAGCAGCACAAATCACGCAGGGAATCACAAATCACCCGATTTCAGCAAAGGGATGCAATTCTGAGACTGATAGTGCAGTAGTAGATGATAAGGATGGATTTTTATCTGCTGTATAGCACATTATTTGCCGTGTCAGTTTAAAACTATTTTTCAGCTGCAACCAGGGAAGAGTTGAAAGGGTAATTTCACACGCCAGATCCATCGTCCTGTGTGTACCATTTGAACACTCTGGGTAGAGTTCAAAGAGCTAGTCTGATTTAGAACACAGAACATAGAATAACACGAGTGGAAGGGACCTGGGAGGTCTTCTAGTCCAACCCCCTGCTCAAGCAGGAGACCGTATACTATTCCAGACAAATGGCTGTCCAATCTCTTCTTGAAAACCCCCAGTGACGCTCAGAGCACCCACAATGTCCGGAGGTAAGCCCTTCCACTGATTAATTGTTCTCACTGTCAAGAAATTTCTCCTTAATTCTAGGTTGAGTCTCCTTTAATGATATTTCCCCCATTGCTTCTTGTCCTGCTCTCTGGTGCTTTGGAGAATCAGAAGTGAACAATCCAGAGCTTTCCTTTGAAATCAGACTTCTGATAAAAGCTACCTCCTCCTTCCAGAGGTGGGTTCCTGCCTGTTTTTGCCGGTGCGGTTAATAGCTGTTGTTCGGCGCAGAGCCGAAGACGCTGCTGCCGTTCGCGGCGCAGGAGCTTTCCCCGGGCGCTTTCCCCGCCTGCATGGATGCCGCCGTTTGCGTTCTTTTGCCCTCTGCGCATGCAGAACGCTTTGCGCATGCGTAGAGGGCAAAAGAACGCAAACGGCGGTGTCCATGCGGGCGGCGGCAGCGCCCAGGGAAAGCCCCCGCGCCGCGAACGGCAGCAGCGTCTTCGGCTCTGCGCCGAACAACAGCTATTAACCACACCGGCAGGAACCCACCTCTGCCTCCTTCCCACCAACTTGCTGCGGGAGGGACAGAAATAAAGAGAGAGAGAAAAAGGACAGTTTTCTGAATCTCTGATTCTGGCCCAACCCCTACCCCTTCCATCCTGGCTTACCATACTTTCAAACACATTTTGCTTACAAGGGGAAGTTTATTTATTTATTTATTTATTTTGTGAGATTTATATTCCGCCTCACAGTGCAAGCACTCTCTAAGCGGTTTACACCAGTAAGCAATGTATATTTACATTGCCCCCAACAATCTGGGTTCTCATTTTACCTACCTCGGAAGGATGGAAGGCTGAGTCAACCTTGCCAACTTTAATCCTAAATGTGTCCCAGAGATTTCCTTTTGGCATATGTGATCATGTTGCCTCTATTAAAATAATAAATGGAGGCGATCCAGCTAAAAGAGGATATGGGAAGGACTGCCAGAAACCATCTTCTCTGCATGGTAGACGTTCTGGCACATGGTTGGCCATATGTTAGATGTGAAGTAAAACATGTTTATCTCAAGGCTTTTTCAAACGTATGCGCTGTTGTGGCTGTGGAACAGCTTGGTCCCCATCCTGAGGTGGTTTGGATGGCCCCAATCCTATTGGCCTTTTTTTTAAGGCTCAAAAACCTGGCCGTTCCCCACAGAGGTCCAGAATTAGCATCCTTGGTTGCCAATTTGCTTTCTTTGTTTTGATATCTACTATTTTGGTGATTGTTCTCGTTTGGATGCGAAGAGTCATGATGAATTGATGGCCACAGAAAAATCAACCAGTGGATAAATAAATACATACATCAATGAAGTGCAGAACGCACAACCACATTCTGCAACTTACTGGTTACTTTTGAGTTGCTTGCATTGGCTGTAAGGTGCATTATTTGTTAGTACATTTCATTTTACTCTTGTCCCCATCCTGTTTACATCTGCAGCAGCTGTGAAATCTACTTACCTTCCCTACCGGTTCGGAAGCGCGGGTTTTGCGCACACTCACTTTGCACATGCTACCATCACACATGCTTTTTCACCCTCTGCGCATGCACAGAAGGCTTTGTGCATGCTCAGAGGGTTAAAAAAAAAAGAAAATGGTGATGTCTGGGTGGGTGGGCGGAGCCTCACGCTGCCGCCGCTACTGGTTCTCTGAACCACTGGCGGCCACCGCTACCAGTACGCCCGAACTGGGCCGAACCGGTAGCATTTCACCCCTGATCTGCAGGGATTTTTCTCTCCGAAAGTCACTGCAGAGCAACATCAGTGGACAAGTTAGCTCAAAGCAACAGGCAGCGAGAATTTCGGAATAATAAATGGAGGATTACAGCTCCTGAATCTAGATTTGATTGGCCAAATCACAGAGCACTCTTTGAACATGCAAAACCTTCTATACTTTCTTAGCGCATCACAGATGCAAGGAAAACATTTCTATCAGCAGGAAATGCCCATTGCAAGCAAATTACGGGAGTGTTATTAGAATTATACTAAAAATCCTAACAGAATCCTGGCTGGGAATAGCAGCCTTAATATATATTTTTTTATTTTTTAAATATATTTTTCTTTAACATATTTAGGTATTTAGTAAACATTGTATTGTCTGGGTTTTTTAACATATATATATATATAATAGTAATAGTAATAATATTCGTTACTTGTATATAATAATATTCTTCCAACTTCTAATTTTTACCTTTATTATGTAACCATTGATAAAACAAATCCCAAGTTAAAAAATATTCTGTGTCTTCTTTGTCCTTTATCTTTAATGTTAACCTATCCATTCCGGCACCAATCTAATATATTTTTAGAATAGAATAGAATAGAATAGAATAGAATAGAATAGAATAGAATAGAATAGAATAGAATAGAATAGAATAGAATAGAATTCTTTATTGGCCAAGTGTAATTGGACACACAAGGAATTTGTCTTTGGTTCATATGCTCTCAGTGTACATAAAAGAAAAGATACATTTGTCAAGAATGGTTGTCATAGGGTTCAAGGAAACAATCAATATTAATATAAATCGTAAGGATACAAGCAGCAAGTTACAGTTATACAGTCATAAGTGGGAGGAGATGGGTGATAGGAACGATGAGAAAAACTAATAGTAATAGTAATGCAGACTTAGTGAATAGTTTGACAGTGGTGAGGGAATTGTTTGTTTAGCAGAGTGATGGCGTTCGGGAAAAAACTGTTCTTGTGTCTAGTTGTCTTGGTGTGCAGTGCTCTATAGCGACGTTTTGAGGGTAGGAGTTGAAGCAATTTATGTCCAGGATGTGAGGGGTCAGTAAATATTTTCACGGCCCTCTTTTTGAATTATAATTATTTTTTTAATAATTTTTAAATTATATTTTCATCTGTAGGAGTTTCCTCATTTTTCCAGTGTTGTGCAAATACAATTCTCGCTGCTGTCAAAACATGCAGCATTAAATATACATTCCCTTTGTCATATTTTTCTGGCAATATACCTAACAAAAATACTTCTGGCTTTAAATCTATGTGTTGCTTTATCATTTTCTCTAACCATGTATGTATTTTCGTCCAGAATTTTGCAGCCTTAATATTACATTGCAGTTCTACCCTGGCAGTAGCATTTGTTTATGAAGTTTAAGAGTTAAGCAAAATATTTATTAAACGAACGGTTATAAATTGAAAATTAGCTATATTCAAAGATGAATCAGATTATTAATAAATAAAAAAGCAGTATTTTTGTCAAGGGGGCTAGTGCTCCTTTCTGTTTGTGTTATTCTGCAACATCCACTCATTAGAAATCAGGGGAGCATCAACGTAGCATTAACGCTGATGAGCTAAAGCAGAAAGTCATTTTAAAGCAATTAACATAAATTCAAAATATTCCACAGAGACGGCATTGGTCTTTACGCATTCGGGAAAGAAAGCTAATGGCAAAAGAAGCAGAACCGATACCCAGCCTGGCCACGGGGAATTCTACTCCCAACACATCTGGAACCCACCAGGTTTGAAGGAAACTATATGGGGAACGTGGGACCAATTTGGAGGAGAAAAATAAAATTGATCATCAGAGTGGAAAACAACACCTAGGAGGGAAGAGTGATGGGATTTCAAGGCTTGTCCGTACGCCCTAAGAACCGAAGCTGACATTTCATTCACCTCTTTCAAGGTCTTTCAGGTTTCAGGTTTCTGTGGAGCAGCAGTTTTGGGTTTGATGTCCTAAATGGCCAATTTAATGGCTGCTCATTTTAAAACCAAGGAATACTGAACAGTCATAATAGCAATAGCGGTTAGACTTACCGTATTTTTGGAGTATAAGACGCACCGGAGTATAAGACGCACCTTAGTTTTTGGGGAGGAAAATAGGGGAAAACAATCTGCCTACCAGGTATTCATCTGGCTAGCGTCCTTAGTCTGGTCAGCTTCAGCACACTATTTTATCCCCTGGTTAAGGCTGAAAAAAAATCTTCTTCGGAGGGAGTAGCAATGAAAACAAGCCTGCAAAGACTTAGGGCTGGAAAAAAACTTCTTCAGGGGAATAGGAATGAAAAAATCCTGCAAGCAGGGAAGAGTGTTAGCACCTTGTTAGGGCTGAAAAAATCTTTTTCAGAGGGAATAGAAATGAAAACAAGCTGGGAAGAGCCGGGAAGATCGTTAGCACCTCATTAGGACTGGAAAAAAAAAGCTTCAAAAAAAGCTACATTTGGAGTATAAGATGCACCCAAATTTTCAGCCTCTTTTAGTCTTTTACTCCAAAAAATATGGTATATACTGCTTCACAGGGCTTTCCAGCCCTCTCTAAGCTGTTTTCAGAGTCAGCCTTTTGCCCCCAACAATCTGGGTCCTCATTTTATCCACCTCGGAAGGATGGAAGGCTGAGTCAACCTTGAGCTGGTGAGAATTGAACTGCCGAACTGCAGGCAGTCGGCAATCAGCAGAAGTAACCTGCAGTACTGTATTCTAACCACTGTGCCACCAGGGCTCATAATCTTTCCACTATAGTAATTTATGCAATTGAAACCAGAAAGTTACCTAAAGCAAGTTACTCCTTCCACCGCACACAACCGCCAAATCACTCCGATCTCCTCTCTTCTACTAACAATGTGTGTCATTGCATTCTGCCTTGAAAGAAAATATATTTAATGCCTTGAATTATTCCCGGGGGGGGGGGAAGACCCATATTACAAGAAAGAGTGAACAGAATAAGCTGTTATAGTTCCTTCACTAATTCAGGACTCTTGAATTTCGAAGGCAGATCAAGCTTGAGTGGATTTCATTCTCAATGCCACAAAGCATAGCTAAAATTTCATGCAGCACCAGTACTGCAGGAAGAATGGGAAACTGTAAACATCTCAATTACTTTCCAGTGAAGTGTAAGATCTGTATCAAATTGATATTTATTTTTCCCCTTATAACCTAGGAATACAAAATAAAAACTGCACCTCCCCCACCCTATGTAATTCTCATCCTGCACTAGACATTCAGGTTTAAGCCTGATGAAACTTTTTTGAGTGGGGCGACCTGCTTAACTTTCAAAAGGGGCAAAGTTCCATCTTAAGGCATTCCAAGGGCGGCAGAGGGAAATAAAAATGACTGAATACATCTCTACATTTGTTTCTTCGATGGCAGGTTGCCACCAAAACCACTAGCACATGATAACTGTCTTCCATTAACCTGAGCCCTAGTGGCGCAGTGATTGAAAGGCAATAATACCGCAGGCAAACTCTGTCCACAGTCTGGAGTTTGATCCTTCTGAGGTCAGTAAAAGGAGGACCCAGATTGTTGGGGCCAATAGGCTGACTCTGTAAACCGCATAGAGAGGGCTGTAAAGCACTGTGAAGCGGTATATAAGTAAAGTGCTATTATTATTTTCCATCCATCCATCCATCCATCCATCCATCCATCCATCCATCCATCCATCCATCCATCGTGCAATTCAAAAGAAAAAAACAAGAAAGTCCAGTTGCCTCCTGAAAAAGCACCTTTGGGACAACCGTGACCTGTAGAGAATATCTACAGACTTTTAGCTATACAATTTGGGATGAACACTCTTTGAATGCTGTGGGAGCAGGAATGGATTTCCAGAGGGAAAATGGCAGACTACAGGAACCAGGAGCACTAACTCAGATAAACCTCCAAGTGCTTCAAGGACCCTCTAAAAGGATGCAAATGACCAGCTGTCTGCAAGGAATATAAATCCTCCCATTCCCCACTATTCTGTCAGAGCTGAAGAAGCTTCTTGGATGAGAAGCGAAACATCTTCAAAAGAAAAAAAACAAGAAAGTCCAGTTGCCTCCTTAAAATGCACCTTTGGGACAACCATGACCTGAATGACTGAGGATCTCTACAGACCGCGAGCATTAACAGAAAACCTTGAGTTGCAAAGGGATAGCAAGGAGAAGTACCGTACTTTTCGGAGTATAAGACGCACCTTTTTCCCCCAAAAAGGAGGGTGCAAATCTGGGTGAGTCTTATACCCCGAATGTAATCCCCCCCAGCCTCTCAAACTGAGGTTTCAGAGGCTGAAAAAAGCCTCTGAAATGGAGCTTCAGAAAAAAAGCCTCTGAAATGGAGGTTTCGGAGGCAGAAAAAAAAAGCAAGGTGCAGAGCTCGCAACCAATGAACCTGTTGCTAAAATTCACCTCTGGGAACAGCTGATTGGGGGGTATTCCGGAAGGCCGATCCGCCCGCCAATCAGCTTTTTCCTTATTTTCCTCCCCAAAAACTAAGGTGCGTCTTATATACTCCGGCGCATCTTATAGTCCGAAAAATACGGTAGCAATGAACAGGGTAGCCACAAGTAGTCATTCAGAATCTCTAGAAACAAAGTGCATATAAATCCAAGTAATAATTCCATAAAGAAAGTCCTCTGCCTGAAATCTGGCAAGCTCAGTAAGATATCTGGAAATAGTATACGGAAGACTCTCCAAGGTCATGCCAGGCCAATGTCACAGTAGCCGACCAGCCAGATGTGCTGTTGTAATAGAAGCGATTTTTCATGTCTCTAACCATTTCTCTCTCACGCTGATTGACTGCAGAGAATGAGGAGGGAAAAGATGTACTTTCATCGCTACAAATCAAGAGGGAAGCAGCCAACATCTGATCGCTCGGGGCTCATGAAAATTTAGTCTTTTCTTAAGGATTACATTTCAATCTGTCACAAGTTGGCACCTTCCAAATATACTGGAGAACATACCGTGTTTCCCCGAAAATACGACCTACCCCAAAAGTACCGTATTTTTCGGAGTATAAGACGCACCGGAATATAAGACGCACCTTAGTTTTTGGGGAGGAAAATAGGGGAAAACAATCTGCCTACCAGGTATTCATCTGGCTAGCGTCCTTAGTTTGGTCAGCTTCAGCACATTATTTTATCCCCTGGTTAGGACTTAAAAAAACCTTCTTCTGAGAGAGTAACAATGAAAGAGCCTGCAAGCCAGTAAGAGCTGGGAAGATCGTTAGCACCTGGTTAGGGCTAGAAAAAAACTTCTTTGGAGCAAGTAGAGCAATGAAAAAAAAAACCTGCAAAGACTTAGGGCTGGAAAAACATTCTTCTGAGAGAGTAACAATGAAAGAGCCTGCAAGCCAGTAAGAGCTGGGAAGATCGTTAGCACCTGGTTAGGGCTAGAAAAAAACTTCTTTGGAGCAAGTAGAGCAATGAAAAAAAAACCTGCAAAGACTTAGGGCTGGAAAAACATTCTTCTGAGAGAGTAACAATGAAAAAGCCTGCAAGGTAAGAGCTGGGAAGATCTGTTAGCACCTAGTTAGGGCTGGAAAAAAAGCTACATTCGAAGTATAAGACGCACCCAAATTTTCAGCCACTTTTAGGGAGGAAAAAGGTGCGTCTTATACTCCGAAAAATACGGTAAGTCCTAGCCTGATTTTTACATGTCTACCCAATATAAGTCCTACCCCCCAAAATAAGCCCTAATTAAGACCCCGGCCACTCCAGGGTACACGGGTAAAAATTAAGCTAGGGTGGGGATGGGGTGGGGATGGAGCTGCCCTACTACTTATCTTCGGACAGTTGCAGCCGGGCCTCGCACACCCTGACATCTGCCTTGCCGGCCCATTTCTTCAACAGCCGAAAAGGCTTTTCCGAAGGCCTCTATAGCCAATAACAGAGCTCCGGATCGATTGGCTGCAGAGGCCTTCAGTAAAGCCTTGCCGGCCGCAGAAGAAGTGCCTGAAGGCCTCTAACAGCGAAAAGGCAGCCGGGGCGACGCGCGCAAGTGAGGTGAGTCAGCGGATGACCCCCCCTGAAAATAAGACCTGGTGCCTTTTTTGGTGGCCAAAAATATAAGACAGGGTCTTATTTTTGGGAAAATATGGGGTATTTTCCAAACCATGCAAATCTAACCTAAGCCCATAATGAAGGACTAGCCTGAGAACCGAACAGAACTTCTAGATCCAAAGACTTCATATTACTGAAAGCCAAACCCTCAAGGCAAACAAGAGGAGGAAGCTGCGTGGCAAGCCCTGCATGAAGACATCTCAGAGACAGATCCCTTGAGAAGTTGGTAAGCCTTAAAAGCTAAAATCGCGCTGGCGGACAAGAAAAAATTATTAATCCAAATACTTCTAGCAGACCGCAATTTGAGAAAGACTGATATAGAGACAGAACACGTCCTTGTATACAGAATACAGGTAGTCCTCAACTTACGACCATAATTGAGCCCCATATTTCCATTGCTAAATGAGGCAGTTGTTAAGTGAGTTCTGCGCCATTTTGCCACCTTTCTTGCCTGCCACGGTGGTTAAGTAAATAGTTGCAGTTGGTAAACTGGTAAGTGTTGTGGTGCGCCAGTGGCCTGCAGAGCTGGCAGCAGAGTCGGACAGCGAGGAGGCTAGGGAGGAACATGGGCCAGGCCTGGAGTCTGGAGAAGGCTCTGTGTCGGAGCCAGATATGGGGCCCGGGCCATCTGGGAGTTCTGTGCTGACTCCAGAGCCTCCAGAGGCTGACATGAGCGAGGCAGAGGAACAGGGGGAGCCTGTTCCCAATGCGTGCATGTGCAGAGCTGCCAGAAGGCAAGAACAGTTGAGGAAGAAAAGGGCTACTCGGGAGTAAGGCTTGGAGATGATTGGCTCCTCCCATAGGACATAAAAGAGGAGCAACCGGATGTGCTCGTTGCAGGAAGCAACTTGGTTCAATTCTGGTCAGTGTAACTCAGCAGCTCCATTCTGACTCTGTGTTTCTGTTTGGCCTTGCAAAGCTCCTTGCCAATTAGGTCTTTGGCAGCGTGTCAAGAAAGATAAAGGTTGGTGCTTATCAGCCTTCTTCCAAAAGACTGTGGCAGATTTCTGTCGGACTAATTAACACTATTTGGAACTTATTACGGCTGGGAATGAACAGAATTTACAGCCGTTAAAATAAAAACGGCCTAGAGTGGAGCTCTTGCCTCACAATCAGGAGGTTGTGAGTTCAATCCTAGGTAGAGGCAGATGTAGGGTCTCCTGCTTGGGCAGGGGGTTGGACTAGATGACCTGCAAGGTCCCTTCCAACTCTGTTAATCTGTTAAAGATCTGTTAAAAAGAGGTTTTTGGGATTACGTTTGTGTTTTATGATTTATCAGGAAGCCTAGGTCAGAACAGTAACTCCGTTGTTAAATGAATCTGCCTTCCCCATTGATTTTGCTTGTCAGAAGATTGTAAATGACCCCCCGGGACACTGCAACTGTCATAAATATGAGTCAGTTGCCCGTTGTTTGAATTTTGATCACATGACCATGGAGATGCTGCAACGGTGTGAAAAATGATCAGAAGTCCCTTTTTTCAGGGATGTTCCAAGTTTAGCATTTTTATTGAGTTATAAAATATAAAATATAGAGTCGGAAGTCAATTTCTTTTTCTTTTCTTTTCTTTTCTATCCTTCCTCGCTTCTCTTCCCCCTTTTCCTCCTCATTGCTTTTCTATTTACTTTTGTATTTGCATTTTACAATATTTTATTAACTCAATAAAAATGTTAAACTAGGGGTGTTGTAACTTTGAATGCTCGCTAACTGAACTGTTGCAAGTTGAGCACTACCTGTAGCTAAGTTGCACCGTGGTTAAGGTCTTCCGAGAACCAATCAAACCTTGGTGTGAAACCTGCCACTGACGCCCCGCCAACTGTTCTCCATGGATTTAGAAACATCTGAAACCTGGGCATTGTATAGTCTACCCTTGAGCTGTCTCAGATGAAAAATGACAATTTAATTACATTATTATTCCATAAGGCCTCTTGTTGCGGGAAATCAATTCACATGCAAAAGCTCTGATGGAGACAAAAATAAAAGCCCCAGATTTTAATGATCTAGAGCAGTGATGGCGAACCTTTTTTGGTTCGTGTGCCAAAAAGGGGGGGGCGCAGGGGGGGGTCACGTGCATGCGTGCCCACATCCATAATTCCACGCCCGCCCCCACTGCGCACATGCGCGCATGACCCCCCCTCCCAGCACACGATGGCACGCCCGTTTTTCGCTCCTCCAAGCTCCAGAGCCTTTCTAGGAGCCTGGGGAGGGCAAAAATGGCCTTCCCCACCCCGACGGAGGCCCTCTGGAGGCAGAAAATGGCCCATTTTCAATGGTTGAACCGGAAGGCCCATTTTTTGGCTCTCCCCAAGCTCCAGAGCCTTTCTAGGAGCCTGGGGAGGGCGAAAATTGTCATGTAGTGAATATTGTCAGTTGTCTGTCTATGCAGGGTGATGCACCCCTATCCTAATATTATGGTACATTCCATTACAAGCAGGACACGTGATGTGATCTTGTACGCATGTGCGCATTCCTGATTCTCCATTCTTCTTCTTGTGGTTTGGCTCTGACTGGGAGCGGTCGCATTTAATTAGCAAGAATGTAATTATTCAGAATTTATTGTTTTTGTACCGAAATAAATATTTTATCATTAGACTTTTAATCTCGGTTTTATTTTCAAAATGTTTGGATTCCAAGAAAAGATCCACATCGTCTCTGTGAGATTTATTCTCACCTTAACAAAAATGGCCTTCCCCACCCCCTCTGGAGGCTGAAAACAGGCCGTTTCCCGACTCCCGGTGGGTCCAGAAGGCCCACAAATCAGCTGGCCGGCGCACGCATGCGTGCCGGACCTGAGTTCGCGTGCCCACCGATTTATTTATTTATTTATTTATTTATTTATTTATTTATTTATTTATTTATTTATTTATTTATTTATTTATTTACATTTGTATGCCGCCCAACTCCCAAAGGACTCCGATATGGCTCCGCGTGCCACTTGTGGCACGCGTGTTAGCGGAAGAATCAGTCCTCCGTAGGTCGATGGATCGTCGCTCCTTTGAAAACATACTTACTTAGAAAATAAAACCCGAGATTCAAATCTAATTAACAAAATATTTATTTCAGTAGAAAAGTAATAAAAGAATTCTTATTAGACTACATTTTATCGGCTAAGAGATAAATCACTTCTACCTCCGGTAGAAATGGCGATGAGAAAGAAAAGGAGTAGACCTCTGGAATGCAGACATGCGTAATAGAATATATCATACGTCTGCTTGACCATAGATACAAGAAACAGAAAAACATAGAGATGCACAACTGGCAATAATTCACATCGTGACAACGCGTGCCATAGGTTCGCCATCACGGATCTAGAGCATCAATGGAAGACAAGGTTGACTGCATATAAAATGAGAAATATCCCCAACTACATCATTTATTTTTTCGCCCAGCAGAGAAAGAAAGCTATTTCTTCCACAAGGAAAAATAAAGTGTAGGAAAACTCCTCTTGACATGCCTGACAAGGGTTATGAGACGGGTGTATGTCGGAAGTCTTTCATATTCACAGGATTATCCCCAAGATGCATCCCATGGATTTTTGTTAATATGACCGTGTCTGAAGCTGCTGAAGACTAAATCAGTAACAGAAGCTCAGCAGAGAGCAATAATAACTCTGCTTGAACATCCCTGCCTTGGTAGGAGCTCCACGTCTTCATTTTAATTAATTACCCAGAACGCAGAAGGAGAAGAAAAAAAAGGCACTGATCATTAGGAAGGGAACATTTTTTTAAAAAAAAGCTTGTTTAATCCTTCTCGGAGATTTTCACACACGAGATCTGTGGGCTTTTATCTTTAAAAATGTCCTGTTGACCCTAATGAGGCAGAAGGAACATCTGGAGGCAGAAAAAGATCTTCTCCCAACGGAGCAGTGTTTCTCAGCCTTGACGGGTTTTAAGATAGATGTGTCGACTACAACCCCCAGAATTCCCCAGCCATTACATCGCTACTTTTCAGCACATGATTGAGGGGAACCCACGTTGCTTGAAAATGGACAGAGCTAGAATGGTGGACAGCCATAGCACAATAAGGAGAGTCTATGGAGAGTCTCAATCATCTTGGCTGTCCCAAAGGTGCTTTTTCCAAAAGGCAGCTGGATTTTCTTGGTTCTTTTTCTTTAACAGAATAACAGAGTTGGAAGGGACCTTGGAGGTCTTCTAGTCCAACCCTCAGCTCAAGCAGGAAACTCTATACCATTTCAGACAAACGGTTGTCCAATGTCTTCTTAAAAACCTCCAGGGCTGGAGCACCCACAACCTCTGAAGGCAAGCCGTTCTACTGGTTAAATGTTTTCACTATCAGGAAATTTCTCTTTAGTTCTAGGTTGCTTCTCTCATTGATTAGTTTCCATCCGTTGCTTCTTGTACTGCCTTCTGGTCAGGGGTGAAATGCTCCCGGTTCGGACCGGATTGGGCGTACCGGTAGCAGCTGCCGCCAGTGATTTGCCGAGTCAGTAGCGACGGCTGGCTGGCCATGCCCCCAAACCGGTCCGCCGCTCGCCCTGCCCCGCCAGTCTCCGCTCTGCAGATTGCCTGTTTGAAGTGCCTGCACCCCTGATCTGCCTGCAAGGTAAGCCTGCGGTCGCGGCCTACTTAGCTGCCCCTAACCCCCCCCATCCCAGCCTGCCTTCCCTACTCCATTCCCCTCTGCCTCCCGCCTTGCCTGCCTCCTCCTCCTGCCAGGTGGCGGAGCCTCAACAGGTAAACTGCCGCCGCCTTCCAGCGCGGTTCCGCAATGGCGGAGAGCTTCCTTGGCCTCTGCCAAGCAATCTCTGCTGCTGCCGCCAGCTCTCCCAAGCAAGCTCCCCGCCATACCGAAATTGCGCCGCGCCAGAAAACTCCCATGCATGGCGCAGTTCCAGGATGGCAGAGAGTCCGGGCAAACTCTGCCCCCACCACTGCCGCCGGGCACGTCCGCACAGGAGAACTACAAAAACCATCCTCGAGGAAGGACGGGACTCACCAGCCCCTCATATATTTGGAGCAAGGGGGCTCCAGAGAGACACCCCCACCCCCACCCCACCTTCTTTTCTCTTCCTGCAAAAAAACTCAAAAGGAGGGTTTCTGCAAATCCAGGGAGAATTTCATTTCAATTCTCCTGCTTCCATTTAACCCAGCAGTTGGTGGAAAGGGGGGAACCTTCCACAACCCCCCTTCCCCCCCCCTTTTATTTGCCCAAATTTAACTCTGTTCCCAAAGCTATTCTGGCCTTCTTGATTTGCAGGCTGCAGAGGTACGGCACGATGCAGCCTCTGTGTTCACGCAAGCGTTTTTCCAGGCTGCTAAATATTGCATGTTGTTTTTTGGTAGGGTTTTTTGGGGTGGGTGAGTGGAAAAACAATGATGTGAGAGAGAGAGAGAGAGAGAGAGAGAGAGAGAGAGAGAGAGAGAGAGAGAGAGAGAGAGAGAGAGAGAGAGAGAGAGAGAGAGAGAGAGAGAGAGAGAGAGAGAGAGAGAGAGAGAGAGAGAGAGAGAGAGAGAATGATATAGATTTAGATGATGATAGATAGATAGATAGATAGATAGATAGATAGATAGATAGATAGATAGATAGATAGATAGATATTGATAGATGATAGATATATAAAGAAAGGAAAGGAAAGGAAAGAAGAAAAGGAAAGGAAAGGAAAGAAGGAAAGGAAAGGTGAGGAAAGGAAAGGTGAGGAAAGGAAAGGAAAGGAAAGGAAAGGAAAGGAAAGGAAAGGAAAGGAAAGGAAAGGAAAGGAAAGGAAAGGAAAGGAAAGAAAGGAAAGGAAGAAAGAAAAACTTATGACCACAATTGAGCCCAAAATTTTGGTTGCTAAGCAAGAGTGTTGTTAAGTGAGTTTCACCACATTTTACGAGTTGGCTTGAAAGGAAAAGTAAAATTAATGTGTAAAGTAATATAAAATGATATAACAAAATTAAATAACTGTAACTGCAAAATGTAAATAGATGTAATGTAATATACAACACATATAAAATTGCAAAGAGGAATAAGAATGTTTAAGCTAAAAACATTAGCCTTAGATATGGAAAATGTAAAATGAAGAAAAAGCTTCCGATAGCGAGTGAAATTACGTTTTGTCTTTTTGCTTTGTCTTTTTAATGTGAAAAATTTCAATAAAAAGTATTTAAAAAAAGAAAAAAGAAAAAAGGTTCAAAGTAGGTTTGTGGCAGCCTCTTAAATATTGGAACACTGCTGTCATGTCAGCCCTAGTCTTTCTGAAGAATTGAAGAAGCTTCTTGGATGACAAGCGAAACATTTTCAAATGAAAACACCAAGAAAATCCAAAATGCCTTTTGGAAAAAGCACCTTTGGGACAAGAATAAGGAGAATTGACATTCACAGATTTGTCACTGAAAAGTAGCCGCGTTTTGGGCATCGTGTGCCTAGAAATATTAAAAATAGAAAACTGTTTTTGGGTGCAAGTAACGGACAGTTCAAATGTTTCTTTGTAGACTTACCCTCAGCATCACTTCTTTGCCCAACAAGTCGTACAGAGACGCTCCTTTCGAAGTGATTTCTGAAGCAAGCTGCCTGGCTGTCTTCAAATCGCTGATCTAAACAGACATTTGGAGAAATCAGGGTTTACCTTTCCAAAAGGGGTTAGTAGGGAGGAGTGGAGAGGGAATGCTTCTAACTAAAGCCGTATACTGAGGTGGTAGTCTGTTTGGGAGTGCCTGTTCTCCAAGCAGATTAATAACCGCAATCATTTGTGCACGGGCTTCAATGGATCTGAATAATTTATTTGCTCATGAATTGGTGAGCAGTAAGCTGTGCGTTACGTTATTTTCGCTGACATTTTCGATTTTGAAGGAAAAAAGAACTGCACAAAATTCCAAGCTGGAATGTGCTCCTGGTCTGGATTGAGGGGATGGGAGAAGGACCGCATCACCTTCTTACCAAAGGTCACCATAGATGCTATTTGCCCTATGTCAGTGATGGCGAACCTTTTTCTTGTTGAGTGCTGAAAGCGCGTGCATGCGCGCGACAACACGTATGTGCCAGCACCCATAATGCAATGCGTGACACCCCCAGCACGCCCCGTCACCCCCGCGCACAACACACCCGCGCTCCCCTGCCCCCCGCACATGCGCACGTGACCCCCACCCCGTTTTGGACCTAGGCCTCCCTGCAGCCTCCTGGGACCAAAAACGGGCCACGCGGGAGGGGGGCACTGTACCCCCACTCCACCCCGGAAATGCGCGTGCGACCCCCCACACATGCACATGCATATCTTGCATGTGCCCCACCCACTGCGCATGCGTGGCAGATATCAGCTGGCCGGCGGGAGGCGCACACGCATGTGCAGTGGAGCTGAGCTGGGCGACGGCTCGCGTGCCCCCAGAGAGGGCTCTGCATGCCACCTGTGGCACGCGTGCCATAGGTTCGCCATCACGGCCCTACATAATACCATTCACAGAAAACACAATTAGCTTTCTCAGTGGGAAAGAATGCTTGCATACATTAAGGCCATTTCTCATAACTTTCCCAGATGTTTCCATCAACCTGGTCACTTTCTTCTTGAGGTCAGCATACATCTACCTAATACACACCTTCGAATATGCCTGTCTTTCCAAGCCAAGAGACTTCCAACTAACTAACTAACTAACTAACTAACTAACTAACTAACTAACTAACTAACTAACTAACTAACTAACTCCCAGAATTCTCAATAATATTCATGCTAGACTAAGGAATTCTAGGAGTTGTCCACCAATCTGGAGGGCAACCAGGTAGAGGAAGGCTGACCAAATCACACCACTGTGTTTCCCCGAAAATAAGACCCAACCGGGAAATAAGCTCTAGCATGATTTTTCAGGATGCTTGTAATATAAGCCCTACCCCAAAAATAAGCCGGTTAAGATTGTCAGCCAGACAGACGCATTTAGTACCGTATTTCTCTGAAAATAAGTCCTAACCAGAAAATAAGCCCTAATGCGTCTTTTGGAGCAAAAAATAATAGAAGGCCATGGTATAATACAATGCTTTTTTCAGACTTGGCTTATCATGGTGTGTCAATCTCACTATTGCGGTTTATATGCTATGATGTAGCCTGATTCCAAACCCAAGCAATCATGATCTATGCTTAGCACAAGGCATAAACCCAGGTCAGTATGTTTACTGGATTCTGTCAGTAGCTCTGGAAGCAGAATACTGTATCTTTCCCCCATCCTTGCAGTTCCACAACTGCATTCACAGCTGTTTTAATTCCAAATGAGGGAGGAATCAGCCTTTGAAAACAAAAACAGTGTCTTCTTTAAACAAAGGTTGTGTGAACTTGTGGTTAGGTGGATGGAGATGCAGGATATGCGTATTTCAATGATTACAGTCCAGGGGTCGGCAAACTTAAACACCCAGAGAGCCATTTGGACCCGTTTCCCACAGAAAAGAAAACATCGGGAGCCACAAAACTCTTCCCGTGCCTGACTATTTCCTGAGCGGCCACAAAACTACCATGTTTCCCCAAAAACAAGACCCTGTCTTATATTTTTTTTGAACCCTGAAATAAGCGCTTGGCCTTATTGCAATGCACTCAAAAGCCCAATTGGGCTTATTATCAGGGGATGTCTTATTTTGGGGCAAACAGGATAACATATATAGTTGAATTAAAGATTGTTTTCTTCTGAAACTTTTCTTTTCTTGGATTTATCCATGGTTGGCCTACCGGGGGTCGAAAAGCTCGATAAATTGCGTGCCGGCGGGTGTCGCACATTGGCAGTTGTAACACATATTTTGAGCGACAGGGAGCCGCAGCAGAGGGATGAAAGAGCCACATGTGGCTCCAGAGCCGCGGGTTGCTGACCCCTGGATTATACATAAAACAAGACCCAATCCGTTTTTAAAGGAACTTAACGTATCACTTAAACCTTTAAGCCTCAAGAGGAAAGGCGAGACTCAGCGCATAAAAGAAGAAATTCAAAGTTCCTTACTCTGGAACCCAGATCAAATTTGAATTTGCCGACGTCTTCTTCACCCACGGCTGTGGTTTCCATCCTTTTGCTCTTCATGGCGTTGTAAAGCACCGCGGTGATCTTCAGCAGCTCCTTCACAGCGTAGCCATCGGCTTGGTAAAGCTTCTTGGTGTTGAGTTTGATGTGAGCTTTGGTGGCCTGTTGGAAGAAGAAATGAACGCTCGTCTCTCTCTTTCTCCATAGATGTTTATATCTCAGGATGAAGCGGTTCATAGCTATTTATAGAGAATTCCCAAATGATTTCCAACTTGGGAAATTAAAATACCGTATTTTTCGGAGTATAAGACGCACCTTTTTCCTCCCTAAAAGTGGCTGAAAATTTGGGTGCGTCTTATACTTCGAATGTAGCTTTTTTTTCCAGCCCTAACTAGGTGCTAACAGATCTTCCCAGCTCTTACCTTGCAGGCTTTTTCATTGTCTCCAAAGAATGTTTTTCCAGCCCTAAGTCTTTGCAGAATTTTTTTTCATTGCTCTACTTGCTCCAAATAAGTTTTTTTCTAGCCCTAACCAGGTGCTAACTATCTTCCCAGCTCTTACCGGCTTGCAGGCTCTTTCATTGTTACTCTCTCAGAAGAAGGTTTTTTTAAGTCCTAACCAGGGGATAAAATATTGTGCTGAAGCTGACCAGACTAAGGACGTTAGCCAGATGAATACCTGGTAGGCAGATTGTTTTCCCCTATTTTCCTCCCCAAAAACTAAGGTGTGTCTTATACTCCGGTGCGTCTTATATTCCGAAAAATACGGTAGGTCATTGCAGGTGCTCCATCGTTGGAAGTTTTCAAGGAGAGACTGGATGGTCATTTGTCCGGAATGGTATAGGGCAGGGATATCAAACTCAAAGCCCGGGGGTCGGATCCGGCCTATGGGATGCTTAGATCTGGCCCGTGGGGCCGCCCTGGAAACAGTGAAGGACCGGCCTGCAGTGCCTCTGCCAGTGTAAATGGAGCTCAGGAGGGGTGCGTGCTGCCCCCTCGAGCTCCGTTTTCGCTGGCGGAGGGTTGCAGGAGGCCGTCGCAGCCGAAAATGGAACTCGGGAGCCCATTTTCACTGGCAGAGTGCTCGGGCCACGACAGGCACCCCTGACATGAGTGACGTCAAGCTGGTCATGCCCACCCTGGCCACGCCCACCCTGGCCCCCCAAGGTCAAACACAACCCTGATGCAGCCTTCAATGAAATCGAGTTTGACACCGCTGGTGTAGGGTCTCCTGCATGGGCAAGGGGTTGGACAAGAAGACCTCCCTCCCAGCTCTATTATTCTATGTCCTACGTGCCTTCTGACTAGGTGCCACAATTGCTGGGATCTATAGCCTGCTTTCAAATATTTTTTGCACGAGCCAATTTTTATTTGATGTGTTACGTTTATTTGTCTTTTCTCCGGACAATTTGAGGTAGCATCCCTGGCAACCTTTTCTCCAATGTTATTCCTGCATGAGCCAACCTGTGAGATAGGTTGAACTGAAATCATGATTGAGCCAAAGACATGGGCGATGTCTCCGTGGCTGAATCCAGCTTCTCTGATTCCAGTCCTATATCCTAACGATACATCAAGTGTTTTTTACCCCCCAAACGGAAGTACTTTCAGCGAGATCCTATAATTCTAACAGAGTAACACGGGGAAGAAAAAGAATGCTTGAGCAGTGATTCATCCCAGCGTAGCAAACGCCGTCTGGACCAGCCAGTTCCTAATTAACCAAAAGAGAAATTCTGCACAGGAATGTTATTGCTTTAGTTCACCAAGGGTGAAATTTACAGTTGATCAGTTCTTCAGTTAATTGGCACATCAGTTTTGCCCATACCACGTGGCCTCCCCCCCCCCCCACAAAGGCTGCTGCACTCTTGTTGAATAGCCCTAATGGGATCACTTGTTTCAACGGATCCTGCTCTTTTAAAACCCCTTGCAGATCCACAATGCAACCCAGACGGATCTATTAAAGTGTGATCATTCTATTTGGGTTTTACTCCCTGGTTTATAAGGCATAGGCCACATACACATACACACACACACACACACACACACACACACACACACACACACACTAAAACTTCTAATATATTTTGGAAATTAAATGAGGAACGTGCATCCCTGGGAAAGGCCAATAGGGTAGGAGGAGAAAATGCTCCTTCTCCTCACCAGCCTATCTATCTGAGAGATGATGAATGCAATCTCTACCCCAGGCAGACAAGTCATTAGGAATTCAGCACATCCATTGCATCTCTTTCCACGTAACTCCTCTTATACTAAAAGAGTCTTCAGCGTTATTAGTCTCAGGAGTTATCATCAGCTTCCGCCTCAGCCAGAGAATTCAGATCCAATTTTCAAACCACAGGTCAATTTTAATTTCTCTCTCTCTCTCTCTCTCTCTCTCTCTCTCTCTCTCTCTCTCTCTCTCTCTCTCTCTCTCTCTCTCTCTCTCTCTCTCTCTCTCTCTCTCCCTCCCTCTCCCCTCTCTCTCTCCTCTCTCTCTCCTCTCTCTCTTTCTCTCTCCCTCCCTCCCTCTCTCTTTCTCTCTCCCTCCCTCTCTCTCCTCTCTCTCTCTCCCTCCCTCTCCCTCCCTCTCCTCTCTCTCCCTCCCTCTCCTCTCTCTCCCCTCTCTCTCTCCTCTCTCTCTCTCTCTCTCTTTCTCTCTCCCTCCCTCCCTCTTTCTCTCTCTCCCTCTCTCTCCCTCCCTCCCTCCCTCCCTCTCCCCCCTCTCTCTCCTCTCTCTCTCTCTCTCTCTCTCTCTCTCTCTTTCTCTCTCCCTCCCGCCCTCCCTCTCATCAGAAGTGTTTTTATTCAAAAATTAACTGGAGAGCACTCTGGTACTGAATTTAATATTTTGCATTTGATCTTTCAGGGCCCTTCAGAGACATTAAATAAACACTCACCATAAACTGAGCAACGGCCTTAATGAAAAAAAACCCGGTCTTGCTCTGTTTCAACATCGGAAGGGATATCCGTCTGAGGCTCGTACCTGCAAAAGGAAATAAGACACAGAATTAAGCATTTTGGGTTTTACCGATTAGATAGATCTGTTGTTATAGAAATGGCTTACTTTATAACATTATGTAAAAGTGAAAAGTTGAGGTTTGATGTTAATGCCATATTCTATTGCACCAAAGAGTTTCTGAAGTCAGTGCCTTTTTTTCTGTTTTCCCCTTGCTTCCTCCCACTTTTCTCTTCTCTTCTCTTCTCCCTTCCCCACTATTTACTTTTGTATTTCCTTTGTATGCTCTGTAAGAGCCCTGGTGGCGCAGTGGTTAGAATGCAGTCCTGCATCCTAACTCACTGCTCACTGCCAGGAGTTCGATTCTGACTGACTGAAGGTTGACTCAGCCTTCCATCCTTCCGAGGTGGGTAAAATGAGGACCCAGATTGTTGGGGGCAATAGGCTGAACTCTGTAAACCGCTTAGAGAGGGCTGTAAAAGCACCGAAAAGCGGTATATAAGTCTAAGTGCTATTGCTATATTATAAACTAATACAATTGTTCAAGCGGGAAAAAAAAGAATTAAGCATCTGCAAAAGAAAACAGATGTAGAATGGAACAGGTGCCCCAGCATCTCCTTTGCATTTATCTGAACTGAAAAGTTTACATCCCTTAGGTTACAGGTGTTTATTTATCAAATTTATTTGCTGCCCATCTCACGGTTCAGGTGACTCTGAGCTGTTCAAAATGGCTTGCGGTACCATACATATATTTATGACAGTTGCAGCATCTTGGGGGGGGGGGGGTTGTTACATGATTTATTTATTTATTTAGAACTTTTTTAATAAGAACTTTTTAATAAATGATCTCCAGTTGCAACTTTCCCAGATGGCTTCCAACGAGCAAAGTCAATGGGGGAAGCCGGATTTGCGTAATGACCATGTGATTCACTTAAAAACCATGGCAAAAAATATTGTAAAATCGGGCATGAATCCATATTGTGGTCATAAGTCAAGAGCTAGCTGTATTTAATAATAATAATAATGTCACGATGTGAATAATTGCCAGTTGTGCAACTCTACTGTTTTCTAAGGTTTATTGTACATTTCTAATCAAGCAGACATGTGATATGTTTTACTACGCATGCGTGCATTCCAGGAGTTTTGTCTACTCCCACTTCCCTTCTTCTTCGATGCCTGCCCGAGGGCAGACGTGAATCCATTAGCTGAGAAGATGTAGCTTATTAAGGGTTTATTTTTCTTACTTTTGTACTGAAATAAATATTTTGTTAATTAGATTTGAATCTCGGATTTATTTTCTAAGTACGAATGACTTCAAGGAAGCAAGATCCTAAGATCGCCTCTGGTAGGAAAATTCCTACCTGACAAATAATAATAATAATAACAACAACAACAACAACAACAACAACAACAGAGTTGGAAGGGACCTTGGAGGTCTTGTAGTCCAACCCTCTGTTTAGGCAGGAAACCCTATACCACTTCAGACAAATGGGTATCCAACATCTTCTTAAAAACTTCCAGTGTTGGACAATATTTAGACTTTCATGCTAACCTTTAATACCACCGCAGAGGGCAGGAGGAAACATTCACCTGAAGACTATTTTAAACTCAATAAAGCATTAAGCTGTCTTTCCTCTTCAAAGAAAATTACAGGTCTACTCTAAAAGAAAGCTAATTCTTTTTGACATATTTTTGAGTTCTTACTGGAACAATTGCCAAACTGAATCACAGTATCCTATTTTGCCTAATCTTCAAGGCGGGGCTAAGGACCACATCTGGATTTTGAGTGGTGTGATAGCAATAGCACTTAGACTTATACAGCACTTCACAGTGCTTTTACAGCCCTCTCTTAAACGGTTTACAGAGTCAGCCTATTTGCCCCCAACAATCTGGCTCTTCATTTTACTGACCTTGGAAGGATGGAAGGCTGAGTCAACCTTGAGCCGGTCAGGATTGAACTCCAGACTGTAGGCAGAGTTAGCCTGTAATTTTTAACCCCTGCACCACCAGGGCTCATGGTGTGATTGGTGTCACACATAAAAAGAACATGGGATGAGAACTGGGCAGGGCCAGTCCAAAAAATAAACTTACCGGTAACTGAATTTCAATTTAATCTAATTTAGTTTATGTAATTGCGCCAGGTGAATTTAATAGTTTCCATCTTCTGTCATGCTGCAAACTACAACTGAAATAGCAATTTTTGCAGGACCTCTGGACTGTCCCGAAACCTTAAAGTTTGAAACTGCAGATAACCCAGGAATTTTAGGTTGTATATCACCAAAATGGTTTTTTTTATTCAAAAAGTTTTATTAGTACAAAGTACAAACATTTTTCTCTCCCCCCCCCTTCCCCCCATCCCCCTCCCCCCTTCTCAACCACCCCCCCCCCGACTTCCCAGAAAAAGCACAGGGCATAATATTCATTAAAATAAATTTGAATTATACTAAAAAATTCTTAATTTCCACATTTCTTTAAATCTTTAACTCCTTGTTGTTCAAAACTTTTTAAGCATAATCTAAGAATCAAGCATATTGTTAATCAAACATCATTTCAATATCTCAGGCTGCTAATTTACTCCACTAAATATCTTTCCTTTATATAATCTTTGTGTGATCTAGTATAATAATAAAAAGAAAAAAGAAAAAAAAGAAGAAATCTTTCTTTCACCATTTCATTTAGTTACAACCATCAACGTCATTTCCTCAATATTAAGTAAAAATTTAGTAAATATTAAATAAATATTAAGTAAAACTTCCTTCTTCATTATACCTCTTCAATATACATAAAGATTTAAAATATTCTAACAAAATGTTAATTCCAATATTTCTAGATTTCTTTAACCCCTTATAACTCACCAAAATGTTTCGTTTACAAAATACACAACAAATCTTAAGACCGCTTTTCCCCCAACCCCATATATATTATCAGTCTTTTTAATTCATTAGAAGATTTCTCTTAATTTCAAATTCATTAGAAGAAGATTTCTCTTAATTTCAAATGCAAAACAAACTAAGGAAAGGTATTTTAATCTCAAAAATATGTTTGAACCACCACAGAGAAACAACAGATGGTATAAACTGACAATCAAGCATCAATATTTTTTTAAAGCTTTGAATATATTTTGGTTGCAACCTTTTTTTCTCCCCAACTGGAAATCTTCCAGAATATTTCAACTTCAATTTTAAGCTCTTTTAGAAAGCTCCAAGCATTTCACAAGAACCGTGAGTGCGGTTCCTGATGTTTATTTTCAAATGAAAGCTAGGTACCAACCTTTTCACCAGCCAAATGAGTATTTCTGAAACCAGCATGAAATTTGGAGTCCGAAAATTCTCCATTGAGATAAGCCGGGGATAGCCCAGAGCCCTCATCATCTCAGTGAAATCTTTGGCAAAAATAAAATAAAATAGGAAACCTTTAATAAATTCAAGTACATTACATCTGAATTTTCTTCTTTGCTGGAATGGGAAAATTGCACTCGATATTCTGCTACTAAGAGATATTCATTTTTTCTTTTCTTTTTTTTCTTTATTTTATTTTATTTTATTTTATTTTATTTTCTTCTTTTTTATTTTATTGCTTTTTATTTTTATTTTATTTTTATTTTTTTTATTTTTTATTTTTTATTTTTTTTGTTTTTTTTATTGAAAAGTTTTAAAAGTACAAAGTACAGACATTTCCCCCCCATTTTTCTCCCCCTCCTCTCCCCCCTCCCCCTCCCCCCCACCCTCCCGGACTTCCCAGAAAAAGTACAAGGTATAAATCCAAGAATACAAAATACTATGAAAGAAGAAAAAAAAAGTTATTAGTTCAAAAATACCTTTTCAACCTTAACTCTTTAACAATCCAAAAGCTTGAAAGTATAGTATATCCTTTCACAAATTTCCAACATTAATAAACAATTTGAATTATTTTAGTCTGATACTTTTTTTGAATATATTCAGTCCACCTACTCCATTCCAACATATATCTTTCGCTTGAGTGGTCCTTTAAGTATGATGAATATCTACTAAGAGATATTCATGAAGGGTACAGAGAGTCCTTGACTTGCGACCACAATTGAGCCCCAAATTTCCATTGCAAAGCAAGACTGTTGATAAGGGAGCTATGCCCCATTTTACGTCCTTTCTTGCCAGAGTTGTTAAGCGAATCACTTCAGTTTGTAAGTTAGTAACACGGCTGTTAAGTGAATCGGGCTTCCCTGTGATTTTGCTTGTCAGGAGAGTTTGCAAATGGTGATCGCGTGACCCCACAGGACGCTGCCACCGTCATAAATATGAGCCAGCTACCAAGCGTCCAAATTTTGATCACGTGACCATGGGGATGCTGCAACAGTCACAGTTGTGCAAAATCAGCGTCGTTGTAACTTCAAACGGTCACTGGACGAATGGCTGTAAGTCAAGGACTATCTGTACAGAAAAAGATGGACTACAAACCTATAAATAAATTCACACATATTCTCTAAAAATGCTTGGAAACTGCCAGCTAGGTTGGAAGAAGGGATCAAGCGAGGGCCTAGCTTGGAATCAATGCATAGTTGCAAGCGACATAAATCTGACCTCCCCCAAGATCCACAAAGCCTTATCTCCCAGGGGAAGACAAGGCACTCTGGGAGATTCTTGTAATATAGATCTCATGCTTTTTGTGTTGGAGGCACTGTTTCTGCGTTGAAAGGATTAGTCAGTGACGTCACCATTGCCCGGGGGATGCCGGGGGGGGGGCTCCTTCCATCTCCCCCATTAAGGAGCTGGAGCGAATGATGGGAACTCATTCTGCCACACAGCAGCACTTGGGTTTCAAACGTGGATTTCCTAACTTCCAAACCAGTGTCCTAACCACGTGAGCCACCGCACTTCTGAAATATAGGTGGTAGACAGTCAAGTTATTGACTTTGTCTATTCCAGACAGGCTATAGTGGCTTACACCGGACAAACAGGAATTCACCAGAGAAATTGATGGGGTAGGATTTAATGTCGGTCATTAGCAATAGCAATAGCACTTAGACTTATATACCGCTTCACAGTGCTTTACAGCTCTCTCTAAGCGGTTTACAGAGTCAGCATATTGCCCCCAACAATCTGGGTCCTCATTTTACCAACTTCGGAAGGATGGAAGGCTGAGTCAACCTTGTGCCTGGTGAAATTCGATCTGCCAAACTGCTGGCAGCCGGTGATCAGCAGAAGTAGTCTGCAGTACTGTACTCTAACCACTGGGCCACCATGGCTCATTGCCAACAACAACTTTATTTTCTTCTGTGAAAAGAAAGGACACCCTTGGGCCTGTCCATCCAAAAAAAAAAAAACCTGATTCGGTGGCTGGTTTTTAGCACATCATTTCAGATCTTGGTTTCTTGAATAAAATGACAAACCAGAACATGAATTCACTAACTGTGGTTTACAAATCACCAAATGAGCAACACAGTAAGGCAAAAAGGAAAGAAATCACATTATGGATTAGTGTAGTGTGTGAACACTGGGAAGACAGAGCGGAAGGCAATGAACTTGTAAAGGAATTTTTCCCCAGGGAGAGCAAAAGACACTAGATGAGGGCAGCGGCAGAGGCTTCACAGCAGAAATCATTCTGCATGCTACGCTTTGAAGCGCGGCCTGCCAACAAATGAAAATTAAGTACAGGAAACAGCAGGCTGGCGGCTGAATTCCGTAATGAAATCAGAGTTTGGTGCTTGTCAGAAAAGGTGACTCAGAATTAGTCATAAGCTTCAACATTAGTACCATAAGTATGAAAAATAAGATATTGCGATGGGCTGTGGGCAGTATTTGCCCATTTATGAAAAGCAGAATTATGTCAGCCTTTCTTTACGTTGTCTTAATGGTATGGGTCATAAATTATTATGGGTACTTTTAGAGACCATATCCTGCAGTTAAGTACTTCCATATTCAGGTAGTCCTCGACTTGCAATGGCAATTGGGACCAGAATTTCTGTTGCTAAGGAAGGCTGTTTAGTGATCTGCACCTGTTTTTGCCATGGTTGTTAAGCGAATCACCGCAGTTGTTAAGTGAATCATCCAGTCATTAAGCAAATCCTGGGGTCATGTGATCCATTTTTGCACCCTTCTGACAAGCAATGTCAATGGCGAATGCAGATTCATTTAACAACCATATTACTAACTTAATAAATGCAATGGTTCACTTAACAACATAAATGTTGGGCTCAATTGTGGTCTTAAGTCGAGGACTAGCTGTTCAAAACTAAACGAATCCTATTTTGTTCTTTATTGAGACCCCGTTTTACCTCAATCCGCTACTTTTTCTGCAGTTTATTTTTTATTCAATTAACTTATAGAGTCTTTTTTGGGGGGGTCGCCACAATGTAAAAAAAAAGATGTTGAGACTCTAGAAAGAGTGCAGAGAAGAGCAACAAAGATGCTCATAGGGGACTGAAAGCTGAAACTTAGGAAGAACGGTTGCTGGAACTGGGTATGTCTAGTTTGATGAAAAGAAGGACATGATAACAGTGTTCTAATATCTAAGCGGTTGCCACAAAGAAGAGGGGTGGTCAAGCTATTCTCCAAAGCACCTGAGGGCAGAACAAGAAGCAATGGGTGGAAACTAATCAAGGAGAGAAGCAGTCTAGAACTAAGGAGAAATTTTCTGACAGTTAGAACAATTAATCAGTGGAAGAAGTTGCTTCCAGAAGTTGTGGATGCTCCACCACTGGAAGTACTCTACTCTACTCTACTCTACTCTACTCTCTACTCTACTCTACTCTTTATTTGGCCTGGTTAAACATGTTGTGTGAAATACGTCCAACTTTCACCATTTTAGCTTCATATGGCACCAGCATTGATCTGATCATTGCATCCCAACACACACACACACTTGCCCCCCCCCCCAAAATGAGAGTCTCCTCTTCTTTGGCCTCTACTACAGGAAGACAGACTGACTCGCTTCTTCAAAGAGAGACAATTTCAGACATAAACTAAAATCCAGGGGAGTCAATTTTCTGACTCAGAAGCTTTTCATCACATTGGTCCTTGGAGGGAGGCCAAAAGTGTACCAGAGGCAAAAGGCACCCTACACATCATTTATCACTATTTTATTAAATGCAGAGGCTCCCAGTGACATCTGGGGGTGGATGACAATTAAACATAGAAGAAAGCAATAAAGCAATAGAAACCAGAGATCGGGGACCCCCACTTTTCATCATTTTTACTGTGGCATAAAGGTTTAACACAGTTATTGGTATTATGGTAGCATTATTTTAATTTAGGAATTGAGTGGTTCCTCCAAACCTGATGCCCTTGTGTTAAATCTCTCTCTCTCTCTCTCTCTCTCTCTCTCTCTCACACACACACACACACACACACACACACACACACACCATGCTGGCTGGGGACGATGGGACTCCACATCATCTTTAAGCTTCCAGGGAAAAACAGCTTTTGTTATTCTGGATGCCTGCAGGCGGCCTCTAGATGGCAGCAGCGGGCCGGGAATTGCCTCGCGCCTCTTTGCTGCCATCTGTGGTCGGGATGATTCTTGCAGGCCAGCTATGCTAGCCCTCCTGGGACTCCTACCTGCCAGGGTTGTTGTATGGATCAAAACGGGGTGTGTGTGTGTCACATACGCTGCCCTGACTACTTTGGTAATGGGATGCGGGGATCATGGCGCCCCGCTCGGGTGATTAATTAAATAATGGAATAAATTAGAGGAGGCTCGCTTGGGACTGTGCATCGGAGCGTCCCACCCCCCTGGCCCCGTTCGACTCACTTCGGAGATCGCGGAAAGACATAACGGCTTGCTGCAACTCCGTCGGCCGATTCGGTTCGTCGGGTAAGCGTCTCCCAGGCTTCGCGGCGAAGTAGGCCGCGCCGCTTACGTAGCCATGGCAACAGGGCGACGGCGAGCGGCGGGGCTCAAGCGGAGCGGAAGGCGGAGCCGCGGCGTCGAACGCCCCGCGGGCGGAGAAGCGAATGGGACGCGAGGAAGAAGGCGGGGCTGCCTGGAGTTGGATCTGCGCTGCCCAGGGGTTTAATAGGAGTGTTTTAAACACGCGCAGAAAGCAAAGTGGCAAAAAATAAAATAAAATAAAGCAAAATACAAAAGAGTTTGGAATATGAAGACAGTCATCCGAAATATCAATCCTCCTGAGATTAGAATAGAATAGAATTCTTTATTGGCCAAGTGTGATTAGACACACAAGGAATTTGTCTTTGGTGCATATGCTCTCAGTGTACATAAAAGAAAAGATACATTTGTCAAGAATCATGAGGTACAACACTTAATGATAGTCATAGGGTTCAAATAAGCAATCAGGAAACAATCAATATTAATATAAATCGTAAGGATACAAGCAACAAGTTACAGTCCTACAGTCATAAGTGGGAGGAGATGGGTGATAGGAATGATGAAAAGACTAATAGTAATAGTAATGCAGCCTTAGTGAATAGTTTGACAGTGGTGAGGGATTAGGGTGGCTCTGATCCTGCCCCAACTTTTCACATAAAGATCTGGGTGTGTCACTGGGCATATGATTTGTTGAAGTCCATTTGGTTGACAATAGAATAGAATAGAATAGAATAGAATAGAATAGAATAGAATAGAATAGAATAGAATAGAATAGAATAGAAAAGAAATTAGAATTGAATAGAAATTAGAATTGAATAGAATAGAAATTAGAACAGAATGGAGAATAGAATAGAATAGAATAGAAATTGGAATAGAGAATAGAGAATAGAATAGAATAGAAATGAATAGGAATAGAATAGAATAGAATAGAAATTAGAATAGATAATAGAGTAGAGTAGAATAGAATAGAAATTAGAATAGAAATTAGAATAGAATAGAAATTAGAACAGAATAGAGAATAGAATAGAATAGAAATTAGAATAGAGAATAGAATAGAACAGAATGGAATAGAAATGAATAGGAATAGAATATAATAGAATAGAAATTAGAATAGATAATAGAGTAGAGTAGAGTAGAATAGAATAGAAATTAGAATAGAAATTAGAATAGAATAGAAATTAGAATAGAATAGAATAGAAATTAGAACAGAATAGAGAATAGAATAGAATAGAAATTAGAATAGAGAATAGAATAGAACAGAATGGAATAGAAATGAATAGGAATAGAATAGAATAGAATAGAATAGAATAGAATAGAATAGAATAGAATAGAATAGAATAGTTAAGATAATATTGAGAATAGTTGGGTTGCTCTCACACGGATTGAAGTTGATCGCATTGTAATTTTAAAGGCTGCTCTGCCTTTAAAGCCTTTTAAAGGCTGTTCTGCCCCTGGAGTTGCTCCAGCTATATATATATCAAATGAATAATAGATCAATAGGTCCAAGTCCAACTTTGGTTAGTTTCTGAGCCCAGAAAATGTCCCTCGTTTCATTTCAGCACTGGAAAGTGGACAGCGTCAGTTTCACTGCTGGTCATCCATTTTCTAAAGGTGCTTTTTCAAGAGGCAACTGGACTTTCTGGTTTGTCTTTGAAGATGTTTCGCTTCTCATCCAAGAAGCTTTATCAGATGAGAAGCAAAATCTCTTCCAAGAAAAAAAAAACCCAGAAAGTCCAGTTGCCTCTTGAAAAAGCACCTTTGGGACAACCATGACCTGGATGAATCTCCATAGACATCCATGTTCTAGTTCCTCCAGAAAGTTCCCAGGGCCCAAGGTGTCAACATCTGACCCCTGGAGTCAACATCTGGATTCTGCCCAATGCTAGAACCAGCCTTAACATTTATTATTTATTCATTTGTTCAACAACTATGGCCACCCATGTCAGTCAATGACTCCGGGAGGCTTATAGTTCACAAAATACATTAAAGTTTAAAATGTTAAAAAAAAACATTTTAAAATTAAAAAAGCAGTAAAACCAATAAAAGCATCCAATTTGAAATACACACGAGCAAGATATTTGACCCGTTAGCAATATAGCCAGAAAAGGGGGCCCTGGGCACACTCACTGCCCCAGGCTTTATTTATTTATTTATTTATTTATTTATTTATTTATTTATTTATTTATTTATTTATTTATTTATTTATTTATTTATTTATTTATTTATTTATTTATTTATTTATTTATTTATTTATTTATTTATTTATTTGGTAGGACTCAGGACTCAGGGCGGCGTACAACATTTTATAAAAACTCCAAACAAATTATTAAAAAACAATTTAAAACAGATATATATATATATTTAACTGTTTTAAATTATTTTTTAATAATTTGTTTGGATATATATATATATATATATATATATATATATATATATATATATGTATGTATGTATGTATGTATGTATGTATGTATGTATGTATGTATGTATATATATATATATATATATATATATATATATATATATATATATATATATATATATATATATATATATATATATATATATATATATACACACACACACACGCACCGTACATACATGGGGGAGACATCAGATATAAATCGTGTCAAACTAACCCCACCTGCAGGAAGAGCCATGTCTTAATGGCTTTTCGGAAGGCCAGCAAGGTGGGGATGATTCGGATCTCTGGGGGTAGTTTGTTCCAGAGAGCGGGGGCCCCTACAGAGAAGGCCCTCCCCCTAGGCCCCGCCAGTCGACACTGTTTGGCTGACGGGACCTGGAGGAGACTCACTCTGTGGGACCTAACCGGTCGAAGGGAAGATATAAAGATTTAAAATATAGCCAGGTTTTTAGGGCCTCGGGAAAGGTTAACAGGCTTGGGGCCCTTCTAATCTCCAAGGGAGGGTGTTCCATAGAGCAGGGGCCACTGCCAGCTAACATTCTTTGGCTGACAGATCTGCAGCAGGCCCATTCATACAGCTAACTCTGTATCTTTGAGCACAGACGATGTTTCCAAGGGCAGGACTGCCATCTCTAACAACAACACTGCTTCTTGACAAAGGATCAGGGGTGGGTTCCTCCCGGTTCGGACCAGATCGCCCAAACCGTTAGCAACCCGTTGGTGACATCACAATGGCGTCACAGATCTGGTTCGGTCGCTGCTGGTCCGTGGGCGCCGCCATCTTTTTTGGGGGGAATTTTTGGTGAATTTTTCTTTGTTTGGATGGCATCTCCTCTTCTGCGGCTTGAAAAAGAGCCCGCCCGCCCACCTGCGGGTTAATACTGACCATTATTTCTTCATCCGAAGCACAGCTGATGAGCTCCTCAGCTGTGTTTCGGGCTGAATCTTGCTACTGAGCATGTGCAGAAATTGCACGGGGAAACGTCGCGATGCGAACCAGTGGCGAAGGTAAGTGGAACCCACCCCTGCAAAGGATCAATACTGACTCAGAAGCAGCGGTGAACTCTACTTACCTTCCCTACCGGTTCGGAAGTGTGCGCTGTGGTTGCATCACTTTCCGCCCTCCCCCTTGCCTGATCTTTCCCTTCCGGACAGTCCTGGGGCTATTTATCCCAGACTACAATTTTATTTTGCTCACACACACAAAAACATTTTTATTATTTAAAAAAAAAATGAAAGTCAAAGGGGGAAAAAAATAAACGATGAATAATCATAGTTGAAGAACAGAAAAACCATCTACTGTGGAGCATGAATAAATTATGAGAAAATTTTATATAATAGATCCTCCCCTCCCCTTCCCTTGATTTCCCCAACTACTGACCACAACCTAGATATATGTACTTCAGTGGTGGGTTCCTACCGGTGCGGTCCACTCTATAGCACCGGTAGCGGCCCGCTGGTGACGTCACAGTACCGGTGCGGTCGGTTGCCAGTGCCTGGGCGCCACCATTTAAAAAAAAATTTTTTTTTTTTTTTAAATTTCTTCTGCGCATGCCCAGAAGCCGAGCTTCCGGCACTGCGCATGTGCTGCCTTCCTACCCACAGTGAGTCCAAGCAGGAGAGGATGGCTGAGGGAGCGCGTGAGACGCTGAAAGAACGGGCGGCAGGAGCTATCTCCATTCCCCTCCCTTCAGCAGTCCGAGAAGCCACGAACGTGCGGTGATGATCCCAGGCATTTTCACACGTTCGAGGCTTCTCGAGCTGCTGAGGGGAGGGGGAATGGGCGGCAGGACCTATCTCAGTTCCCCTCCCTTCAGCAGTCTGAGAAGCCATGCCCACCCAGTCACATGGCCAGCAAGCCATGCCCACCCGGTCACATGGCTGGCAAGCCACACCCACAAAATAAGCCACGCCCACAGAGTGGCAGTAAAAAAATTAGGAACCCGCCCCTGATGTGCTTTATATTAAACATTAAATATTAGTACTAGTATCTTTTTGAATCCTTTCACCTATTACTTTTTATTACTGTCATAGTTTATTTCCTAAAAGCTATATTCCAAATATGTCAATTGAACTTGCTGTACAATGTGCTGTATACACATGATCCATTCTTGCTTCAATTTGATTAAGCTTTTCTTATGAATATTTATTATCAATTGTATCGTTGTTGCATTTCCTTCAATTTTGGTCTTCCAATCAAATAGTCTTTCTTTCATAGAAAGATAATTTTTTCAAAATTTATTGTTGTATGTTTGGTCTATTCTAGTAATTATTGTGACAGGTATATACCATTTGGAAAAAAATATTTATAGCAATTGTCTCTGAATTATACTGCAAGTTATAATTCAGAGACAATTGCCATAAAATATTTTTTTTCTATAAGCATTTGAAATGCTTATACAAAACCCAAGTCACCTACTAGGACATCCATACAAATTGTTATTGAAGGAGAACAATGAAGTGGAATAAATTAAAAACGTCATGATAAAGTGGATGTAAAACAAAAATAATTACAGTACAGCAGTTGGGGAAAAATATAGAAAAATCATTAAAATGTACTGCATTTTAATGATTTTTCTATAATTCTTTTCCACTACTGTACTGTAATTATTTTTGTTTTACATCCACTTTATCATGTTGTTTTTAATTTATTCCACTTCATTGTTCTCCTTCAATAACAGTTTGTATGTATTTCCTAGTAGGTGATATGGATTTTGTATAAGCATTTCAAATGCTGTCATCTTTTCTATTTTTCATTGTTTTATTACATTTAGAATGCAATAATAGCCAAGTACAATGGTATTTATACAATAGGAACTACAAGCTATTAACACTGCAACGGTTAAACTAAATTAAACCTTTCCATATAGAAAATTTAAATTTGTCATATTTCTCAAAGTTCCTCCTTCTTTCTTCAGATCACTTTTTCTTCTTCCAGTAATTTGTAATTATCTCAACCAGGATAAATTTCTACCTTAGTTAAGGAGTTCTTGCTGTACATACGAAAAGAGCAAGTGGAACTGGGGTGTGGAGTTAAGTGCGTCATCAGTTTAGAGTCATTACATTGCCACAAATGGTCCAAGTCTAATCCCTCTTGAATCTGTTGAATGTTATCTGGTGACAATTTAGTACTGAACTTTAGTTGACTATATTCTTGTGTATAGACCTGAATAACACTTTTGTGCTGCTACGTAAGAGCCATGGTGGCACAGTGGTTAAAATGCAATATTACAGGCTAATTCTGCTGACTGCCAGCAGTTCGGCAGTTCGATTCTCACTGGCTCAGGGTTGATTTCCATCTTTCTGAGGTGGGTAAAATAAGGACCCAGATGGTTGGGGGAAATATGCTGACTCTGTAAACCGCTTAGAGAGGACTGTAAAAGCAGTATATAAGTCTACGTGCTATTGCTACTTAACAGATAGTCCTGATCAGAGGTGGGTTCCGCTCAGTTCTATAGGTATAAAACTCAGTTCTATAGGTATAAAACTCAGGCACTTTCCCAGCACAAAGACCACCGCTAAGGCTTTTGAGATGGAGGAGAACATAATAAGGTTTCAAGAGCCCACTGGTTGCTGTGGTGCTAAATACTGTATATATATATTTAAGAACACGTGGTAAGCATAATTACCACTTGAATGAGAAGGAAAAGCTTGTTGCACCAATACAAAAGTGCAGTATGGGGCCCCTATGCTCATGGGGTCCACGGGCAAGTGCCCTTCAGGCCCATGCCTTAAGACAGTCCTGCTGGCCTATAATTAATAATATACAGAGAGGCTCATACTGTATAGAATTACTTATCCCTGGGATAAGTGCACTCTCGGAAGCAACCTTCTTCAATAACTAGCATCCCTATCATATTTCTGTGGATTTGCATGACAAAGAAATGACATTTTCTCCCAACTAGGATTCAATCTGTTAACTGAAAGGATTGTGGAAAGTAAAATGTCTTGTCTCTTTCAGGCTTATGATTGCATTATATTGCATTATAATGACACACCATCTGCTCCAACTGTAAACAGGAGGCTGGTGAAATATACACGTAGGCACTATAGGAAGTTAGCACCTAACCCCCCCTCTTAGAGGAATAAAATATTTTAGGAAATATTAAAAAGGCAGAATATTTCCCTGGCTAAGAAATGGAGAAACATGTTTTTGGGCAGGAAACAGACTCACTCCTAATAGCCCCCATCTTTGTCAATGGGCCATTAAGGTCTGGGCTCAGATCACTCATTCCCCCCACCTTTGTCAATGGGCAGTCTATTCTACATAACAAGCATCTACAGGAAGAATCATAATAGGAATCCCAAAGCCATCTCACCTGAGAAGAGTACATCAGCCAAGCCTGGTGGGACACAGACAAAAGCCTAAAAAGTTAGCTAAGACCTCCGCCCCCTTGGAGTCTGATAGCCAATGGGATACATGTCTTACACAGGAACAGGAAACTCTTAAGGTGGGACCCAATAGAGGATATAAAACTCAGGCACTCTCAGCATCTCACCTCTTCTCTTCTCCTTCAACTCCTTCAAGGCATGTGATCCCCCTTTTCCCCAGGACCTCAGACCAGCCTCCAGGCTTCCAGTGTCTTTTTCCTCACTTGGAACCAAACCCAGAAGGATATCTCTTACAACAGCACTACCAGAACTTGGATGCAAAGATCTAGGCGGCGAATGCATCTGAAGTGGTGTGTAGAAATGGGCTTGGGAGACAGGACAAAGAGCTGCCTGCTTTATGCATAAGAACCAGTTGGGCCAATCATCAGGAGACGGTGATCTCTAGTCCCGCCTTAGGCATGAAAGCTGGCTGGGTGACTTTGGCCCAATCACCAAGAGATGGTGAGTTCTAGTCCCGCCTTAGGCATGAAAGCTGGCTGGGTGACTTTGGCCCAATCACCAGGAGATAGTGAGTTCTAGTCCCGCCTTAGGCATGAAACCTGTCTGGGTGACTTTGGCCCAATCACCAGGAGATGGTGAGTTCTAGTCCCGCCTTAAGCATGAAAGCTGGCTGGGTGATTTTGGGACAATCACCAGGAGATGGTGAGTTCTAGTCCCGCCTTAGGCATGAAAGCTGGCTGGGTGATTTTGGGACAATCACCAGGAGATAGTGAGTTCTAGTCCCGCCTTAGGCATGAAACCTGTCTGGGTGACTTTGGCCCAATCACCAGGAGATGGTGAGTTCTAGTCCCGCCTTAAGCATGAAAGCTGGCTGGGTGATTTTGGGACAATCACCAGGAGATGGTGAGTTCTAGTCCCGCCTTAGGCATGAAAGCTGGCTGGGTGATTTTGGGACAATCACCAGGAGATGGTGAGTTCTAGTCCCGCCTTAGGCATGAAAGCTGGCTGGGTGATTTTGGGACAATCACCAGGAGATGGTGAGTTCTAGTCCCGCCTTAGGCATGAAAGCTGGCTGGGTGACTTTGGCCCAATCACCAGGACATAGTGAGTTCTAGTTCTGCCTTAGGCATGAAAGCTGGCTGGGTGATTTTGGGACAATCACCAGGAGATTGTGAGTTCTAGTCCCGCCTTAGGCATGAAAGCTAGCTGGGTGACTTTGGCCCAATCACCAGGAGATGGTGAGTTCTAGTTCTGCCTTAGGCATGAAAGCTGGCAGGGTGACCAATCTCTAGGAGACAGTGAATTCTAGTCTTATCTTAGTTTAGGCTTGAGAGGAACCTCTCTAAATGCCTTTATTTTTCATTACTGTTGTAAGTCATGAAAAGTAAATGAGCCCAGCAGGACAGACCACTGGAGACTTTGCTTAAGCTCCCCAAACCTTGGAAATCATTTCTAATACTTACAAATTCACCAAGGCCAGGTTTAACTAATTGAATTTGTGCACGCTAAGGAGCCAGCTAGGACAGAAGCAATTAGAAACGCAAAATCCAGAATAGATTAATACGAAGAAATAATAACCTTTGGGGGGGGGGGAACAGCCACTCAAAGGCCTGGGGCAAATTAAGCAAAAGAAAACACTTTTTCTCCACCTTCAAGCTGTTAATATCCTGGGGCAGAAAAGGGCAGGTGGTGGATTGCTTTTCCTATGGGGAATGGATAGAACATGCATTTAAAAATAAAAGCAACAGAGGAATGAAATAGGACAGTGATGGCCAACCTTCTTTGGCTCGCGTGCCAAAAGGGTGTGCGCCAGAGGTGGGTTCCTAATTTTTTTTACTACCACTCTGTGGGCGTGGCTTATTTTGTGGGTGTGGCTTGTCAGCCATGTGACCGGGTGGGCGTGGGCCTCGGGAGCTTGGCAGCGGCCGGAGAAGCAGGGAGGCATTGCCCACCCGCAATGCAGCCCCCCGCAGCGGGAGCAGCAAGACCGCGCCAGCGGTTCTTCTAGGAGGCTCCGTCCGGCCTGAATGCTTCTCCCCATTCGATGATCCTAGGCTCCTGTCGCCCGTTCCCCCTCCCCTCAGCAGCTCGAGAAGCCTCGAACGTGCGAAAATGCCTGGGATCATCACCGCGCATTCGTGGCTTCTCGAACTGCTGAAGGGAGGGGAATGGAGATAGCTCCTGCCGCCCGTTCTTTCAGTGTCTCACGCGCTCCCTCAGCCATCCTCCCCTGCTTGGACTCACTGTGGGGTAGGAAGGCAGCGCATGTGCAGTGCTGGAAGCTTGGCTTCTGGGCATGCGCAGAAGAAATTTTTTTAAAAAATTAAAAAAAAATTTTTTTAAATGTCGGTGCTCAGGCACCTGCAACCGACCGCACCGGTACTGTGACGTCACCAGTGGGCCACTACCGCTGCTATAGAGTGGACCGCACTGGTAGGAACCCACCACTGGTGTGCGCGTGCATGCTAGCGCGTGCACGTGCCCACACCCATGCCCTCCCCGTGCATGTGCACAAATCCCTCTCCCCGCTGCCCCCTTCAAGCATGCGCACAGGCCTCACTGAAGTCTCCGGACTCCTGAAGCCTGGGGATGGTGAAAAACGGCCAAACGGCCCAACCGGAAGTTTGGAACCGTTTGGTCATTTTTTCGCCGTCTCCAGGGTTTAGGAGGCATTCCTGAAGAGTGAAAACGGCCGAAAAGGAGGCCGAAAATCAGCTGGCCAGTGCGCTCATGCGGGCTGGAGCTGACATAGGGCAATGCCTCGCGTGCCCTCAGATATGGCTCCACGTGCCACCTGTGGCACGCGTGCCATAGGTTCGCCATCACTGAAATAGAATGAGGGAGTACAGCTTTATACTTCTCCAAAGGTTTTTTAAATCCTCCAAAATAGGGGATCTGTTTTTCTCCTTTTGCTCCAAACAAACTTTATTGCAAACAAAGCAAGCATCACAAATGAATTAGAATATTCAACAGCCATATCTATGGGTCATCAATATAAGTCATAAAGAGAGTAAAAGGCACAAAAACTTGCAAAAAAATATATAGGCTCAAAACGTTTCCATGGTGCCCGCAAATCTTCAGTAACAGGATAGCAAAAATACAGATTGTAGTCAGTTAAATAATGCATTTGGAACATTGCTTAGTCTGTCTTTCATTTTGCAGCACAGAGTCTAGCTGTCAAAACAACAAACAGATCATGAACAGAAAATATTTTTTTTAAAAAAAACACATGGATAGCTGGTAGACTGCACTGCCCCAGGACACAAGGATTGGTGGGTGGCTTGGACATTTTCAAAGAGGGAAATTGGTGGAAGAAGAAAACATTCAATAACATGAGCTTTTTGTAAGTGGGTGGGGTTTTTTTGTAAGCTATTTAAAAAGAAAAATAGTGCTGTGAGAAGGTTTGTTCCCTGTCAAGCAGAATGTAATTTCTTTTGTGCCAGCATCCTCTCCAATCAAATAGATAGTTGAGGAGCCATCCCCAAAAGCGCAACACACGTGAGTGGAGTGGAACTGGAAAGCTGTGCCACATCTCCACCATTGTCCACGTCCATCAATTGTCCAATGGTTGCTCCATCTGCAGGTCTCAAGGTGCAATCAAAATCTATCGGTTTTAATCTACTATCAAAACTCTCTGCGATTTAGAGTCTTCATCTAGAAGCATAGAAGAATATAGAGCAGGGCTCTCCAACCTTGGCAACTTTACAACTTGCGGACTTCAACTCCCGGAATTCCTCAGCCAGCTATGCTGAGTAACTACCGGTATTAGAAATGGTGGCCGAGGAATTCTGGGAGTTGCAGTCCACAAGTCTTAAAGTTGCCAAGGATGGAGACTCCTGATCAGTGGTGGGTTCCTACCGGTGCGGTCCACTCTATAGCACCAGTAGCGGCCCGCTGATGATGTCACAGTACTGGTGCGGTCAGTTGCTGGTGCCTGGGTGCCGCCATTTTTTTAAAAAAAAATTTTTTTAAATTTTCTTCTGCGCATGCCCAGAAGCCAAACTTCCGGCACTGGGCATGTACTGCCTTCCTGCCCCACAGTGAGTCCAAGCAGGGGAGGATAGCTGAGGGAGCACGTGAGACGCTGAAAGAACGGGCAGCTGGAGCTATCTTCATTCCCCTCCCTTCAGCAGTCCGAGAAGCCATGAACGCGCGGTGATGATCCTAGGCATTTTCGCACGTTCGAGGCTTCTCGAGCTGCTGAGGGGAGGGGGAATGGGCGGCAGGACCTATCTCAGTTCCCCTCCCTTCAGCAGTCTGAGAAGCCACGCCCACCCGGTCACATGGCCGGCAAGCCATGCCCACCCAGTCACATGGCTAGAAAGCCACACCCACAAAATAAGCCATGCCCACAGAGTGGTAGTAAAAAAATTAGGGACCTGCCCCTGCTCCTGATATATTAGGGTTGGAAGAGACCTTGGAAATCTTCTAGTCCAAGTCCCTGCTCAGGAAACCATTTCGGACAAGTAGCTGTCCAGTCTCTTCTTGAATGCCTCCAGTGATGGAGCAATCACAACTGCTGGAGGCAACCCGTTCCACTGATTGATTGTTTTCACTGTCAGGAAATTTCTCCTTAGTTCTAGGTTGGATCTCTCTTTACTGATCTTCCATCAAATACACATTTAGGTACACTGAGAGCATATGCACCAAAGACAAACTCCTTGTGTGTCCAATCACACTTGGCCAATAAAGAATTCTATTTTATTCTATTCTATTCTATTCTATTCTATTCTATTCTATTCTATTCTATTCTATTCTATTCTATTCTATTCTATTCTATTCTATTCTATTCTATTCTACTGGGAGTTGGGCGGCATACAAATCCATTAAATTAAATTAAATTAAATTAAATTAAATTAAATTAAATTAAATTAAATTAAATTAAATTAAATTAAATTAAATTAAATTAAATTAAATTAAATTAAATTAAATTAAATTAAATTAAATTAAATTAAATTAAATTAAATTAAATTATTCTATTCTATTCTATTCTATTCTATTCTATTCTATTCTATTCTATTCAACCCTACCCTACCCTACCCTACCCTACCCTACCCTACCCTACTCTGTTCTATTCTATTCTATTCTATTCTATTCTATTCTATTCTATTCTATTCTATTCTATTCTATTCTATTCTATTCTACTGGGAGTTGGGCGGCATACAAATCCATTAAATTAAATTAAATTAAATTAAATTAAATTAAATTAAATTAAATTAAATTAAATTAAATTAAATTAAATTAAATTAAATTAAATTATTCTATTCTATTCTATTCTATTCTATTCTATTCTATTCTATTCTATTCTATTCTATTCTATTCTATTCTATTCTATTCTATTCAACCCTACCCTACTCTACTCTACTCTACTCTGTTCTATTCTATTCTATTCTATTCTATTCTATTCTATTCTATTCTATTCTATTCTATTCTATTCTATTCCATTCCATTCCATTCCATTCCATTCCATTCCATTCAACCCTACCCTACCCTACCCTACCCTACCCTACCCTACCCTACCCTACCCTACCCTACCCTACCCTACCCTGTTCTATTCTATTCTATTCTATTCTATTCTATTCTATTCTATTCTATTCTATTCTATTCTATTCTATTCTATTCTATTCTATTCTATTCTATTGAGTATTCAGTAACTTCAAAGGCTGCAAAGCAACCTCACAGACCTGTGTAAGTGGGCAAAGGGGCAATCATTTGTAAGACCATTTTTGAGAAGCTTGGGAAGGGTTGCAAGCACTCTTTGTACTCCTTTCTTTTACTTCTAACGATCTTGGTTTTAATCCCTTCAAACAAGGTCCTAGAACTTAATTTCTTTTTTCATTTTTTCTTTGTCCCTACTCATAAAAACCTTCAAACCTTTAACAAGCCTCTTTTGTAAACCCAATATAGGAAAATTATCTAGGCCACTCTCTTGGTTTTGTTGTTTCAATCTTTTCAATCTTTTTTTTTAAACCTTATTAAGTTTCAAAGAAGATAAAATACAAGGAAACAGGAACAAAATTTAAAAGAGATAAAAGGGGGTCAAGGAAAAAATAAAATTGGGAGTGCAGAATAAAATATAGACAAGAATAACTTCTGACTTTCTTTGGTGGATACAAGTATAAATAAAATAACTTTTGTTCTATGATTAAGCATAACACCCAACACTTTTATAATTCTAAACAATTCTAATAGTCAAATCCCAAAGTTAAATTTTCATTTCAGTAAGCTGAAACTGATTTCCAAGTAAAACAAAGCTAGACAAAGTCTTGTGTTTTAATTGAGCCGAGGTGGTGCAGAGGTTAGAGGGCAGTACTGCAGGCCAATTTAGCTGACTGTGCTCCACAGATCAGCGGTTCAAATCTCACCGGCTCAAGGTTGACTCAGCCTTCCATCCTTCAGAGGTAGGTAAAATGAGGACCCAGATTGTTGGGGGGCAATATAAATATACATTGCTTACTGGTGTAAACCGCTTAGAGAGTTCTTGCAATGTGAGGCGGTATATAAATCTCACAAACAAACAAACAAACAAACAAACAAACAATAAAATTGGAGCAATCAATTTGTGATGACTCCCCTGGATGCTTTCCCAGATATCTCTCCAAATGTCAGCTTGGAGGAAGATTGAACCAGTCCCGGGCAGGTTAAGAGGGGAGTTGGGCAATGGCTCCGTGCAGCTGTCTGAGAGGGATTTGGCTGAAGCACAGCTGCAGAAGGGCAGCCCTGAGGCTTCAGGTGGGGAAAGCATGCAGCTGCAGCCGGTCAGCGATGAGGAAGAGGAACTGCCTTCTCTTCCTGATCCAAGAAGATTTAAGGGCAGAGAAAAGGCAAGAGCAGCGAAGGTCAGCCAGATTACTCATGAGGAGGCAGCCTTGCCCTTCTTGATGGGCTGCAACAGAGGTTGGCTATTTAGCACAGCAGATAGATGGAGACGATGTTGGTGAATGCCAATTCAGGCTCGGAAGCCTTGATAAAGACTCCTTACACCACGTGTGTGTGTGTGTGTGTGTGTGTGTGTGTGTGTGTGTGTGTGTGTGTGAGAGAGAGAGAGAGAGAGAGAGAGAGAGAGAGAGACAGAGAGACAGAGAGAGAGACAGAGAGACAGAGAGACAGAGACAGAGACAGAGAGAGACAGAGAGAGACAGAGAGAGACAGACAGACAGAGAGAGAGATAGAGAGAGACAGAGAGACAGAGAGACAGAGAGACAGAGACAGAGACACAGAGAGACACAGAGACAGACAGACAGACAGACAGAGACAGAGACAGAGAGCACAGTTTCACCATCTCTGCCAACTCCATTAAGTTCATCATCCATTCTTCCATTGGGGGAATTTGTGAGTCCTTCCATCTCTGTACATATAAAAGTCTCGCTGCTGTCATCATATACAGGTAGTCCTTGACTTACGAATGATCACTTAGTGACCATTTGAAGTTACCACAGAGTCTGAAAATGGGAATGGCAACCTGGTTTTGATGTGCCAGTGTCTGCCCCCCTGTGCTCATATGGCTGCATTTGGAGCACTCAGCAACTACCCTTCCTTTACAGCAATTTGCTGCAGCCCATGGTTAGGTGATCATGAGTTACACCATTTTTGCCAGAAACTAGACAATAAAATGAGTTATTTGGCAGATAAACGTTTCAGTCTTCCTCAAAGATGGTTTGTGAAGAGAAAGTGCAAGGGAAGCTTATGTGAAGGTTATGTTCTAACGCAGGGGTAGGCAAAGTTGGCTCTTCTATGACTCATGGACTTCAACTCCCAGACTTTCTGAGCCAATCATGCTAGCTCAGGAATTCTGGGAGTTGAAGTCCGTGAGTCATAGAAGAGCCAACTTTGCCTACCCCTGTTCTAACGCAACCAGACTTGAAATCCTGGGCTTAGAAAGCTTAGAACTACGTCGCCTTCGGCACGACCTAAGCATAGCTCATAAAATTATCTGCTACAACGTCCTTCCTGTCAACGACTACTTCAGCTTCAACCACAACAATACACGAGCACACAACAGATACAAACTCAAAGTGAACCGCTCCAAACTTGACTGTAGAAAATATGACTTTAGCAACAGAGTGGTTAATGCCTGGAACTCACTACCTGACTCTGTGGTTTCGTCACCAAACCCCCAAAACTTTACCCTTAGACTGTCCACTGTTGACCTCACCCGATTCCTAAGAGGTCAGTAAGGGGCGTGCATAAGTGCACCAGCGTGCCTACCATCCCTGTCCTAATGTTCCCTCTTATCAGTACACATCTTATGTATATACACAATGTTATATCTATATATACTACCAACATGTACTTGACAAAAATAAATAAATAAAATAGAATGGCTCATGGATATAAATCCATGGTCATCTCATTGATCTAGGCAGGTCCACTTAGGCAAGAAACATTCAATAGAGGCTTCAGTGATTAAATGTTTCGATTCAATTATTTCTTCATCAGATGAGGACATCAATTCATCAAGCAGCAGGCAAAATAATGACCGGGTTGCAACTTTGGGTACAAGATATTAATTAAATGCTAGTCCTATACCTTTAGATGATGAAGGGTTGGAGATGGCATGGGCCCTTTTCCCCCTTGGCACTCCTTCCTAAAATATGAAGCATTGCCGACTCTGCAGCATCCTGTAAAAATCAACACAAATAATAAAGATAACCTGCCTTCCATTGAGGACCTGGATACGGCACGAGTCAGCTGTGAAAATATCTACAGACTTCTCACATCCTGGACATAAATGGTTTCAACTTCTACCCTCAAAACGACGCTATAGGGCAGTGATGGCAAACCTTTTTTTCCTTGGGTGCCAAAATAGTGCGTGCGCGCGCTATCACACACGTGTGCGTGCCCACATCCATAATTCAAAGCCCCTCACTCGCCCCATCCCCCTGCGCATGCATGCGCAACCCTCCCCCACTCCCCTGTTTCCCGACTTCCAGTGGGCCTGGTAGGCCCGTTTTTCACTCTCCCCAGGCTCCAGAGGCTTTCTTGGAGCTTGGAGAAGGCAAAAACGCTCCACCCCCGCCACCCTTGAGGCTGAAATAGCCCTCCCAGAGCCTCCGCGCGAGCCAAAAATCAGCTGGCGGGCACGCACATGCATAATGGAGCTGAGCTAGGGCAACGGCTCGCGTGCCGGCAGATATGGCTCCGCGTGCCACCTGTGGCACCCGTGCCATAGGTTCGCCATCACTGCTATAGGGCACTGCACACCAGAACAACTAGACACAAGGACAGTTTTTCCCCGAATGACATCACTCTGCTAAACAACTAAGTCCCACAATACTGTCAAACTATTTACTGTGTTACTATCATTCTTCTCATCCTTCCTATTACCTATCTTCTTTTCTACTTATGACTATAACCTTGTTGCTTGTATCTTTACGGTTTATATTGTTTTAATTAGTTTCCTAGTATGATTTGATTGCTTATTTAGTATCCTATGACTATCACTAAGTGTTGTAGCTTATGATTCTTGATGAATGTATTTTTAATGTACACTGAGAGCTTATGCACCAAAGACAAATTCCTTGTGTGTCCAATCACACTTGGCCAATAAAGTATTCTATTCCTATTCCTATTCCTATTCCTATTCCTATTCCTATTCCTATTCTATTCTATTCTATTCTATTCTATTGTTTTTTTTGGGAAGGGGAAAAATGCGCACAAAATAAAAAAAAGATGGCGGCGCACACAGAACGGCACCGACAGTGACATCACCAGTGGGTCGCTACCGGTTTGGGCGATCCAGTCCGAACCGGGAGGAACCCACCCCTGGCCAGGGTTGGAGAAACACCATTCTAGTGAGTCCATGCCCACGGTTATCCTTTGACTCTACTACATCACTGCGGCTGCAGTTCGTGATTGTTTCACAAAAATAAAAGCTGAAAGCATTGGCAGATTCCCCCGACCATCTCTGTTTACTCAACCTCTGGCTAGCTAAGGAACTGTGATGGATGAAGCAATTTTACCTCCTGGCTGTTCTGCTAATATAATATTTGTCGCCCTTTTATTGGAAGTGTTCCTCCCTTAGCTTCCGTTTGGCCTCCTGGATTCTGCAGAGCTTTCGAAACAGAGAGATAACAACACACTCCTCTGATGTCAATGAAAGCCTTTTGTGTAGATCGCGTAAACAAATAAACTATATTAAAACGGAAGGAACCTGTGTATTGCATGGGTCAGAAGGAGGGCTGAGAAGATACCTGGAGACCCAGCTGCTGTGGCCTAGAGGTGGAGCTCTTGCCTCACAATCAGGAGGTTGTGAGTTCGATCCTAGGTAGAGGCAGATATAGGGTCTCCTGCTTGGGCAGGGGGTTGGACTAGATGACCTGCAAGGTCCCTTCCAACTCTGTTAACCTGTTAACCCCTTACATCCTGGACATAAACTGTTTCAACTCCTCACCTCGGGATGGCACTATAGGGCATTGTATGCCAAAACAACTAGACACAGACAGTTTTTCCCCTTTCCTGCCATCACTCTGTTGAACATCTAATTCTCACAGAACTGTCATGTCTAAGTATATTTACCCGTGTTGTAGCATGGCTGCAGTATTATTATCCTTCTCATCTTCTCTATTACCTCCTCTTATTGGTATCGTTATTGTGATTATTAACACTCTGTTGCTTTGCATGCACACTGAGAGCTTCTGCACAGGACACAAATTCCTTGAATAATATGGTGATGGTTATAAAAATAACATATAGAAATATTGAATAATCAAAAGATTGAAGATTATAATCTAACATAAATATGTGTATTATTAGTATAACTACATTAGCTTGTTATTAAACATCTTTTCTTTTGTGTACACTGAGAGCATATGCACCAAGACAAATTCCTTGTGTGTCCAATCAGACTTGGCCAATAAAGAATTCTATTCTATTCTATTCTATTCTATTCTATTCTATTCTATTCTATTCTATTCTATTCTATTTTCTATTCTATTCTATTCTATTCTATTCTATTCTATTCTATTCTATTCTATTCTATTCTATTCTATTCTACATAAGCTTGTTAAATGTAACAAATATGATAACCAACATTCTATTTGTAATAAAAGGAATGATATGTAGAATTTGATCGGCATAAAAACAACATACTGAAATACTGAACAAGATAATAATGTAAGACTATAATTCAACAAAACATGTGTATTATTATTATTATTATTATTATTATTATTATTATTATTATTATTATTATTATTATTATTATTATTATTATTATACTTGTTAAACATAAATAAGAGGAACATTGTTTTATTTGCATTAAAATGTGATTAGAAAGGGGACATTTCTTTAACTATAATAGTGGCATAATTAAAAATTAGAAAGGGGATAAACAATGGAAGATTATAATTCAATATAAATCTGTGTATTACTATTAGAACTATATAAGTTTGTTAAACACAACAAATATGATTACTGGTATTTTATTTGTAGTAAAAGGAGTGATATTAAGAATATGGAGATTGGCATAAAAATAATATATTGAAATATTGAATAATTAAGGAATGAAAGATTATAATTCAACAAAATATTGAATTATAATCAATAGTGTGTATTATCACTAAAATTCTATAAGAACTGCATTAAATATGAAGAATATTGTTTTATTTGTACTAAAATGTAAGACACTTCGGTTCTACACTGTTCATACAATGATGTTTGTGGAAAAATAAATAATAATTTAAAAAAACTTTATTAAAAAAAATTCCTTGTGTGTCTAATAATCACACTTGGTCAAATAAAGGATTCAATGAAGCAGATGTAGACAACAGGGTGGGATGCGCCTCGTAGAATATTTATTTTATTTATTTATTTTGTCAAGCGTGTATATGATTACAGACAAAGTATAAACAAGGTATAAACATGTTTGTGAATATATAAGAAGTACAAGCATGGTTATGAGTACATGATATTTTATGAATACATGGGTACATTAGGACAGGGACAGTAGGCACACTGGTGCACTTATGCACGCCCCTTACAGACCTCTTAAGAATGGGGTGAGGTCAACGGTAGACAGTCTAAGTTTTGGGGGTTTGGGGAAGAAACTACAGACTCAGGTAATGTATTCCAGGCATTGACCACTCTGTTGCTGAAATCAATTTTTTTGCAATCAAGTTTGGAGCAGTTTACATTAAGTTTGTATCCATTGTGAACTCCTGTATTGTTGCGGTTGAAGCTGAAGTAGTCATTGACGGGTAGGACATTGTAGCAGATCGTTTTGTGTGCTACACTTAGATCAGACTGATGGCAGCGTAGTTCTAAATTTTCTAGATTTTCTATGAACATTGTAGGTGCTTCTTCTGCATTTTCTCAGGTATTGGCGTGGGGCCCATTTGCTTCCTAAAACATTGCCTAAAATGAGTGTTTGGCTCATAAAAGTTTACAGCAGGGAATTCTTGCAGGGGTCTGAAAAGGGACACAGAACATAGAACAATAGAGTTGGAAAGTGTTCTGCCCCAGCTACGGACCACAAAGAATGCAGCACACACAAAGTGTGTACAAACTTTGGTTTACTAATTAAGGACTACTAATGAGCTTTCTTAGTAGTCGTCAAACACAAATACAGTTTAAAGCAGTCTTTTCTGAACATCGGCTGTTAACTCAACTTCATTAACAGCCAGCACGAGTCCACGAAATAATAACTCAATTCTGAGTAAACAGTCTTGTAGATAACAGCAATCTTACAGTGGTTGGCAAAATGCCCAGAAGCAATTTGCAGGAAAAATGCCAAGAAAGAGAACATGAGCCGATCAGACATTTCTGGAGTCAAGACACGAAGGAATATGAACAAAGTTGTTTCCTGCAAATTGGCTCCTTCGTCGTCATCCCTTAAATAAGCTAGGGGAGTGGCCAATTGAATAGGCTCCTCCTCTTCTTCCTTGTCACTGATGGGAGCTTCTGGAGGTTCTGAAGGCCCTGGCTGAATCTCCGCCTCTAGTACCGAGTCCTCTCTAGCCTCCTCACTGTCCGACTCGGATGCCAGCTGCACAGGCCACTGGTGCATCACCACATCAGCCTCTTCGCTGTCGGAATCAGCTACCAGCTGCACGGACTGCTGGCGGGCCACAACAGAAAGGACCTTGGAGGTCTTCTAGTCCAACCCCCTACTCATGCAGGTAAAAACGGGCACGAGTCAACTAATAACCGTTTTGCTCTCTCAGAGGAACCAGATCAGTCTTTCAAGCCAGAGGAGGATTGAGGGGAAATAACAGAATAACAGAGTTGGAAAGGACCTTGGAGGTCTTCTAGTCCAACCCCCTGCTCATGCAGGAGACCCTATACCACTCTTGACAAATGGCCGTCCAGACTCTTCTTAAAAGCCTCCAGGGATGGAGCACTCACAATTTCCGGAAGTAAGCGGTTTCCCTGGTGAATTGTTCTCACTGTTAGGCTATTTCGCCTTAGGTTGGATCTGTCTTTAATGATCTTTGTATTTGTATTTGTTTATTTGTCAAGCATATATGATTATAAGCAAAGTATAAACAGTAAAACATGATTGAATATATATGTAATAGCACAAGCATGAATAAGAGTAAAAGAGATATGAATATATGGGTACATTAGGACAGGAACGGTAGGCATGATTGTGCGCTTATGCACGCCCCTTACCGACCTCTTAGGAATGGGGTGAGGTCGATGGTAGATAATCTGAGGTTGAAGTTTTTGGGGTTAGGGGAAGAAACTACTGAGTCAGGTAAAGTGTTCCAGGCATTGACCACTCTGTTGTTGAAGTCGAATTTTTTGCAATCAAGTCTGGAGCGGTTTACATTAAGTTTGTATCTATTGTGAACTCGTGTCTTATTGTGGTTGAAGCTGAAGTGGTCGTTAACAGGTAGGACATTGAGGCAGATAATTTTGTGAGCTACACTTAGGTCAGATCGAAGGCGGCGGAGTTCTAAGTTTTGAAGTCCCAAAATTTCAAGTCTGGTTTCATAAGAATTCTGTTGTGAACAGAGGAATGTAATACTCTTCTTGTGAAGTATCGCTGGACTTTCTCAATTGTGTTAATGTCTGATATGTAGTGTGGGTTCCAGACAGATGAGCTGTAATCAAGAATCGGTCTAGCAAATGTTTTGTATGCTCTGGTTAAGAGTACAATGTTACCAGAGAAGAAGCTGCGCAAGATTAGGTTAACCACTCCTAATGCCTTCTTTGCTATGTAGTTGCAGTGGGCTCTGGCACTTAGATCATTAGAGATGAGTACTCCGAGGTCCTTTACTGAGTGAGGATCATCATCAAGGTCATGATCATCAAGTTTGTATTTAGTGTTTTGATTATTTTTGCCACTGTGTAAAACTGAGCATTTGTTGATAGAGATTGGATGTTGATAGAGATGGATCTTCCATCCATTATTTTTTTTATCTTGCCTTCAGTTGCTTTGGAGAATCAAAAGTGGGCAACCCAGAGCCTTGGCTTAACTTCAAACTTCCTTTGAAACCACACTTCTGATAAAGGCTAACTTTTAGAGAGAAATATATATATAGAGAAAGGGCAGTTTCTCACGAAAATGGCTGCACAGGATCTGCCTCCCTTTCTGAGCTATGGGTGCTCAGTCCTGCTGTAACGAAAGACAAGGCAAGCAAAAAGCCAATGAGGAAGGCAGTGGACAGCAGAAAGGAACAGCCGAAGGAAACGACAAAAAAACACCCACCAATGTTATTGCCACTGTTTGGAATGAGCTTTGGTGCTGAATCCGCCGTAAATCTATTGCTTTGTTAAGTGGGTGTCTTGCTTTCTAACTGCTAATTGTTGCCTTGGGGATCCATCATGTCTTCCCGGAATGTGACATGTGGGGAGAACAATTTAGCCTGTCCTCCCTCCGAGGTGCCTTCCTATAACTGCAGTGACATTTATAAATCAGAGAAGGCAGATTCTGGTCTGGATTGCAACCACGTGGGTGGGGAGAAATGGGAAGATTTTTACTGGCTGGATAAAAAGGAGATTAAACGTCTTCACCTTCTCTTCAGCGTCAACAGCAGGCTCAAGAGAAGTATCCCCGCAGCCTCCGGAGAGGATATTAAAATCATTAGGGCATTTTGGGGATAGGAGCAGTGGTGGGTTCCTACCAGTGCGGTCCACTCTATAGCACCGGTAGCGGCCCGCTGGTGACGTCACAGTACTGGTGCGGTCGGTTGCCGGTGCCTGGGCGCCGCCATTAAAAAATTTTTTTTTATTTTTTTTTAAAAATTTCTTCTGCGCATGCCCAGAAGCCAAGCTTCCGGCACTGCGCATGCGCTGCCTTCCTACCCCACAGTGAGTCCAAGCAGGGGAGGATGGCTGAGGGAGCGCATGAGACGCTGAAAGAACGGGCGGCAGGAGCTAGCTCCATTCTCCTCCCTTCAGCAGTCCGAGAAGCCATAAATGCGCGGTGATGATCCTAGGCATTTTTGCACGTTCGAGGCTTCTTGAGCTGCTGAGGGAAAGGGGAACGGGCGGCAGGAGCCTAGGATCATCGAATGGGGAGAAGCATTCAGGCAGACGGAGCCTCCTAGAAGAACCGTTGCCGCAGTCTTGCTGCTCCCGCTGCGGGGGGCTGCGTTGCGGGTGGCAATGCCTCCCGCTTCTCCGGCCGCTGCCAAGCTCCCGAGGCCCATGCCCACCCCATCACATGGCTGGCAAGCCACACCCACAAAATAAGCCACGCCCATAGAGTGGTAGTAAAATAATTAGGAACCCGCCCCTGGATAGGAGATGTTGGAGATGGTAGAATTGGACAAAGGACTTGGATGCACCAGGATCTGCCTAGAACAGTGATGGCTAACCTTTTTCTCATCGTGTGTTGAAAGCGCGCGTGCGCGTGCCGGCACCCATAATGTAATGCGTATGAAGAATTCTGGGAATTGAAGTCCACAAGTCTTAAAGTTGCCAAGTTTGAAGACCTCTGGGATAGAGTGTTGATTATAATCCTTGGCTTGGGGGAGACCAGGATCAAGATTTAGCGAATGAAAACACCATCCAAACGATTGAACAGTATGGAGCGGTTTACATTAATCATTTCCACTTTCTGTCACATTAGCAATTATAATTTGGCAGGAAAACCTGGCGTGGCTTTGGGGGCGAGCAGTGACTTAAGGGAGTTGAAGTTAGTCATCTTGACATGAAACATGCAGAGAATTGGAAACTGTGTAAACCTCAGCGAGAGTGACCTTACTGTACAATTCTGTGCCCGTCTGCTTCAGAAATAAGCCCACGGCTTTGCAGGACTTTTACTCCATAGGATCCCAGTCTAAACTATATCTGTTACTCAGGAGAAAATCTGACAGCATCAAAAGATATCTATGCCTCGGAAGGACAGAATAGCATTGAATAACAGAATAACAGAGTTGGAAGGAACCTTGGAGGTCTTCTAGTCCACCCCCTGCTCAAGCAGGAGACCCTATACCTGTGATGGCGAACCTATGGCACGCATGCCACAGGTGGCATGCAGAGCCATATCAGAGGGCCCGCGAGGTGTTTTATTTTATTTATTTATTTTTGTCAAGTACGTGTTGGTAATATACATAGATATAACATTGTTTATATACATAGGATGGGTACTGATAAGAGGGAACATTAGGACAGGGACGGTAGGCACGCTGGTGCACTTATGCATGCCCCTTACTGACCACTTAGGAATCGTGTGAGGTCAACAGTGGACAGTCTAAGGGTAAAGTTTTGGGGGTTTGGTGACGAAACCACAATGTCAGGTAGTGAGTTCCAGGCATTTACCACTCACTTTGAGTTTGTATCTGTTGTGTGCTCGTGTATTGTTGTGGTTGAAGCTGAAGTAGTCGTTGACAGGAAGGACATTGTAGCAGATAATTTTATGAGTTATGCTTAGGTCGTGCCGAAGGCGACGTAGTTCTAAGCTTTCTAAGCCCAGGATTTCAAGTCTGGCTGCGTAAGGTATTCTGTTGCGAGTAGAGGAGTGGAGTGTTGCCCTATGTCAGCTCCAGCGTGCATGCGCGCACTGGCCAGCTGATTTTCAGCCTTCTTTTAGGCTGTTTTCGCTCTCCCCAGGCTTCAGGAAAGCCTCCAGAAGCCTGGGAAAGGTCAAAAACGGGCCAACCGGAAGTTCAGAAACGAACTTCCGGTTGGCCCGTTGGGCCATTTTTTGCCGTCCCCAGGCTTCATGAGTCCGTTGTGAGGCCTGTGCGCATGCGCAGGGGGATGCGGGGGGGGGAGTGCGCATGCACGGGAGAGTGTGTATGCACAGGGGGAGGGCATGGGTGTGGGTGCACACATGCGTGCTAGCGCACACACGCACACCCTTTTGGCACTCGAACCAAAAAAGGTTCGCCATCACTGCCCTATACCATTTCAGAAAAATGGCTGTCCAGTCTCTTCTTAAAAACTTCCAGTGATGGAGCACCTACAACTTCTGAAGGCAAGCCGTTCTACTGGTTAATTGTTCTCACTGTCAGGAAATTTCTCCTTAATTCCAGGTTGCTTCTCTCCTTGATTACCATAGTTTTCGGAGTATAAGACCCACCTTTTTCCTCCCTAAAAGTGGCTGAAAATTTGGGTGCGTCTTATACTTCGATTGTAGCTTTTTTTTCCAGCCCTAACTAGGTACTAACAGATCTTCCCAGCTCTTACCTTGCAGGCTTTTTCATTGTTACTCTCTCCAAAGAATGTTTTTCCAGCCCTAAGTCTTTGCAGAATTTTTTTTCATTGCTCTACTTGCTCCGAATAAGTTTTTTTCTAGCCCTAACCAGGTGCTAACGAACTTCCCAGCTCTTACTGGCTTGCAGGCTCTTTCATTGTTACTCTCTCCGAAGAAGGTTTTTTAAAGTCCTAACCAGGGGATAAAATAATGTACTGAAGCTGACCAGACTAAGGACGCTAGCCAGATGAATACCTGGTAGGCAGATCCCCCCCCCTATTTTCCTCCCCAAAAACTAAGGTGCGTCTTATATTCCAGTGCATCTTATACTCTGAAAAATATGGTAGTTTCCATCCATTGCTTCTTGCCTTCGGGTGCTTTGGAGAATAGGTCGACCCTCTCTTCTTTGTGGCAGCCCCTTAGATATTGGAACGCTGCTGTTTTGCCACTTAAGTCATGTAACCCATAGGGCGTTCATAGCAATTTTCCTCTCCAATTATTTTTTTACTCGCTGTGTAGCTTTGAACAAGTTGAAATGTATTCATATGCTTTGAAGTAATTAATGTATCTCAGCAACTCCTCCTTAATGAAAAATGTCATTTTTCATTAGAATATGTCGCAAATGTTATGTCGTGGTTAAAATTACATCTCAGCCCATCCTCAGCTCCAAACATGGATGTCCACAAGAAGGGAGTTTAAAAAAAAACATAGCAACCACAATCATGCAATTGAAGCCCTCCCAAAAGAATAGAATGGAAAAGAATTCTTTATTGGCCAAGTGTGATTGGACACACAAGGAATTTGTCTCTGGTGCATATGCTCTCAGTGTACATAAAAGAAAAGATACGTTCATCAAGAATCATAAGATCCAACACTTAGTGATAGCCGTAGGATACAAATAAGCAATCAAATAATAGACTAGACTAGACTAGACTATTCTAGACTAGACTAGACTAGATAGAATAGAATAGAATAGAATAGAATAGAATAGAATAGAATAGAATAGAACAGAACAGAACAGAACAGAACAGAACAGAACAGAACAGAACAGAACAGAACAGAATAGAATAGAATAGAATAGAATTCTTTATTGGCCAAGTGTAATTGGACACACAAGGAATTTGTCTTTGGTGCCTATGCTCTCAGTGTACATAAAAGACAAGATACATTTGTCAAGAATCATGAGGTACAACACTTAATGATTGTCATAGGGTTCAAATAAGCAATCGGGAAACAATCAATATTAATATAAATCGTAAGGATACAAGCAACAAGTTACAGTCGTACAGTCATAAGTGGGAGGAGATGGGTGATAGGAACGATGAGAAGACTAATAGCAATATTAAAAAGAGCCGAGGTGGCGCAGCGGTTAGAGGCAGGTACTGCAGGTCACTTTAGCTGACTGTGATCCGTAGGTCAGCGGTTCAAATCTCACCGGCTCTATGATTAAGCATAACACCCAACACTTTTATAATTCTAAACAATTCTAATAGTCAAATCCCAAAGTTAAATTTTCATTTCAGTAAGCTGAAACTGATTTCCAAGTAAAACAAAGCTAGACAAAGTCTTTTGTTTTAATTGAGCCGAGGTGGTGCAGAGGTTAGAGGGCAGTACTGCAGGCCACTTTAGCTGACTGTGCTCCACAGATCAGCGGTTCAAATCTCACCGGCTCAAGGTTGACTCAGCCTTCCATCCTTCCGAGGTAGGTAAAATGAGGACCCAGATTGTTGGGGGCAGTATAAATATACATTGCTTACTGGTGTAAACTGCTTAGAGAGTGCTTGCACTGTGAGGCGGTATATAAATCTCACTAAATAAATAAATAAATAAATAAATAAATAAATAAATAAATAAATAAATAAATAAATAAATAAATAAATAAATAAATAAATAAATAAATAAATAAATAAATAAATAAATAGTAATGCAGCCTTAGTGAATAGTTTGATAGTGGTGAGGGAATTATTTGTTTAGCAGAGTGATGGCGAAAAGGGCTGGGCTTTGATCCCATGGTCAGCTTATCTTTTTTTTTTACACATCTGTGGACACCCCTGGCTCAGAATATCCCTGACGAGCATTCATGAGACCCATTAAATCTTTCTGCATTCCTCATTATTAGCTCCTCAAAGTATAAAATACAGAAACACAAAGAAGATTGAAAATAATAGGAAAATAAGGGAGGGAAAGGGGGAAGAGGAGAAAGTGCAAGATAAAGGAGAAAAGGAAAAGAAAAACGTTGATTTCCAACTCATTTTGGTGCTATTGAATAAGGTAATAAATGCACAACCTCATTTTTTTTACTTTTACATAATCTATACCAGCCATTTCTATAACAACAAACCTATCTAGTCAGCAAAGCCAAAGTCAAAGTTTCATCTTTTCCCCAGCCAAGTCCAAAAGTGGTTTCCAAGTAGAATCAAAATTAATTGCATTCTTTTGTTTAATCAAAGCAAGAAACCCATTAAATCCGTGTTGAGTTTCTCTGATAATGCCCTGTAAGTACAAATAGTACATACAAGAAATTACGGGTCAATTATTTTTTTTTTAAAAAAAAGGATGCAAAAAGGATGTGGAGACTCTAGAAAGAATGCAAAGAAAAGCAACAAAGAGGATTAGGGGATTGGAGGCTAAAACATATGAAGAACGGTTGCAGGAACTGGGTATGTCTAGTTTAATGAAAAGAAGGACCAGGGGAGACATGATAGCAGTGTTTCAATATCTCAGGGGCTGCCACAAAGAAGAGGGAGTCAAGCTATTCTCCAAAGCACCTGAGGATAGAACAAGAGGTGATGGATGGAAACTAATCAAGGAGAGAAGCAACTTAGAACTAAGGAGAAATTTCCTGACAGTTAGAACAATTAATCGATGAAACAGCTTGCCTCCAGAAGTTGTGAATGCTCCAACATTCATTCATTCATTCATTCATTCATTCATTCATTCATTCATTGTATTAATATGCCGCTCAATTCCGCAGGGACTCTGAGCGTCTAACAGGGACACAAATAGAATTCATATAAATAACATTTAAAAACAGAATTAAAAAACACAATATAATAATTTATAAAATTTCCAATCATCCAATCAATTACATCCATGGGCCAGCAGCAAGAGATCGTTCATGGGCCCCAGGCTTGCCAAAAGAACCAGGTTTTCAAAGCTTTTCTGAAGGCCAATATGGTGGGGACAGTCCGGATCTTGGGGGGCAGTTGATTCCGGAGGGTAGGAGCTGCCATGGAGAATGCCCTCGCCCTCGGGCCCGCCAGCCGACACTATTTAGCTGATGGGACCCAGAACAGGCCAGCTCTATGTGATCTAACTGGTCGCAGGGAGGTATGCAGTAGCAGGCGGTCCCGAAGATACATTGGAAGTTTTTAAGAAGATGTTGGATAAGCATTTGTCTGAAGTGGTGTAGGGTTTCCTGCCTGAGCAGGAGGTTGGATTAGAAGACCTCCAAGGTCCCTTCCAACTCTGTTAACCTGTTAACCCCTCACATCCTGGACATAAACTGTTTCAACTCCTCACCTCGGGATGGCACTATAGGGCATTGTATGCCAAAACAACTAGACACTGTTGTTGTTATTGTTGTTGTTGTTGTTATTTATTCACAAAAAACATAATACACAGCAAACGAGATTTATATGCTGGATTTTGTATCACTATATCACAAGTCGAACACTTCCCAAGCGTCTAGGACTGTGTGATGTATTTTCATATGATGCGCGCAGATCCAAGTACGGTGGCCTTTTGCAACTGACAGATCGTGATTTTGTCAATGTTTATTGTTTTCAAATGCCGGTTAAGGTCTTTTGGCACAGCACCCAGTGTGCCGATTACCACTGGGACCACCTGTACTGGTTTATGCCAGAGTCGTCGTCGTCTTCTTCTTCTTCTTCTTCTTCTTCTTCTTCTTCTTCTTCTTCTTCTTCTTGTTATAATAATAATAATAATAATAATAATAATAATAATAATAATAATAATAATAATAATAATAATAATAATAATAATAATAATAATAATAATAATAATAATAATAATAATATGATCCTCTTAAAAAGGCAGCTTAACTCATATCATTCCTATATTTTCCAGTGGGCCAAAAATAAGTCTATTGTTTTATAGGTTGGACAAGGGAAACAGGAGGTAGATTGACCTCCTAAGAAGGCATGAGCAATGCTTCAGCAATTACACGGAGAGACTTAAATGGATAATATTGTATTCTCCTCACGCTGCTTTAGTTCTCCGCTTTAAAATAGGTCTTTTTCTAACTTGTGCCAGTTCAAACTCAGCCTTGCTCTTTCTCTGCTAAGGCATAATTCAGTCTAGGCAAAATCTGTATTCCTGTTTTATTTATTAGATTTTTATCCTTTATTACTTTATACATAATTCAAGACTGAGAACATACCCAATCTTCCTCCTCTTATTTTCCCCACAGCAACAACGTTGTGAAGTGGGTTGGTTGAGAGAGAGTGACTGGCCCAAAGTCACCCAATCGGCTGCCATGCCTAAGGCGGGACTAGAACTCACCATCTCCTGGCAATTGGTCCAAAGTCATCCCAGATGGTTTTCATGCCTAAGGCGGGACTAGAACTTACCACCTTCTGGCGATTGGTCCAAAGTCATTCAGCTGGCTTTCATGCCTAAGGTAGTGCTAGAACTCACAATCTCCTAATAATTGGCCCAAAGTGACTCTGTTGGCTTTCATGTCTAAGGCCAATGTTCCCTCTGACATTAGAAAATGCCGCGTGGCAGTTGGAAACTGCTGCGCGGCGTTTTCTTATCACATGCTTGGTTGCGCAGCCGCGCAGCTTAGAGGGAACATTGTCTAAGACAGGACTAAAACTCACCATCTCCTTGTTTACAGTTCAGTACCTTAATCACTACCCCAAACTAGCTAATACAATGTCTCCTCTTTGGTGTCTTGCTAATGCCTCCCATGACATTTCTCAGATGGCTGTTCCAAATCGAAGAACTTGTCCCACACCCTGTTGTCTTTTTTGAGGTAGGTCTTCTAGATCTCCAATCAAAACAGCTCTGAAGCTGTGATTCACTGGTTCTTGCCTGAACACACAACCAGGAGCGGGTTCCTAATTTTTTTACTACCACTCTGTGGGTGTGGCTTATTTTGTGGGTGTGGCTTGCCAGCCATGTGACCGGGTGGGCGTGGGCTTCGGGAGCCCCCCGCAGCGGGAGCAGCAAGACCGCGGCAGCAGTTCTTCTAGGAGGCTCCATCCGTCCTAAATGCTTCTCCCCATTCGATGATCCTAGGCTCCTGCCACCCGTTCCCCTCCCCTCAGCAGCTCGAGAAGCCTCGAATGTGCGAAAATGCCTAGGATCATCACTGCGTGTTCGTGGCTTCTCGGACTGCTGAAGGGAGGAGAATGGAGATAGCTCCTGCCGCCCGTTCTTTCAGCGTCTCACGTGCTCCCTCAGCCATCCTCTCCTGCTTGGACTCACTGTGGGGTAGGAAGGCAGCACATGCGCATTGCCGGAAGCTCGGCTTCTGGGCATGCACAGAAGAAATTTTTTAAAAAAAATTTAAATTTTTTTTAATGGTGGCGCCCAGGCACCAGCAACTGACCGCACCAGTACTGTGATGTCACCAGCAGGCCACTACCAGTGCTATAGAGTGGACCGCACTGGTAGGAACCCACCACTGCACACAACCCATGTTCGCTGGCAGAGAAGATGGTGAAGTCCTGGACCTGCTGCCTGCTCCAGTGATCTAAGATGGTTGCTTCATTCTCCACGTGGTCGGACTCAACCTGCAGCTGCTCTTCGGTCCCACAATATCTCTACCATCTTGTGGGTCACTCAAGCCACCCAGCCACACTCTATCCTCCCATTCAGCAGTGACTCCTGTGAATAACTGTGACTGTTCACTTCGCAGTCACTTGGATCTTGAAATCCTCGGGTGTTTAGTCAAGCTTGAGGACAATTTGAGAAACTTTGCTCCAGGCAGAAGAGGCCCAGCATAATTAACTGTCTGTCTAGACCAGGGGTCGGCAACCTTAAACACTCAGAGAGCAATTTGGACCCGTTTCCCACAGAAAAGAAAACACTGGGAGCCACAAAACTCTTCCTGTGCCTGACTATTTCCTGAGCGGCCACAAACTAGCATATATAGTTGAATTAAAGATTCTGTTTTCTTCTGAAACTTTTCTTTTCTTGGATTTATCCATGATTGGCCTACCAGGGGCCGAAAAGCTTAATAAATTGCGTGTCGGTGGGTGTCGCACATTGGCGGTTGTGACGCATATTTTGAGCGACAGGGAGCTGCAACAGAGGGAGCAAAGAGCCACATGTGGCTCCAGAGCCGTGGGTTGCTGACCCCTGGTCTTGACTTATCTCCATTCAGTGGGATATTTTTGGCTGGTTCCCAAGGTGAGGCTGAATCAGGCTCTGACAAGATCCCAGGGGCACTCTAGCTGCTTCCTGAATGGTGACCTATTTGCCCCTTCTTGCAACGAAATCTAGAGTTGCTTCAAATTGAGAAAACAGCTGGAGGCTAGAAGGACTTTCCTCGTCTCTCATGGCCTACCTTTCTGGTTTCAAATCAAAATCCATCTCTTTTCCCAGCCTTGAACTGCCTCCCTAGAGTCCACTGGTTGGTTACAAATTAAAATGGAATTTGGTGTGAGCTGTATCATTTCCAGTTCTTGCTGAAGGACAAAATAATTGGTGGTTGGAGATGCCCTCCAGCAACGAATGCAAAAGGTCCAGCTAATAGAAGCTGGTGGGTCCCTGCCTTAAATGTGACTTTTCTCCCTTGACAAAGAGATCTCTGTGGAGGGGAGAATGGGGGCTACACTGCAGAAGAAGCAAACTATGAAGCATTAGTTAATTTTGTCTCCTTCTTTCCTGTGAAAAGGAACAAATACATACCACCCAGAAGTATGTTTACTACTAGGTTCCCTAAGTATAATTTGCTTAATCCTGGTTTGTTCAAATAATCACCTTGGGCTGGATCCGTATCACATTAAACCATGAGCCATGGTTTAATATGCTTCTATGGCTGGATTCGCACAATATGATAAATCAAAGCCAGGACCGAAAAGGTAATGAATTCTGGATTGTGCATAGAAATGAATTAAGTTATGGTGAGTTTGTTGTTTGTAATTTTAAAAGAGGGTGAAGAGTTACTATTATTTTGGTTTATGCTTAATATAATGAAGATTGGGATTTCTTTATTATTGCCTTTGTTTCTTTTTTCCTTAGGAAAGGAAAGGAAAGGAAAGGAAGGGAAAGGAAGGGAAGGGAAAGGAAAGGAAAGGAAGGGAAAGGAAAGGAAAGGAAGGGAAGGGAAGGGAAGGGAAGGGAAGGGAAGGGAAAGGAAAGGAAGGGAAAGGAAAGGAAAGGAAAGGAAGGAAAGGGAAGGAAAGGAAAGGAAGTCACTGGAATAATGTTTGCCTCTCAAACCCTCTTTCATGGGGCCGAAGAGATGATAGTCTGAAGGCGCTAAATCTGGTGAGTATGGAGGATTATTATTCCAGTGACAAGGAAGTGAAAACTGCAGTGAAGAAGTGGCTCAAAGAATAGTCAACAAAATTTTACGAGGCAGGGATACATGCTCTCATTCGAAGGTGGAACATTGCTATTGAGAGAAACGGTGACTATGTTGAGAAGTAGGGATGTGATCCACAGAGGACCAGCTTCATTTTGATGTATGCTACATGTTTCTGTGTTGGTAATTATACCTGTCCTAAAGAAAATGGCATTACGTTTTGACTCACCCTCGTAGATGGAGGTTTGGTTGTTTTTCCTTTTTTAAAAAAGGACTTTCTTGGTTAGAGAATAGTTCTGGCTGTAAATAGAGTTCTCTGGGTCTCAAGCGAGACTTCTTTTCTGAGCTGTGCACCGAATGGCTGCAGAGAGCTGCAGAAAGCTCTAAACTTTGACTGCCATTGTGCAGCTGGATTTTTGCAGCCAAATGTTCTTCTTCTCCTCTCTCCCTTCTTTCCTTCCCAAGCAGGAAGGTGGAAGAGGAGAAGTGAGAAGAAAAGGTCACCAGCCAGAGAAAATCTCTGGGGGCTCTTGTACCAGGACAAGTTGTTGAGGCAATGGCTGACTCAGAAGGGATAGCAGAAGGAGAACGTGATAACAGCTACAGTTCTTACGTTGTCCGTTGCCTCTTCCCTTCTGACTTCTACTTCAGCTACGGCTCTTAGTGGGGCCTGAGACTTAGGCTTACTCTGCAAATGTCAGAATGGCCTCTTTGCTGGGTTCCATCAGATGACGGCAACGAGAGCGTGATGGCTTAGCAGTGAAAGACGCTGAGTTCGTCTGACAGCCCAGGTTCGAGACCCGAGTGCCACATGATGGGGTGAATTCCCGTTACTTGCTCCAGCTAGCTCCTGCCCGCCTAGCAGTTTGAAAACATGCAAATGTGAGCAGATAAATAGGTACCACTTTGGTGGGAAGGTAAACTGCGTTCTGTGTGCCTCAGTGTATCGTCATGCTGGCCACAACGCCACGGAAAAAGTCTTTGGACAACTGTGGCTTCCTTGACAAAACCAGAAGATGAGCACCGCTCCCTCGAGTTGGACATGACTGGACATGGAAACCGTTATCTTTAATGGTTCCATATCTCTGCAGCAGTGATATGCTAGTCCCATCCTATGACCCTGAAATCAGGTTGTTGTTGAAGACATGGGGAGAAGCCTGGCAGTCAAGGGCTTCCAATGGAAGGGTTTCCTACGGTGCCTGTAGGGTTTAAGGCAACAGCCTTCCCTGTCTTCACTATATTTATGCCATAGGTATAAAATTTAGCTCAACTAGAAAGCTGGTAAGCAAGGTTGGGGTGCTATCTGCCTCTATCTCACACAGCTCATGGAGTTTGGCTTGTATCCTGACCTCAAAGACTGTAATTTTTGGATTGCCATGATTAGAAGGTTGTAAACCTACAAGAAAACTATGGCACTTCGGCTGTAGATCCAAGGTGGGGGAGTTTGGGATTTAGGCATGGTGAAGGGCCATTTGCAGGTCTGGTAAAGTACCACCACAGGCGTGTTTCCTAACCAAAGACTGTTAAGGTGAGAATGAATCTCACAGAGGCGATGTGGATCTTTTCTTGGAATCCAGACAGTTAGAAAATAAAACCGAGATTAAAAGTCTAATAGAAAATATTTATTTCGGTACAAAAACAATAAATTCTGAATAGTTACATTCTTGCTAAGGAAATGCGACCGTTCTGGTCAAGAGTCAAGTCAAAGAGAATAATGGAGAATCAGGAATGCACACATGCGCAGAAGATCACATCACGTGTCCTGCTTGCATTAGACTGTACCATAATATTAGGATAGGGATGCATCACCCTGCATATATATACAACTGGCAATATTCACCACATGACAAAGACTGTAGCTGGGGATCTTGTATGAATACAGCACTTGGGTCAAATCAGAATTAGGCAGTTGGTAGGGCGCTACCAATGTTTCAGGACCACGGAGAGCAACACCTGGTGTTGCTCTCCATGGTTCTGAAACAATGGTAGCACCCTCCCCATAAGATCTCTCCATCCTGCTGAAGCTAAGGCAGATACTTGCACTCTCTCCATGGTCCTGAATCTGGGGGTCCCAGCCATTTCTCCACTTCTCTGCTGCAGACCTTGGTGAGTTAAAACATAATGGGGTATTGTCAATTGCAGTTTCCATCAACTTGGATTAGCAACCAGTTATTAAGTTTCAAATTCCATATTGGAATCGGAGACAGCTATCTTCATTTCATTACCTCGCATAGAGGTGTCCCCCACCCGATCTTTGATACAGGGTCATGTCTAAGATTCAAGAGCCAGTTTGGTGTAGTGGGTTGGGAACCACCCAGAAACCAGGAGACTGTGAGTTCTAGTCCTGCCTTAGGCATGAAGGCAGCTGGGTGACCTTAAGCTGGGCCTTCTCTCTTAACCATGGGAAGAAGGAGTCAAGGGCAAACCACTTCTGAAGTCTTGCCAAGAAAACTGCACGGACTTGTTGAGGCAGCCACTGGGAGTCAATAGTGAGACAAATACATACGGAAAGTTGTTAGAATATTCATGACTGGGAGAGCCAGTGGTAACAAGGTCAGCCAATTAATAGGCATAGCAACTAAGTCAGCCAATGGGAGCTAACCACTTCTGAGTCTGTGCAGAGAATTGAAACTGAATTCTTAAGCTTAAGGCTGGGTGTGGCTCCAGTCCTCTCTCCACTCTGTGCTCTCTGTCCTCTCTGAACTCTGAATTAGAAGCTGCTTGTGTTTTACTTTTAACTGTTGCTACATTGAAGAAGAACTCTGCTAATGGTATTGCAAATATATATATTATTATGTTTATAAAGAAGTTATTGAATCCAGCTGAATCAGTCATCTGTGTGTGCTTCTGATTTTGATTTTGCATCAAACTTTAATAAAAGTAAAGGCCAAAATGTTCCCGGTGGTGGTAGGACCTCTTGGGGCTAACTCCTAAGCTGGGAGCGGGGCTCCAAGATATCCCAGGGACAATATTAGAGCTCTCTGCCTGAAAGAGTGCAGTGTTGGGAACAGCTAAGAGACAGGTAGTCCTCGACTTACAACAGTTCATTTAGTGACCGTTCAAAGTTACAACAGCACTGAAAAGAGTGACGTATGATCATTGTTCACACTTACGCTCCCCATGATCATGTGAGCAAAATTCAGATGCTTGGCAACCGGTTCATATTTATGACGGACGCCGTGTCCCAGGGTCCTGTGATCCCCTTTTGCGACCTTCTGCGAAGCAAAGTCAATGGGGAAGCCAGATTGGCTTAACAGCCGCGTTACTACCTTAACATCTGCAGTGATTCACTTAGCAACTGTGGCAGGAAAGGTCGTAAAATGGGGCAAAATTCACCGAACAAACGTCTCACTTAACGACAGAAATTTCGGGCTCAATTCTGGCCGTACGTCGAGGACCACCTGTCCTGCACAGAACCTCCAAATTCCCAAGCTTCTGGTAGAGACCCCGAGGTTGAGTAAGCCACAGGCCACCCATGAGGGGAGAAGGGAATGCTTATATTGTATACGTACTTTACAGCTGCCATTGTGCTTTTAATAGCCACTTCTTCACTGCAGTTTTCACTTCCTCATCACTGGAATAATAATCCTCCCTACTCACCAGATTTAGCGCCTTCAGACTATCATCTCTTCGGCCCCATGAAAGAGGGTTTGAGAGGCAAACATTATTCCAGGGACGAGGAAGTGAAAACTGCAGTGAAGAAGTGGCTCAAAGAATAGTCGACAGAATTTTACGAGGCAGGGATACATGCTCTCATTCGAAGGTGGAACATTGCTATTGAGAGAAATGGTGACTATGTTGAGAAGTAGGGATGTGAGCCACAGAGGACCAGCTTCATTTTGATGTCTGCTACATGTTCCTGTGTTGGTAATCGCACCTGTCCTAAAGAAAATGGCATTACGTTTTGACTCGCCCTCTTATTTAGAATCCTATCCTTCTCTTCTCCCAAAGGCTTTCAAGAAAACGGCTAATAGTATTGGGTAGCCTCTTAAAATCACTCTTCTCAATTATGAAACACAAGGAAAAGTTTTTCAGGAACCAGCTGAAAAACGAGCAACGTTATAGCTTCTTTCCTCCTTCAGTAAAGCCCCCCACCTCCCAAATCCTTTGAGAAAGCCGAAAAGGACATTTTCTCTCTCTTTTTTTATGTTTTCATTTCTCTGCAGTCAATAAATATTGACCGGGGACACCAAGAAGTGGCTTAACAATATGAAGCAACCTTTCCCTTTCACAGCTGGGCCCCTCCAGCCTCAGTCATCGGTAATGTCCAGATCTCCTGCAACGGCAGAAGCTTTGAGCAAATACAAAGAACCAGCAAAGGAAATACAAAAGAACGAGTGAAAAATGAAGTGCTGGGTGTTTTTGCAGCTGAGCAATCTCCACACTGCAGCGTACAAGTGTACAACTTTGTTCTCGGCGCACAACTTGGACTGACGCCAGTTTTATGTTTGATTGCCCTCTGCTATCTTAGAAGAATTTTTTTTAAAAAAAATTGCCCTTAAAATGTGGGATTGGTATCTTTAAAAAAAAAAGGAATCTTATTAAAATAATTTTCTCCATCTCATTTTCGGCCCAAAGGACTCCCGCGAAGATTTGCAATGTGAAAACAGGCAGTCGGGTTATATAACGTACATAATATGAATGATCTCTAAACCCATCAGTGGAGCAAAAGGATTGAACCCGCAGTAAAGACCGTGGGGGAATCACACAGCCCGAGCGAGTTTGCATAAATCTGGCGCGAGTCTTTGATAACCAACCCAAATGGGGCAAAACTCCCTTCAGAAATGTCTCACTTAACGGCAGAAATTTTGGGCTGAATTGTGGTCAAGGGTTGCCTGTATTAAGCCAGAAACTAAAAAGTTGGAAAGCCAATCCCACCCTAACAAGAGGCAAAGCATTTTCTGGCTGCTCCTGGAAACAGGATGTTTAAAATTAAAAGGCATTTTTCCCCCCAGTTGGTTTGATGCAGAAGTGCTTGGGAATAAATGAACAAGACAAAATGTTTTTCATCTTAAGTGGTCTCTTGGCACGGGCTGCCACTCCAGGGGTGGGTTCTACTTACCTAAAACATATGAAGAACGGTTGCAGAGACTTCCGGTTTGGAGCGCTTCATCGCGGACGTCCCTTCGTCGGACGCCTTTCCGATCTTTGTTAAAAGCCGCCAGAACAGCTGTCTGGCGGCTTTGAAATCTCTTCCCCGGGCAAAGGGGAGAGATGAGAGCCTGACAGGTGGGGTAGAGCCCCCCCAGCGCCCTAGGAGCCATCTGGTAGGGCGCGAAGGGAGAGCTCCCCATGCAGCCTGTCTCCAGCTTCGAAGATCAGGAAACCTCTGCCTTTGCAGAGCTAGATGTCGTGACCAGCCGCTGCTTCAAGAATGGGATTTATAATTATATTTAAACTACAGAAGCAGACAGAGAGAAACAGGCATGAGATGGGCAAGTACTGAAACCTCTTTTTTCCTTTTTTTTTCAACTCCTGAGGAAGCTTTCACTTCGGCAAGGGAACAAAGGAAACAGAGTAACAATATGGCGATTGAGAAGTGAAAGTGACTTTCGTTTTCCCAGAGGCTTTTTTTTTTTTCCTCTCTCTCTCTTATGGAAACTTTTAACTTGGAAAAATGGTTTTTTCTCTCTCTGTCTCCTAACTCTGGATTAAAGTTATAATAGAAATATTTCCAATAATAAAAGACTATCTGATTTTTAAACTGGAAAGAACTTTAATCAGGCATCTGGCTTTCTCTCTTTTTTGTACTCTTTTGAAACACCATTAACACTGAGCTAACACCTCCACAGATTTTGACACCTGAAAATTTATTAAATAATTTAAAGATTATGAAACATGAACTTACTTTGGAATTTAATCAGAAAATAAGTGAGATAGACAAAAAAATGCAGGCTGCTTTGAAGAATATGAATCAACAACTCAGATTTGATGTGTTAGAGGTTTGCAAAGGCTTAGCAACAAATATTGAAGTTTTGGCAGAACGTATTGAAACAAATAAATAAACAAGCTTTGGCAACTTCGGTGAATTACATAGATAAAATCCAAAATGATATTGCAAATTTTGAAAAAGAGGTCTTAATGACTCAGTTCAGATCCATGGAAGTTGCTATAAGGATTAGAGGTTTGAAAGAAGGATTATATGAAAATCTAAAAGGCAGGATGGTTGACATATTGGATCAGGTGTCTGGAATTTCTAAAGTGGAATTGGCTACACAAATCGACAAAATTTACAGAATCAATTTGTGGTACGCTAAACAAAAGCATTTACCAAGGGACATTGTCATATATTTTACCACAAGAGCTCTACGGAACAGAATTATACAAGCAACGTTTAACAATAATCTTATGGTGAATGGTCAGGAACTAAAGATTTGGAAAGAAATCCCCTCTAAAATGCTTAAAGCCAGAAAAAGCTATACTTTTTTGATTGATGAATTTAAGAGATTAAATTTACAATATAAATGGGAAGCGCCAGTTGGAGTAGCAGTGAAATTTTCTGGAAAAAGATACCGGCTCAACACGTTAAAAAAAGCTACTGAATTTTATGTCAATGTTCTAAAGGCTGATATATCCAAGATTCCAGAGGAAGGATGTATGAAAATAAAAGAGGAGGAGGAGGGGAAGCCACCTTTGATGGATCAAAAGGAAATAGATTCAAAAATCCAAAAGGAGTGCCTGAACCAGATAGCTGGGGAAAAGGAGATGGAGGTTTGGGATCAGACGGGAGACGACTCGACAAATTCGAATTTAGTGAACTATTAAAAGATGAACTATCAAGATACAAAACGATGTGATGTTGAAATATATTGGACGGATAGAGACTAATATGATTGTATTTTATCTTTTCCCTATCTAATGATTACTTATGCAGTATTTAGTTAAGTTTTATATAATTTTGAGGTTATTTTTAATGTTAATAATATTAGATATATATAGTTTGTTGAAGATTTGTTTATTCTTCTTTTATTTTCTTTTTTTGTTTATTGAAGTTAGTAAGTTAATTTAGAATAATATTATCTTATTAATATCATGACGAAATTTAATATTTGATGATCACTTATGTAACATTTAGTTAAGTTTTATCTTAGAGGTTATTTTTAATGTCAATAATATCAGTTTAAGATTTGTGTATTTTATATTTAGTTATTACTTTTGTAACATTTACCTTGTATAAGATAGAGGACTGAAGGGAGGAGGTAGGAGGTTTGTTTGTTTGTATTGTTAAAGAGTTTTCTCTTTCTTTCTTTTTTTTTCTTTTTTGTATCTTTACTATTGTATATAAATGCGATATATTAGTAGTGTATAATCTGGAGTTGAAGTTTTTTTAAAAAACAGTGTTCTTTTTTTTCCTCTTTTTTTTCTCTTTTTATTAACAATTTAAATTTATTATTATGCCCTGTATTATCTCTGGGAAGTCCGGGGGGGAGGTGGGGAGGGAAGGGGGTGGGTTCGGGGGGGGGGAGAAAAAAACAAAAATGTTTGTACTTTATATTTAATATTTTGCTACTACTTATGTAAGTCTGTACTAATAAAACTTTTTGAATAAAAAAAAAGTTAAAAAAAAAAAGAACGGTTGCAGGAACTGGGTAGGTCTAGTTTAATGAAAAGAAGGACTAGGGGTGGCATGATAGCAGTGTTCCAATATCTCAGTGGCTGCCACAAAGAAGGGGGATTCAAACTATTCTCCAAAGCACCTGAGGGTAGGACAAGAAGCAATGGGTGGAAACTAATCAAGGAGAGAAGCAACTTAGAACTAAGGAGAAATTTCCTGACAGTTAGAACTATTAATCAGTGGAACAACTTGCCTCCAGAAGTTGTGAATGCTCCAACATTGGAAGTTTTCAAGAAGGTGTTGATAACCATTTGTCTGAAGTGGTGTAGGGTTTCCTGCCTAAGCAGGGGGTTGGACTAGAAGACCTCCAAGGTCCCTTCCAACTCTGTTATTCTATTCTATTCTATTCTATTCTATTCTATTCTATTCTATTCTATTCTGTTCTGTTCTGTTCTGTTCTGTTCTGTTCTGTTCTGTTCTGTTCTATTCTATTCTATTCTTCATCCCATATTCTATTCTATTCTATTCTATTCTATTCTATTCTATTCTATTCTATTCTATTCTATACCTTCCCTACCGGTTTGCATTGTGTTGGAAGTGCGCGTTTTGCCTACATCACGTCGCGCAAATGACTTTCTGTGCATGTGCAGAAGCCTCTGCACATGCACAAAGAGTTCTTTGCCAGCCATTTTCAAGGAGCGGCAACTGGAGGACCGGTTCGGAGGCATGGCCAGCCGGCCATCGCTACTGGTTCGGCAAGCGGGGGGCAAATTTGCGCCACCAGTTTGGGCGAACCGGTCTGAACCGGTAGCAACCCACCACTGTGCCACTCCAAGTGCTGTGAATAGAACTGAAGAGGGCACGGGTGAATCTTGGGAAATTGATATGCTGGTGATTCGAACTTCCTTCGGAAAGAGAGGATAGTTTGGTCCTTCTGGATCAAAAAAAAAAAGTCTAAAGTCGGGATGTTTTAATCATTATCTAGTTCTTACAAATCTTTTTTTAATAGCTTCAAAGAATGATAAAAAACAAAGTAAAAAAATAAATTAGGTATCCGCTATACCTAATTTTGTATGTGTGTGTAGAATGATACTGATAGAACATTTTGTAGAATGATACTGATAGAATATTTTAAGTAGAATGATACTGATGGAATATTTGTACCTCAAGGTACAATCTCAGTAACTTTAAGTTGTAAGGCTTACTACTCCAAGAATTGGAGTTAGTTTTGATGGATGGATAGATGGATGGATGGATTCTTGGAGTTTAAGACCATACTTTTCAATGTTGCTGAGACTGAGAAATGCTGGTTAAGACTAAAAAGAGAATAACAGAGAGTTGGAAAAATGAGCTGCTATTGTAGTCTGAAGATTGTGTTGCCAACCCAGCCCATGCAGAGTGGTTTAAAATGTGTGGTGTTGCCACTTATTACATAGTTTGCATCAGTCACAGTTTATATCCTTATAACCTGCCAAACTACACACTAATTCCAACTTCAGACCTGCTTTGAGGGTTCAGCAGCTAAAGCCAAAATCTCCCTCTTCATTTGGATGAGAGTCAAAAAATAAATTAAATAATTGATTGCTATTAAATAGCAATTGGTTGCTTTCTATTATTTAGCAGATTAACAGAGTTGGAAGGGACCTTGTAGGTCATCTAGCCCAACCCCCCACCCAAGCAGGAGACCCTACACCATTTCTGACATATGGCAGTCCAGTCATTCTTGAAAGCTTCCAGTGATGAAGCCTTAATTTAATGGGACGGTATGGACTCATCAAAGGGTATAGAAACATACTAAGCCAGAACCAAGCCAATCACTTTATGGTTGTGTTCCCACATGCTAAACCACAATTTATGCTTGTGAACTTAACTTAGCACGTCGGAAACAAAGCCTAAGAGCCAGAAGCTGCTTTAGCCAATATTTTCATTCATGCACCCCCATTCCTCAGCCATCCTCTTGGCTTTGTAACTCTGGGGAGTCCCTCTCCTGTCTGGAGGCTGAGCGCCTCGTATGAATGGACCCACTGGCGGGTTATCTACCCCTCCAGAACAGACTCCAGGGCGATCTGTGCCAGCCCCACGCCTGGCCGGCTGCGCTTCCCAACTTTATTTTTTTATTTTTTTATTTTTTTATTTTTTTATTTTTTTATTTTTTTATTTTTTATTTTTTATTTTTTTATTTTTTTTATTTTTTTATTTTTTTATTTTATTTTTTTTTATTTATTTATTTATTTGTCAAACATGTACAAGATAGCAGGTATTGGTATAAACATAAACATTAGCAAAGTAGGTACAGGTAAATTAGGCAATAGGACAGTAGGACAGGGACGGTAGGCACAATGGTGCGCTTATGCACGCCCCTTACAGACCTCTTAGGAATGGGGTGAGGTTGACAGTGGACAGTCTAAGGTTAAAATTTTGGGGGTTTGGGGAAGAAACCACAGAGTCAGGTAGTGCATTCCAGGCATTGATCACTCTGTTGCTGAAGTTGTATTTTCTGCAGTCGAGTTTGGTGCGGTTTACATTAAGTTTGAATCTATTGTGTGCTCGTGTGTTGTTGCGGTTGAAGCTGAAGTATTCATTGACAGGTAGGACATTGTGGCAGATGATTTTATGAACTACATTTAGATCGGATCGAAGGCGACATAGCTCTAAGCTATCTAAGCCCAAAATTTCAAGTCTGGCGGAATAAGGAATTCTGTTGCCAGCAGAGGAGTGGAGGACTCTTCTTGTGAAATATTTCTGGACTCTCTCCATTGTATTGATGTCCGCTATGCAATGCGGGTTCCAGACAGGTGAGCTGTATTCAAGAATTGGTCTGGCAAATGTTTTGTATGCTCTGGTTAGCAGTGTAATATTGCCAGAGAAGAAGCTACGGCAATATTAGATTAATAACTCTTCGTGCCTTTTTGGCAATGTTGTTACAGTGGGCTCTGGCACTTAGGTCATTAGATATGAGTACTCCAAGGTCCTTGACAGGTCGTATCCTCCTTTGCGCAGGGAAAAAAAAACAGAAAACCAGACGAGGCGCTTGCAGAAGGAGAAACTTGCCACGCGGGGGAGAGTGGCGTTTTCCACCCACCCACCCCAGGTTTCTTTAAAGTGCCCCCTCCCCCAGCAGGACGCCACGTGGAGCAGGGAGGGGCGGCGGCGGTGGCGGCTGGGCAGGCGAGGGCGCGCCAAACCTCTCCTGGATCGGGTCTTCTGCGGAGGCGCACGCTTCTTCGCCTCTTCGCCCGGGCGATCTTGAGCTACTGGTGGTGCCGTGCCGTGCCTGGCGTTTTCCCCACCAGCGCGGGGGGATCCGTGGGTCGCGAAAGAGCTCTCCATCTATCCGGAGGTGGGAAACAGGCTTGTACAGGAGACACACACACCAAGGAAGGTAAGGGGCAGGGAGACGCCCCCGAGGCCGGGGAAGCTTGAGTGGGTGGGGTGGGGGAGGTTGTGAGGAAGAGCCCCAGGGACACGTCAACGACCTCGACAACACGCGTCGTGTGCATGCATCTATCCCGAAGGCGCAAGTTTGGAATGTACGCGCGCGTTTTCCAGGTGGAGTGTTGCTAAGGCTTACTTACTTAGTCTGGACTAAGCGGGGATTTGACTCCGGAAGGTTTTGATTTTGGGGGGGGTAGGAAAGATAAGGAAATGGGGCATCTCTGCAAGAGTGTGTCTGAGGGTGTGCAAAGGGTCTTCTTCTTCTTCTTCTTCTTCTTCTTCTTCTTCTTCTTCTTCTTCTTCTTCTTCTTCTTCTTCTTCTTCTTCTTCTTCTTCTCCTCCTCCTCCTCCTCCTCCTCCTCCTCCTCCTCCTCCTCCTCCTCCTCCTCCTCCTCCTTCTTCTTCTTCTTCTTCTTCTTCTTCTTCTTCTTCTTCTTCTTCTTCTTCTTCTTCTTCTTCTTCTTCTTAGCAGCCAGTCATGCCGTTGGACCTTCCAACTAAGTCACAGAATAGGTTTTTTTCCCCCCTTGGTCGTATCTGGGAGGTTGAATGAGAGGGGCATCTCCAAATAGCGTCCGATTTGTAGAGTCTTGCATGGATTTGGGCGCTGCTGGATTATACCGCGAAACTGACTGGGGCACGCATGGAGCGCTCTTGATAGGATGCCTCCTTCCTTTTGGATTCTCAGTCCTCTTTCAAGCCTAAGGAGCCTTCTGAAAAAAAATGTCCAGGAGAGGAAGAGGAAAGAGATCGTTACTGTCCTTAAGGGGCTCCAGAACTTATGGGTTTTGGTGAAGATAAAATGAGGGAGGGGTGGAATTTCTGCCTGGACTTCAAAGGTACCTTCATTGTCATCCCTGAATAAGGGACTTGATGAATATCTGTCTAAATATATAAATATTCGGGAGTTGGGCAGCATACAAGAATTATTATTATTATTATTATTATTATTATTATTATTATTATTATTATTATTATTATTATTATTATTATTATTATTATTATTATTATTATTAGCAATAGCAATAGCAATAGCAATAGCAATAGCATTTAGACGTATATACCGCTTCATAGTGCTTTACAGCCCTCTCTAAGCGGTTTACAAAGTCAGCCAATTTCCCCCAACAATCTGGGTCCTCATTTTACCCACCTCAGAAGGATGGAAGGCTGAGTCAACCTTGAGCCTGGTGAGATTTGAACAGCTGAACTGTTGAACTGCAGTGCTGCATTTTAACCACTGCGCCACCTCGGCTCAATAATAATAATAATAATAATAATAATAATAATAATAATAATAATAATAATAATAATAATAATAATAATAATAATAATAATAATAATAATAATAATAATAATAATAATAATAATACATCACACAGTCCTAGACGCTTGGGAAGTGTTTGACTTGTGATATAGTGATACGAAATCCAGCATATAAATCTCGTTTGCTGTGTATTACATTTTTTATAAATAAATAAATAAATAAATAAATAAATAAATAATAATAATAATAATAATAATAATAATAATAATAATAATAATAATAATAATAATAATAATAATAATAATAATAATAATAATAATAATAATAATAATAAATGTCTGTCAGGATTTATTCTTAAAATTCTATTCTTCTTCAAAGAAACTCGTTTGAGTCTAATTGTAACTCATGAGTGTGTCATGTTTGAATAGAGCTGGAAGGGACCTTGGAGGTCTTCTAGTCCAACCCCCTGCTCAAGCAAGAGACCCTATACTGTATTCCGGACAAATGGTTGTCCGATCTCTTCTTGGAAAAACCTCCAGGGATGGAGCATCCGCGACTTCTGAAGGCAACCCTGTCCCACCGTTTAATTGTTCTCACTGTTAAGAAGTTTCTCCTTAATTCCGGGTTGCTTCTTTTTTCATTTTCAGCACAAAATAATATGCAAAACTAGCTGCGGCGTGATGGAAACCCTAGTCTAAAGCAGGGCAGACTAGCCTTGGCAATTTTAAGACCTGTGGACTTCAACTCCCAGAATTCCCCAGCCAGCCTGCGGAGTTGAAGTCCACAGGTTTGCCAAGGTTGGACATCTTGGTCTAAAATACCTGAAGGGACTGAAAAAGAGTGATGTACTCTTTTTGTACTGATGTGCTCATTATCACCTGAGGGCTCAGTGATGGACAATTCCTACACAACATTATGGATCAAAGTGCCTTGAAAAAAATTGAAGGAAAGAGTGCAATGCGCAGAGGGTTTTAATGTTATCTGCAAGTGGGAACATGTTTGACCAGGAAGAGGGAGTCCAGCGTACTTCAGAAGTTAGATCCAGGTCATCCCTGGATTCATATAAACCTGTCCTGCTTTGAGGACACAAGGGAGCATCAGATGTTTATTGCCTGACTCAACCAGGTCCAAAGGTGGGCTAAACATCAAGAGAAGAAGTTGAAGCTAGCAGTGGAAGGAAGATCCCAAGGCAGAGAAGGTTTAGGTGGCATGATAGCTATCTTCTAGCTGTCACAGAGAAGAGGGGGTTGACTTATTCTTCAAAGCACCTGAGGGTAGGATAAGAAGCAGTGGGTGGAAGCTTGCTAAGAGTAGAAATAGAAGGATGGATAACATTTCTGACAGTGAGAATGATTAATCAGGCCCCGTTAAGAGCCATATGTTGGCTTGGATGGTTGTGGCCATGTCTGTATTCACACAATTTGCTAGGGCGTTGTTGTTTTTTAAATTTAGCCATGGTTCCATTTTTCTTATTCTTAATACAATAGTCCCATACATGTTTTCTATTCATCAAAACATTTTTTAAATTCAATCAAAACTGCTTTTCTGCCATCCCTTGACCTCTTTTTTCCACAACCCTTCTCCCTCTCTTCCTCCTCCTCTACCTTTCTTACTTTCCTCTCCCTCCCTCCCTTCCTTCTCTACTTCCCTTTCCTTTCCCCTACTCCTCTCCTCCTCCCTCTTCCCTATCCTTCTTTCCCCCCTCCTTACCTTCCTCTCCTCTCCCTTTCTTCTTTTCTTCTCTCCCTCCTTCCCCTTCTCTCCTCTATTGTTGCGTTCATTTATTGCAGTATATCTTGAGATGGCATTCCAGCAGTCTCGATTCATTGTTTATTTAATCTCTCTTCTCTATTTCTTCCTTGCATTTTTCACATATTCATATATTTCATCATTAACGTATATTTTAATATATTTTTTGTTTCCCCTCTCCCCCTCCCCTTATCCATTTCATAATGTATCATCTGGGTTTCTCTTTCACTTTTATTCTCTCTCCTTCATTCATATTTCTTTTCCTCTTTTTCTAGCCATGTCTGTATTCACACAATTTGCTAGGCCATTTTTAAAAAAATTTAGCCATGGTTAATGATGCAATTGCGGCTAGCTGCATCCATTCAACAGAGGAGAAAACCATTATGGTTTTCAACTAAGTGGGTTTCCATAACTTGTTAGATCAGACTTAAAGGATCCGTGTTAAAACTTAATGGGTTAAAAGAACCGGTAGGCTTGTGACTTGGGACACCAAATGGCTGGGCAGGACATGCAACTATTAATAGAATAGAATGGAATTCTTTATTGGCCAAGTGTGATTGGACACACAAGGAATTTGTCTTTGGTGCATATGCTCTCAGTGTACATAAAAGAAAAGATACATTTGTCAAGAATCATGAGGTACAACACTTAATGATTGTCATAGGGTACAAATAAGCAATCAGGAAACAATCAATATTAATATAAACCATAAGGATGCAAGCAACAAGTTATAGTCATACAGTCATAAGTGGGAGGAGATGGGTGATAGGAACGATGAGAAGACTAATAATAATAGTAATGCAGCCTTAGTGAATAGATTAACAGTGTTTTTATTTATTTATTTATTAGTGAGACTTATATACGGCCTCATAGTGCAAGGTCAGCGGTTCAAATCTCACCGGCTCAAGGTTGACTCAGCCTTCCATCCTTCCGAGGTAGGTAAAATGAGGACCCAGATTGTTGGGGGCAATATAAATATACATTGCTTACTGGTGTAAACCACTTAGAGAGTGCTTGCACTGTGAGGTGGTATATAAATCTCACAAAAATAAATAAAAATAAATAAAATAAATATATTGCTCCCAACAATCTGGATCCTCATTTTACCTACTTCGGAAGGATGGAAGGCTGAGTCAACCTTGAGCCGGTGAGATTTGAACAGCTGAACTGCTGATCACAGTCAGCTAAAGTAGCCTGCAGTACTGCACTCTAACTGCTGCGCCACCTCGGCTCTAATGTTGACGGAATTGTTTGTTAATGCTCTAATGCTCCAGTGTTGAGGGAATTGTTAAGCAGAGTGATGGCGTTTGGGGAAAAAACTAATAATCATGCTTATTAATAAATAATGAATTAATCCTGCAGGGATGTACTATCGCCACTACCACGGATTACCCGGAATCATGATCTAGCTCAGTTTATTTTGGTTTAGCGGACTGGCATTATAGTTTATTCAATAAAATAATAGTTTATTCAATAAAATGCATTCCTCGGTGCAGCGTGTGAAGTAGCCCAAGGATTATTGGGGCATCTGAAATACAAACTTGCTATTGGTGTAATATAGGTGTAAGATTCTCCCCCATCCCTTTTCTGGGTGTGAGATGGGCGGCTATCTAAATTTGAAGAATTCCATAATGAAATCAAAATTAATACAATGTCTAGGGCCTGGGCTGTCTGCATTTGCTTCTAAACTCCACAGATTTTCGTTTCACTGTTATTTGAACGGAAGCTTTTGAGGAAATGTCTCGCTTTCAGTCTGAACCCGAGCCACGGGGTGTGATGCTCTCCTGCCTCTCCCTCCCTCCAAAGACCCCCCCCCCGATACCTGTGTCAGGGTCCCAAGTAACACCCCCAATGAAGGAAAACTCCGAGGCTTGAGTTTCCTCAAAGTTCCATTTTATTAGAGATGTCATATTGGCACATCTGGGAAAACCCGAATCTGAAAGCTTCCGGTTTTCCCACCCAAAGGAAAGTCCAAGACTCTTTCCCTGCACCCACATGTCCATCACATGGTCCAATCAATGCACCGTCCCAACTGAAAATGCCTCCCAGGCACACCTATCCAGGTGCAGGGCAGAGTGGCATTGACTCTTGGAGAATAACAGAATAACACAATGACAGAGTTGGAAGGGACCTTGAGGTCTTCTAGTCCAACCCCCTGCTCAAGCAGGAAAGAAGGAATGTTATTATTTATTTATTTATTTATTTATTTATTTATTTGTTTGTTTGTTTATTTATTTATTTATTTATTTATTTATTTATTTGTCAAACATGTATAGGATAGTAGTAATTTATATAAACATAAGTAAAAAGTGATGATAAAAGAGGACAATAGGACAGTAGGACAGGGACGGTAGGCACAGTGGTGCGCTTATGCACGCCCCTTACAGACCTCTTAGAAACGAGGAGAGGTTGACTGTAGACAGTCTAAGGTTAAAGTTTTTGGGGTTTGGGGAAGAAACCACAGAGTCAGGTAGTGCATTCCAGGCATTGATCACTCTGTTGCTGAAGTCGTATTTTCTGCAGTCGAGTTTGGAGCGCTTTACATTGAGTTTGAATCTATTACGTGCTCGTGTGTTGTTGCGGTTGAAGCTGAAATAGTCATTAACAGGAAGGACATTTTGGTATATGATTTTATGAACTACATTTAGATCAGATCGGAGGCGACATAGTTGTAAATTGTCTAATCCCAGTATTTCAAATCTGGTGGAATAAGGTATTTTGTTGTGAGCGGAGGAGTGAAGGACTCTTCTTGTGAAATATTTCTGGACTCTCTCCATTGTATTTATGTCTGATATGCAGTGCGGGTTCCAGACAGGTGAGCTGTATTCCAGAATTGGTCTAACAAATGTTTTGTATGCTCTGGTTAGCAATGTAATGTTGCCAGAGAAGAAGCTACGCAAGATTAGATTAACAACTCTTAGTGCCTTTTTGGCAATGTTGTTACAGTGGGCTTTAGCACTTAGGTCGTTGGATATGAGTACTCCAAGGTCTTTGACAGAGTGAGGGTCATCTACAAGTTCGTTTCCTCCAAGTTTGTATTTTGTATGACTACATGTTTCCCCAGCTCCATACAACCCCCCCCCTCCCAGTTTCCCACAGCACTAAATGTGGCAGGCCGGAAGACCTAATGCCCAAAATGGCTGACAGGCATGACAACCTGAGCTCTTCGTACCTCTCTGCCACTCCTTCAAAAAAATGTAATTTCTGCATCTACCAGCAATTGCAGTTCCTCTTATTTTCTATCCTCTTGACTCAATGGATGCAAATAAATAAATAAATAAATAAATGGTTTTATTTCAAACAGAAAGCCTTTTCCCATTATGCTGGCAGCTTTATTGGTGGCTTCCAACATGCAAATCAGTGCCGGGCAACCTTTTCATAAAATGCCAATGTGATGTTTCCAGGAATCGGGAACAGAGTCGCTTTGTTTGGATGCCACTTTGGGTTTGTTCTCAGATTGCTGTTTGTTGGCAGGTCGGGGTGACTTCGACTCACAAGGAAGCTGAGTTGTGGGTATGCGGAACAACAACACTGGCAATTCCCTTGATATTGTGCTAGGTGCCTCATGCAAGTTGATGTTATTTTTAAAAATGTCTCTCTCTCTCTCTCCCCTATTTGTATCTATTGTATCAATTCCATCATCTATAATTTATCTCTCTATATATCTGCTATCTGTATCTATCTAACTGCTATCTGTCTGCCTGCCTGCCTGCCTGCCTGCCATCTCTATCATCTATCATGTCTGTCTGTTTCTATCTGTGTCTGTCATCTATCCATCCATCCATCCATCCATCCACCTACCTACCTACCTACCGTATGTTCTATCGTCTATCTGTCTATCTGTCTGTCTGTCTGTCTGTCTGTCTATCTATCTATCTATCTATCTATCTATCTATCTATCTATCTATCTATCTATCTATCTATTTATCATCTATCAATCAATCAATCAATCAATCAATCAATCAATCAATCAATCTATCTATCTATCTATCTATCTTCTATCTTCTATCATCTGTGTATCATCTATCTGTCTGTCTGCCTGTCTCTGTCTACCTACCTACCTACCTACCTTCCTTCCTTCCTTCTTTCCTTCCTTCCTTCCTTCCTTCCTACCTATCTACCTACCAACTACCTACCTACCTACCTAATGTTCTATCGTCTGTCTGTTGTCTGTCTGTCTGTCTGTCTATCATCTATCTATCTATCTATCTATCTATCTATCTATCTATCTATCTATCTATCTATCTATCTATCATCATCTATCTATCTAGGTCATCATGTGGATGATCCAACTTCATGACCTTTTTTGCAGTTGTTAAGTGAATCACCATGGTTTTTAAGCGAATCCACAGTCACTAAGTAAACCCATTGTTTGCTATGGGGTGTTTTTGCCGACAACTAGAAGTAGATGCCCATTTTTGGCAAAAACACCATATATCGTGGTCAGGTGACCAGGGGATGCTGCAAACAGCCATAAAGGCAAGCCGGTTGCCGAGTGCCCGAACTGTGGTCATGTGATGGTGGGAGGAGTGGCCCTGAAGGTCAGAATTTCAGAAGGGCTTGTAAGTACCTTTAGGGGATCTACCATAACGTCAATGGTTGATACGCAATAGTCAGTCAAGGACAATTTGTATTAGGGACACCCACTTGAATTCAGGGGGAGTGATATTTTGAAGAACTTGATTCAGGTATCGGTTTTATTCCTTCAGTAGAGCTAAGTAACAGTATTTCAGATTTATTCAGATGGATGGGAATTTATTTATTTATTTATTTGGGATTCTTATAGGCCGCCCTACTCCCTGGGGACTCAGGGTAACCCCTAATCCCATTGGAAATGTACCGGCAAAGCTCCTGAAATATCACTTTGGGTTATTTCCTTGTGTGTGGAATTCTGATGTTTGATAGATCAGTGTTAACGCTACATTGCAATAATTAATTAAGCCTCTCTCTGGGATGAAAGTTTCCATAGCTTGAAGGGATTTCCACAGAGGATCCCATCCGAGTTGGAAATATTGGAGTCAGAGTCCCAAAACTCGCATCCAGCAGGATTTTGCACATGGCAAAGCAACAGCAAGAATCGTTGGGTCTGAGAGTTGCGCTTTGAATTGCATCGTCTTGAAATCCTGCATCCTTAGAGGAAGCCATGTGTCAGGGTTCCAAGTAACAGACCTAACGCAATCAAACCTCTGAGGCTTAGGTGTTCCTCAAAGTATAGATTTATCAGGCGTGTCATATTGGCACATCTGGTGAAAACCCGACTCTGAAGGTCCCGGGGTTTTCCCCACCCAAATTAAAAGTCAAAGTTCTTTCCCCCAGGCCACATGTCCATCACTGTCACGCAGTGATTTTTATTGCCTGTTATATGTACATGCAGGGAGATGCATCCCTATTCATTATAATGGTTTATTCCTGAGCACGTGATTGATATGTTCTTGTACGCATGTGTACATTCCATTTCTCCGATCTCTCCTTCTGTTCCTGGCTTCCGTTGAAGCAAGACCTATTTTTATATCAGAGATGTAGACTAATGAGGATTTATTGTTTTTGTATCGAAATAAATATTTCTACTTAGACCTTTAAACTGCGGTTTCTTTTCTAATTATCTGATGTCCGGGAAAAGATCTATTTCTCCTTTGTGAGATTAATTATCGCCTCTGTCAATCACATGGTTCAATTTGGCCACAGCCCCAACCCCAGTTGGTTTCAGTCCATGCCTCCCCAGCACCTGGTGAGATCGTCCTTGGTTCCCAGGAGAAAGAATTTTATTTTGGCTACAAGTCCCCAGATATCCCTATTCCCCCCTCCCGTTCCCACAGCTCCAACCAGCCTTGCTGTGGCGGCCCTGAAGATGGTCCAAAAATGGCTTCAGGGTTGACACCATTGTTTCTTCTAGGGCAGTGGTCTCCAACCTTGGCAACTTTAAGACTTGTGGACTTCAACTCCCAGAGTCCTCAGCCAGCTGAGGAATTCTGGGAGTTGAAGTCCACAAGTCTTAAAGTTGCCAAGGTTGGAGACCTCTGTTCTAGGGGGAATTAAGCTGGCTGGAGAATTCTGGGAGTTGAAGTCCACAAGTCTTAAAGTTCCCAAGCTTGGATACCCCAGATCTAGTGGGACATCTTTGAAACTTTTTAAAGCCAGCGTGACCTTTTAAAAATGTTTTTCTTCTATTTTTTTTATTTTAGAGCGTGCTCAGGAGCATAGTTGGGTGAGTGATTCATGCGCCGAGACTGTGGCTCATGATGAAGGATGTGCTTTTCTGCCATCATATAGCAAAACGGATCGGTTTCCTCTTGATGAGCTCCATCTTTATGGAGGTAAGAAAGTCAGATCAGCAAATTGCAAGACTTTGCCTTGTTCCCGGGGAATGTGTCAAGCACAAAGAATCAGGATCACCGGTTAGGTTGCAACATAGAAGATTTATTCAAGCCTACACACAAGAATCTGGTCGATTAAAGTTCAACACTAAATTGGCATCAGTTAAGACTCAAAAGAATTCAGGAAAGGTTGGATTTGGATCTCTTGTGGCAACGCAATGACTCCAAACTGATGACACGTTTAACTCTGCCCTCCCCACTCTGCCTGCTCTTCTCCTACAGAATTCTCCTGGATGCCCCAGGACTTCCTGCCCACAATTGACCGAGCTCTTAAGCCTCCTGGAATATGTTGTGAAAGGAGGTAGAATTCAGCTTGGGGAGAAGTGAAATTTAATGGTATCTATTGGGCAAAAAATGTACCTGGTGGGTTGGAAGGAGTTTCTTGGATGACTTTTCCAACTGAACTGTTTTTCATTGAAGAAAAATAAGTTACTCAATAGTACATCTTTAATAGAAAACAGCAAATATCTAGACTTCATTAGGGGTAGTAGGATCTTAGTCAATGGATTAAAACAAAAGAGACTGAGAGGAGATAAGTCAGCTAATAGGAACCATTTTAGAAGCAAGTGGAGATCTTCCTCCTTAATTCTAAATCCCGGCTGAGGATTTTAGTCCTTCTCCCAAAAGAAGAAAAAAGTTGGTCTCCATTCACACATGGTCAAATCTGAGTGTTGAGTGGGCATCTCCTTCCCCTTGTCCAAGAAAGGCTGGCTTATCTATCAGTACAGAAATCAGGCTGCTGGCACATAGTGGACATGAATAGAATGAACACTTATGTGATGTGACCTGTCCTCACTCAGAGGAAGCCAGCCGTTGAATGGATTTTGACTGGATTGGGGAATTCTGGGAGTTGAAGTCCACAGGTCTTAAAGCTGCCAAGGTTGGACACCCCTGCTTTAGAGCAAAGAGGCCAATTTCTAGACCTTACAATGTTCTTCCAGAACACCAGAACCACGTGGACTTAGCACCAGGGAGGCAGAGTGGATGAAATCCAGATAGTGATAGTATGCTCTGAATATTATGCTTCTGACTGTCACGCAGTGATTTTTTTATTGCCTGTTACATGTATATGCAGGGAGAAGCATCCCTATTCATTATAATGGTTTATTCCTGAGCACGTGATTGATATGTTCTTGTAAGCATGTGTACATTCCTTTCTCCGATCTCTCCTTCTGTATCTGGCTTCCATTGAAGCAAGACCTATTTTTATATCAGAGATGTAGACTAATGATGATTTATTTGTTTTGTACCGAAATAAACATTTTTACTTAGACTTTTAAACTGCGGTTTCTTTTCTAATGTCTGATGTCCGGAAAAAGATCTATTTCTCCTTTGTGAGATTAATTTTCACCTCTGACACTGACGAGTCTAATAAAGGTGTAATTTTTATGCAGAGTTGCAGTGCAAAGATTCTAGAGAAGACATTTGACCAGTGGTTGAGATATAAAGATGAATGTATGAAGAAGATGGCAAATGACCCTTATCCTTCAGGTGAGAGTCTGCGTCTATGGTGAACTGTCAGTCAGAGTAACGATGGTGTCTTGGGAGTAAAAAATTACAGAATAACAGAGTTGGAAGGGACCTTGGAGGTCTTCTAGTCCAACCCTCCACTCAAGCAGGAGAGCCTTTATTTTAGACAAATGGCTGTCCAATCACTTCTTGAAAACCTCCAGTGATGGAGCACCCACAACTCTGGGAGGCAAGCCATTGCAATGATGAATTGTTCTCACTGTTAGGAAATTTCTTAGTTCTAGGTTGGATCTCTCTTTCACCCATTACTTCTTGTCCTGCCCTCAGATGCTTTGGAGAATAGGTTGACCCCTTCTCTGTGATAGCCCCTCAATCCCTGGAAGATCCCTATCATATCAACCTTAGTCCTTCACTTTATTAGACTAGACCAGGGATCAGCAACCCGCGGCTCTGGAGCCGCATGTGGCTCTTTCATCCCTCTGCTGCAGCTCCCTGTCGCTGGTCGGCTCCACAATTGATAGGGCTTTCAGTTAGGAGAGGTAGAGGAAAAAGGATGCCGCGCTAGGAGGAGACTCTATGGTGGGGGGAACCGGACTTCCGGTTGTCTCCAGAACTGAATGGGGGGCTTCCGGTTAGGACCTTTGTGGCTCTTTGAGTGTTTAAGGTTGCTGACACCTGGTCTAGACATACCTAGATGAATGAATGAATGAATGAATGAATGAATGAATGAATGAATGAATGAATGAATGAATGTTGTTTTAACCATTCAGTGGCGTCTGACTCTTGGCGACTTTATAGGCAAGTGCTCTCTATGCTACCCTATCAAACACAGCTTCTTTCAGTTGTTGGATGTTCATCTTTGTATCAGTTTCGATGTTATCAAGCCAACCTGATCTTTGCTTGCCCCTTCTTCTTGTTCCACTAACCATTCCTACCATCATTGACTTCTCCGATGAATTTGCTTGTAGGACATGGCTAAAGTAAACCAGACTTAGTCTTGTGATTTTGGCTTCTACCCGTGTTTCCCCCAAAATAAGATCGGGTCTTATATTAATTTTTGCTCCAAAAGACACACTAGGGCTTATTTTCTGGTTACCGTATTTTTTGGAGTATAAGACGCACCTTTTTCCTCCCTAAAAGTGGCTGAAAATTGGGGTGCGTCTTATACTTCGAATGTAGCTTTTTTCCAGCCCTAACTAGGTGCTAACAGATCTTCCCAGCTCTTACCTTGCAGGCTTTTTCATTGTTACTCTCTCCAAAGAATGTTTTTCCAGCCCTAAGTCTTTGCAGGGTTTTTTCATTGCTCTACTTGCTCCGAATAAGTTTTTTTCTAGCCCTAACCAGGTGCTAACGATCTTCCCAGCTCTTACTGGCTTGCAGGCTCTTTCATTGTTACTCTCTCAGAAGAAGGTTTTTTTAAGTCCTAACCAGGGGATAAAATAATGTGCTGAAGCTGACCAGACTAAGGACGCTAGCCAGATGAATACCTGGTAGGCAGATTGTTTTCCCCTATTTTCCTCCTCAAAAACTAAGGTGCGTCTTATACTCCGGTGCGTCTTATACTCCGAAAAATACGGTAGGTCTTATTTTCGGGGAAATACGGTACTAAATGTGTCCGTCTGGCTGATGATCTTAACTGGGGCTTATTTGGGGGGTAGGGCTTATATTACGAACATCCTGAAAAATCATGTTAGGGCTTATTTTCTGGTTGGGTCTTATTTTCAGTGAAATACGGTACTAAATGTGTCCGTCTAGCATCTTAACTGGGGCTTATTTTGGGGGTAGGGCTTATATTACGTACATCCTGAAAAATCACGTTAGGGCTTATTTCTGGTTAGGTCTTATTTTCGGGGAAATACGGTACTAAATGTGTCCGTCTAGCTGATGATCTTAACTGGGGCTTATTTTGGGGGTAGGACTTATATTACGAGCATCCTGAAAAATCATGTTAGGGCTTATTTTCTGGTTAGGTCTTATTTTCAGGAAAACATAGTAGTGATGTGTCTGGTTTTATATGATTCGGCACTTCTCGGTCGGTTGCTTAGGCTTTCCATGGTGTACGCAACAGTTTAGGCCAGGAAAGATTGAATAGTTGAATGAATAAAGGTAGAGAGTTTCATGGTATCAATACTGTCGACCGTGAACACTTAGATGCATGTGGGTATTCTATGTGAAGTGAAATCACGGTCATCCTTACTCATCCAGTCTTGCCTCTGTGTCTTGCAGGCCTCTTTTGCAATCGGACATTTGATATGTATGCATGCTGGCCAGATGGGAATCCAGGAGCTATTGTCAACGTATCTTGTCCTTTCTATCTACCCTGGTACGAGAAAGGTAAGTAAGGTTGGGATTTTGGAGTGCTTGGAAAGGGATCAGCAAAGCATCCCAAGTAGATTGCTTCCTAGATACACCGAAGTTAGTTTCTTTCATCTCCCCCTTTTTCAATGAAAAAACAAGAATGTGAAAATTAAAATTAAAATCAATCCATTACTCCGAAACATCCATATTATAAAATGTTCATCCAATCTAACCTTTGTCTGTGTTGTTTTGCTCCATGAAAATCTAACCAAATAATATACTAAATTTCAGCATGAAACAGTCTGCCAAAACATTCTAACCAGGGGTGGGTTCTACTTACCTTCCCTACTGGTTCGGGGTCGTGCCAGAAGTGCGCATTTTGTGCACACACGCTCGCTACGCTCACTCGTGCCCCCCCATCGCTCCCAGGTTAAACTGTTCTGCGCATGCGCAGGAGGCTTTGCGCATGCGCAGAGCGTTGTTTTTGCGTAAATTTGGCTCCAATGGACAGATTTCAAGCCGGAGGACCGGTTCAGGGGTGTGTCCAGCTGGCCATCGCTGCCGGTTCGGCAAGCGGGGCGGGGATTCCCGCTACCGGTTCTATAGAACCGATCCGAACTGGCAGGAACCCACCACTGATCCTAACCCATCTTCTGCCAACTTCTGTTTTACATCGTCACCTGGTATCTTTTGATAGAATTGGTTGGAGTTGGGCAGCACTCAAATTGAACTAAATAAATACATAATAATTTTTTAAAAATCTACTGGATATCAACTCGCAGAATCCGCCAGACATCACAGAGAGAATGATGGATATTCCTCCTCTCTTTTTGGGCTACTCAGTCAGGCATTATTTGATAACTGTTCCATCTGGTGGCTGTAAGAAGAAAAGCAGATGATTGCAGACTTAACAGAACACAATGTTTATGTTGTGTGAAAACCTTCTTGGGTATATCTGTCAACCAACCCACAAAGTATAGCAGTTTGGATCAGCTGAAGGATAATTTTGAAGAGAGTTACGACTGTTGCAGATGGGGGTGGAGCCAAGATGGAGGACAGGCAGCAGCGGCTGTAAAGAGCTCCTCCAGAAGCAAAATTAGGTTTTTCTTTTTATATGTATATAACTCCTTTTATATTTTTAACATATTTTAACAAACACATTTTATATTTTTAACTCATTTTTAATCTATCTTTTATACTGGATACTTTTAGCAATAGCAATAGCACTTAGACTTATATACCGCTTCATAGTGCTTTACAGCCCTCTCTAAGCAGTTTACAGAGTTCAGCATATTGCCCCCAACAATCTGGGTCCTCATTTTACCGACCTCGGAAGGATGGAAGGCTGAGTCAACCTTGAGCCGGTGAGATCTGAACAGCTGAATTGCTGAACTGCAATGCTGCACTTTAACCACTGCACCACCTCGGCTCCTTTTATTTAAATAATACTTCTTGGAGATGATAACAACACAGACAAAGTCCTTTTTTGGTCCCATCTCGATCCTCATAAATAAAAGAGTTGTGTGAAGGAGGCTGAGCCTCTCTAGGTTCTACCTCTTGAGATGTTTGAACTCTTGGGGAGACTCTTCAAAATAGCCTTCTTCTAACCCCCTTAAAAGTTGGGGGACGTCACTGCCCAAGATTTCCTAACCAATATGGGCATTGCTGAGACTTCTGGCCACGTGAGTTGCGTGTTCGCACATGCAATCTCTCCCTCTCTTCATGGCTTCCCAGTCTGGCTCCTTGAGAGCCTCATGTGGGAAGATGATGACTAATGCAAAACTCCCTTTTAATAACCCAAAGATCCCGCTTACAAGCACATTTAATCAGATTGTTGCAGATTAATCAGTCGCACAGAAATCTTAACCTAGTTATCCGATTCAGACAACCCCTCTCCTCCCCATCACTCATGTCATGGTAATTGACACCGAATGGATCTGTGAGGGATGAACTCCTGGAGAGGCCCTATGAAAAAGGGCTTCCCTAGGAACTCCATCTCAAGAACAGATTTAACAGATTAACAGAGCTGGAAGAGACCTTGTAGGTCTTCAAGTCCACCCCCTACCCCCGCCCAAGCAGGAGACCCTACACCCTTTCTGACAAATGGCAATCCAGTCTCTTCATCCATTGATAAAGCTCCCACAACTTCTGAAGGCAACTTCTGTTCCATTGATTGTTCTCACTGTCAGAAAATTTCTCCTTATTTCTAGGTTGAATCTCTCCTTGTTCAGTTTCTGTCACGTGGTGAATATTGTCAGTTGTATGTCTATGCAGGGTGATGCATCCCTATCCTAATATTATGGTACATTCCATTACAAGTAGGACACGTGATGTGATCTTATGCGCATGTGTGCATTCCCGATTCTCCATTCTTCTTCTTGTGGTTTGGCTCTGACCAGGAGCGGTCGCATTTAATTAGCAAGAATGTAATTATTCAGAATTTATTGTTTTTGTGAGCGGGAGGAATAAATCCTCCGGAGATCGATAGATCTTTGCTTCCCTTTTGAAGTCATTTTTACTTAGAAAATAAAACCGAGATTCAAATCTAATTAACAAAATATTTATTTCAGTAGAAAATAATAAAAAGAATCCTTATTAAGCTACATTTTTATCGGCTAATGAATAAATCACTTCTACCTTTGGCAGAAATGGCGGAGAGAAAAGAAGGAGTTGACTTCAGGAATGCAGGCATGCGTAATAGAATATATCATACGTCTGCTTGACCATAAATACAAGAAACAGTAGAAAACATAGAGATGCACAAACTGACAATATTCACATCGTGACAGTTTTTGTACCAAAATAAATTTTTTATTGGACTTTATCTTCGGCTTTATTTCTAAATGTCTGAGTTCCGAGAGAAAGATCAAACATCGCCTCTCTGTGAGATTTATTCTTACTCTAACAGTTTCCATCCATTATTCCTTGTCTGGCCTTCTGGTGCCTTGGAAAACAGCCTGACCCCCTCCTCTCTGTGGCAGCCCTTCAAATATTGGAAGACTGCTATCATGTCTCCCCTGGTCCTCCTCTTCACTAGACTAGCCACGCCCAGTTCCTGCAACCGTTCATCGTATGTTTTAGCCTCCAGTCCCCTAATCATTCCTGTCTTTGATTCCTTCTTTTCTGCCTATAGGACAAGGGGTGAAAATCAAACAGACTGACATAGAGTCCTTGTTGATTCTGGCTATTTGTGCTTGCAGTTAAACATGGGGTTGTGAGCCGCCAATGTGGGCTTGACGGGAATTGGGTGCTGCTGAACGGGACGGCGTTCTGGCGGGACCACATCCAGTGTATCGAAGAGATGGAAACCACCACGAAAGAGGTGAGAAACAAAGTCACTTAGAACTGAGAGGCATGTCAGGCTAATGATTTATGAGGGCTGCTCTTCAAATATCGAGAGAGGAATAGTTTCAAGGTCACGCGAAGTGATTGCACCACTCCAAACTGCGTTAGTGAGGCCACACTTGGAATACTTTTATTTATTTATTTATTTATTTATTTATTTATTTATTTATTTATTTATTATTGATTGATTGATTGATTATTTATTTATTTATTTATTTATGTTGTCAAGCATGTATTAGATAATATATATATAAGTATAAACATGATTTGAATACATGAAATGAATACCAATAAAAGGGGACATTAGGACAGAGACGGTAGGCACGCTGGTGCGCTTATGCACGCCCCTTACAGACCTCTTAGGAATGGGGTGAGGTCCACGGTAGACAGTTAAAAGGTTAAAATTTTCGGAGTTTGGGGATGAAACCACAGAGTCAGGTAGTGCATTCCAGGCATTGACCACTCTGTTGCTGAAGTCGTATTTTCTGCAATCGAGTTTGGAGCGGTTCATTTTAAGTTTGTATCTATTGTGTGCTTGTGTATTGTTGTGGTTGAAGCTGAAGTAGTCATTGACAGGTAGGACATTGTAGCAAATAATTTTATGTACTTTGCTTAGGTCAGACAGAAGGCGGCGTAGTTCTAAGTTGTCTAAGCCCAGAATTTTAAGTCTGGTGGCATAAGGTATTCTGTTGCAAGCAGAGTGTTAGAGGTGAGAATAAATCTCACATAGAGGCGATGTTTGATCTTTCTCTCGGAGCTCAGACATTTAGAAAAGAAACCGAAGTTAAAGTCTAATAAAATATTTATTTCGGTACAAAAACAATAAATTCTGAATAATTACATTCTTGCTAATTAAATGCGACCGCTCCCGGACAGAGCCAAACCACAAGAAGAATAATGGAGAATCAGGAATGCACACATGCGCATAAGATCACATCACGTGTCGTGCTTGCAATGGAATGTACCATAATATTAGGATAGGGATGCATCACCTTGCATAGACATACAACTGACAATATTCACTACGTGACACAGAGGAGTGGAGGACTCTTCTTGTGAAATATCTCTGGACACGTTCAATTGCATTAATGTCCGATATGAAATACGGGTTCCAGACAGATAAGCTGTATTTGAGAATTGGTCTAGCAAATGTTTTGTATGCTCTGGTTAGTAGCATAACATACTGCGTCCAATTCTGGTCACCACGATACAAAAAAGATGTTGAGTCCCTAGAAAGAGTGCAGAAGAACAACAAGGATGATGAGGGGTCTGGAGGTTCAATTGTATGATGAATGTCCCAAAGCTGCTTTGTCAGGAGGCAACTGGACTTTCTTATTTTTTTTTTCTTTGAAGACGTTTCGCTTCTCAACCAAGAAGCTTGGATGGAAGAGAAGGAAGGAAGGAAGCTTCTTGGATGAGAAGCAAAACGTCTTCAAAAGAAAAAACAAGGAAGTCCAGTTGCCTCCTGAAAAAAAGCACTTTTGGGACAACCATGACTTGGATGACTGAGAATCTCTACAGACTTTTGTATGATGAATGGTTGCAGGTACTGGGTATGTCTACTCCAGAAAGGAGGAGGATTGGGGACAACATGATCACTTTTCTTCCAGTAATTGAGGGATGGTTACAGAGAAGAAGGGATTAGCTTATTCTCCAAAGCACCTGAGGGCAGGACAAGAAGTAACGGGTGAAAGATCATTAAAGAGAGATCCAAACCAGGAACTGAACTGAGGAGAAATTTTCTGACAGTGGGAACAATTAAATCAATGGAATAGCTTGCCTCCCAGAATTGTGGGTGCTCTTATCACTAGAGGTTTTTAAGAAGAGATCGGACCTCCATTTGATCAGGAGGGTATAAAGAATCTCTTGCCTTGAGCGGGGTTGGACTAGAAGACCTCCGAGGTCCCATCCAATTCTATGATTCTGTATCCATAGGCTACAATCCCATTAACCTGCTTGATCTGTGGGAACAGTGGGCATCGTAGTCCAATCTTGGCTAACCGAAGGTGTTTGGGGTTTTGTCGGATTTCCTGTGAAGGTTTGGGGTGGTTACATGATTGGCTTTCTTGTGCTCTAGTATTTCTGCACTTAAAAGAACGACCTGTGATGTCTTCTTCAGTCGAAAGTTCATTTTTTATGTTGTTTTTGTCGATGAGTGCGGCAAGCACAAATAAGACATAATGTAGCTTTTTAGCACTTCCTATTTTACTTGAATTCATATTCCAAATACGTTTCCCAGGCTGTAAAATCATTTTTTTAAAAAAATACATCTTTAAACTAATTTACTAAATTGCATTTTCCGCCCTCAAAGATGACTTTGAAGCACGGCTTGGAAAGAATTTTTCTTTCTTGCTCTGCGGGATGGTCTGATCTGCATAAAGATGATTTTTGCTGGTTTCCAGGAAGGAAAGAAGGAAGGAAGGAAAGAAGGAAGGGTAGTGGGAAAGGAAGGTGAGAAGGAAGGAAGGAAGGGAGGGAGGGAGGGAGGGAGGGAATGAAAGAAAGAAAGAAAGGAGAGAAGGAGGGAGGGAGGGGAAGGAAGGAAGGAAGGGAGGGAATGAAAGAAAGAAAGGAGAGAAGGAGGGAGGGAGGAAGGGGAAGAAAGGAAGGAAGGAAGGAAGACAAGGAGGGAAGGGAGGGAGGGAATGAATGAATGAAAGAGAAAGAAAGAGAAAGAAAGAAAGGAGAGAAGGAGGGAGGGAAGAAGGGAAGGAAGGAAGGAAAGAAAGAGAAGGAAGGAAGAGAAGGAGGGAAGGAAGGAAGGAAATCTGCTTTAGATAACACAACGTATAACTGATGAAAAATGGATGGCGTTTTATTTCAGCTTAGCAGTTTAAATTTTACATTGGTAAAAGTTTGCATAGGACATAGATTTTTTTCTCCCCTACAATGAGTGGTCTGGTTTGTTGTACTTCATGGTGAAAACAGTAAGTTGATTTGCTCTACACTAAAATGATCCCCTTACTCTTCCACACCCATGCTGCTAATCATCCAGTTCCACCTCTCCTCCACACCCACAAATATTATCGGTGGCTAGAGCTGCTTTTCACCTGCTTGATAGACCTCCTTCTTTCTTGTGTAGGAAGCAGCTCATCGCCTTATGGTCAGCTTCAAAGTCCTCTACACAGTGGGCTACTCCCTGTCGCTGCTGGCCCTGATCTTGGCTCTATTCATCTTGACTGTCTTCAGGTAATGCTTCCCATGATAGCTGAGGAAGCTTCCAAGCACCAAATCTGGAGAAGGTTGAGACCACAATAATATAGTGCAGTGTTTCTCAACCTTAGCAATTCTAACGTGTGGATTTCAACTCCCAGAATTCCCTATTCTCCCTAGAGCTGCATGGAAATGTCTGGGAGTTGAACTCCGCACCTCTTAAAATTTGCCAAGGTTGTGAAACACTGATATAGAGTGGGGTCCTTCCTTCACTGTGCATTGATGATGTTACCTAGTTTGGTAATGAAAGGTCTGCAAGAAACAACCAAGCTCCGAAAGCATCAAGGACCCCACAGCTACAAATATTCTATCAGTACTTAATACAGGGATTATTTCAAGCTTTTTCCTAAAATTAAACTGGTGTTTGCCTTTCTGTATCTTAAATCCATTATTCAGTCTCCTGCACTCTGAAATAATGAAGGCCAAATCTTGACCTTCCTCTTTGTGATATCTTTTCAAGAGTTAAAAAGATTTAGCTGGCCTATTTTCTTTGAGCTATTTTTCTCAGGGCTAAATATATCCATCCCTTTTTGCCTTTCTTTGTAGCGTTTACTTTTTGATCTTCCTTTCATTCTTGTTGCCGTTGTCTGAATCTGCCGTTGCCATTGTCTCAATCTGCTCCAGGAGATTTTAAGTTCTCCTTAAAATACGGCACCAGGACTACATACTAACACAAAATAAAATGGAAGAGTTTAGATGTTGACAGAATCATCCTCATGTCGATCTTTTCAGAGATGAACCTTTGGGTTTCTGTTGAGACTGTTTTCATAGCAATATAAGGTTCTTCCAGACCAGGAGTGTCCAACCTTGGCAACTTTAAGACTTGTGGACTTCAACTCCCAGAATTCCCTAGCCACCTTTGCTTTGCTGGCTGGGGAATTCTGGGAGTTGAAATCCACAAGTCTTAATTTGCCAAGGTTGGACACCTCTGTTGTAGATCATTCCAAACACATTTTTGGCTGCTCAATTCTCCTTGAAAGCCCCCAATAAGAGGAAACTCTTCCTCCAATTGATTATACAGTATAATGGAGTTTCTCACAATCAAAAAGATTTTCTATTAGCTGATTTAATTATGACAACTTTGCCTACTGATGGCCATGTTCCCTTGGTCTTTCAGGAGACTTCGCTGCACTCGGAATTACATTCATGCTAATCTTTTTGCTTCCTTTGGGCTACGGGCCATATCGGTGATTGTGAAGGATGCGTTGCTGGAGAAGATGTGGGGAAGGGAGACCTTCCAGATGTCTGATTGGGAAGACTTATTGAGTCATGAGGTAAGTACTGTCTTCCTAAGGGTAGCCGCCCAGAGTCCCTCGGGAGTTGGGCGGCATACAATTAAATTAAATTAAATTAAATTAAATTAAATTAAATTAAATTAAATTAAATTAAATTAAATTAAATTAAATTAAATTAAATTAAATTAAATTATTAAATTAAATTAAATTAAATTAAATTAAATAATTAAAATAATTAAATTAATTAAATTAAATTAAATTAAATTAAATTAAATTAAATTAAATTAAATTAAATTAAATTAAATTAAATTAAATTAAATTAAATTAAATTAAATTAAATTATTAAATTAAATTAAATTAAATTAAATTAAATTAAATTAAATTAAATTAGTTACAGACAGTGGAGGTCAAAGACTCTAGAACAGTGTTTCCCAACCTTGGCAACTTGAAGATGTCTGGACTTCAACTCCCAGAATTCCCCAGCCAGCGCTGGCTGGGGAATTCTGGGAGTTGAAGTCCAGACATCTTCAAGTTGCCAAGGTTGGGAAACACTGCTCTAGAAGGACTTTTCCTGAGATGTTCTCATAGTGATGTGTTTTAAGCCAGGAGATCACAAGGATTGTCTGGTAGTCATTGTGGAAGCCATTGCCCAGGGGATCAGAGGCTTCTTCCTTATCCTTCAGTGGGAGTTAAGTTCATGTCGTCCCAAAAGTGCTTTTTCAGGAGGCAACTGGACTTCCTTACAAGAAAGTCCAGTTGCCTCCTGAAAAAGCACCTTTGGGACAACCATGACCTGGATGACTGAGAATCTCTACAGACTTCTAGCTATGGAATTTGGGATGAACACCTTTTGAATGGTGTGAGAGTAGGAATGGATTTCCAGAGGAAAAATTGCAGACTACAGGAACCAGGAGAACTACATACGTGACCCTGAGGACACAGATAAACCTCCAAGAGCTTCAATGATCCTCTAAAAGGATGCAAATGACCAGCTGTCTGTAAGGAATATAAACAACAACAACAACAACAGAGTCCTTGGTGCTCTCTGAGCTTGGTGGTTTTCTTGCAGACATTTCATGACCCAACCAGTGTGAGAAGGGAGTAGGGTTTGCAAAGAGAAGGACGACGACTGTGGAGTCCTTGGTGTTCTCTGAGCTTGGTGGTTTTCTTGCAGATGTATCCGGAGACTGCAACTGGTGCAAAATGCAGCTACGCGAGCTGTGGTACACCCACGTAACGCCCATTCTCTGCCAGCTGCATTGGTTGCCCATTAGTCTCCGGATGCAATTTAAGGTGTTGGTTTTGACCTTTAAAGCACTACATGGCTCAGGGCCAGGTTACCTCCGGGACCGCATCCTACCGCTTACCTCCCTACGACCAGTTAGGTCCCACAGAGTTGGTCTCCTCCAGGTCCCATCAACAAAGCAATGCCGGTTGGTGGGGCCAAGGGGGAGAGCCTTCTCTGTGGGAGCTCCGTCTCTCTGGAACCAAATCCCACCAGAGATCCGGATTATCCCCACCCTACTGGCCTTCCGCAAAGCTGTGAAAACATGGCTCTTCCTGCAGGCGGAGTGAAAGAGACCTTATTCCCCTATGGATGACTGGTTTTTTAAAGTTTGTAATTTTTTAAATTGTTTTTTATTGCATTTTTAAAATTGTTCTTATCTCTGCTGTACGCCGCCCTGAGTCCTACGGGATTGAGCGGCCTATAAGAACAAACAAACAAACAAACAAACAAACAAACAAACAAACAAACAAACAAATAAATAAATAAATAAATAAATAAATAACCAAACCAGGTGGCATCCTCAGTGCCACTCTTTCAGCGTCTCTTTTCTCTGCTTCCCTTCTCTTAGGCTGCCATTGGTTGCCGGGTGGCTCAGGTCTTGATGCAATACTGCATTCTAGCCAATCACTATTGGTTTCTGGTGGAGGCCGTCTACCTATACAAACTGCTGATTGGCGCCGTGTTTTCAGAGAAGAACTACTACACGCTGTACCTCTACCTTGGCTGGGGTAAGATGAAAGGAGGGAAGAAGACGGTCTGTTCCTTTAATATTGGGGGCCAGGATTCAAATGATTTCAGCCTTCCCCATGATGCACAACGTATTTAGAGGATATCATGGTAGAGAAGCCCCCATTATGTTCAGGATACCCTTGGGGAGGCAGATGGAGATGAGATGCGATCATGTAAAAAGGATGTTGAGACTCTAGAAAGAGTGCAGAGAAGAGCAACAAAGATGATTAGGGGACTGGAGGCTAAAACATAATGAAGAACAGTTGCAGGAACTGGGTATGTTTAGTTTAATGAAAAGAAGGACCAGGGGAGACATAATAGCAGTATTCCAATATCTCAGGGGTTGCCACAAAGAAGAGGGGATCAACCTATTCTCCAAAGCACCTGAAGGCAGGACAAGAAGCAATGGGTGGAAACTAAACAAGGAGGGAAGCAACTTAGAACTAAGGAGAAATTTCCTGCCAGTTAGAACAATTAACCAGTGGAACAGCTTGCCTTCAGAAGCTGTAAATGCTCCAACACTGGAAGTTTTTAAGAAGAAATTGGATAACCATTTGTCTGAAGTGGTGTAGTGTTTCCTGCCTAGGCAGGGGGTTGGACTAGAAGACCTCCAAGGTCCCTTCCAACTCGGTTGTTATTATTATTATTATTATTATTATTATTATTATACAATTGTATCACAGCGGCCAGTTGTTTCGCCGGATTTGGCATTGATTACTAGTCGAGCCCCACCCAGGGGCCTAGGAAGTCGTAATGTATTTTCGAAGTATATGTGCGGAACCGAGCAGTGCGGCTTTCTGCATTTGACTGATGGTGATTTTGTCAATTTTGAGCTGTTTTAAATGTAATTCCAGTGCTTTTGGGATAGCAACATTATTATTATTATTATTATTATTATTATTATTATTATTATTATTATTATTATTATTATTATTATTATTATTATTATTATTATTAATTATTATTATCCTACCAACATTTGTTTTCAAGCACAGAAATGAGATGTTTGCAGCTAATAGTTTGACTCTGTATGTAAATAGGGATGCTGCAACTGGCCGTAAGTCACTTGTTTTCAGTGCCGTCGTAACTTCAAACAGTCGCTAAACAAATGGTTATAAGTCAAAGACTACCTGTATCCTTCTCCGTCCATCCTTCATTTTTTTTCTTTTTAGTTTCCCCTCCCCCCTCCCTCCTTCCTTCCTTGAGTCAGGATAATAGAAAGCATTTTATTGCGCCATTTTAAAATCCGCAGAACTGATTCCAATGGCAAAATTTGCATTCCCTGGGGCAATTTCCCCTCTTAAATTGGATCGATCCAATGGCTTACGGAAATCTGAGACTTATTTCTTGGGTACAATGTTTTCAGCACCTAAGAAAAACCAGAAAAACAAAACAGGAAGCAAGAACCAACTTGTTGGAGAGAGACTGGCTAAGCTAGGGGGAGGAGTCAAGCGGGGAATTAGCCTGGAATCTTCACATAGGCGCAAAAGGGAAAGACCTGACCCCCTTTAAATGCCATTGAGTTTTATCTTGTTTAGTCCAGATGCAAACTGCCAGTCTGGGAAGGTTCCTGTGAAATAGCCATAAGCAATAAAATAGCTAATTGAACTCTTCACATGGTTGTTCATGTCTGACACAACTTGTTGGCTGATTCCCATGATTGTTTTGCCTTTTTTTAAAAATAGGGACCCCTATGGCCTTTGTGGTACCCTGGATGGCTGCCAAATACTTGAAGGAAAACACAGAGTGAGTCTGGCGATGGTGGGTGGGAACCAATTGTAAGCATATTGTATTTTTTTGGCAGAAGCTCAAGTAGATGGTAGGCCCTAATGAAAATAGACAATGTCACCCCTTTGCTGTCTTCTTCGACAACCTTTCTGGAGGGAAAAGATCTGAACCATTTGTAACAAAGAGTCCTGAGGATTTCATGTCTTAAGGATTTCATAAGATCCCTATTATAGATGGGAGAGAGACGATTTGGGATTATTCTAAGGATAATAGATCTGGGGATGCCATGTCCTGCTGAGCAACTTGAAGCAAGCACTGCAGAGCAAAGTTTGTGTCAGGATGAGAATAACTCTCATTAGAGGCGAAAATAGATCTTTTCCTGGAACTCTGACATTTGAAATGAAACCGCAGTTTAAAGTTCTAAGTAGAAATGTTTATTTCTGTACAAAAACAATAAATTCTCATTAATTACATCTTAGCTATAAAAACACGTCTTGCTTCCACAGAAGCTGGAACAGAAAAGGAATGGACGGAGAGAATGGAATGTACACATGCGTACTAGGAACATATCAATCACATGCTCAGGAGATAAACCATTATATTAAATAGGGATGCAGCTCCCTGCATATACATGTAACAGGCAATAATCACTGCGTGACAGTTTGGGCCAAACAGACCTTAGTTATGCATGTTGTAGGACTTGCAAGTTGGCATAGCATCACCACGATCCCAACATGATGTTGAGACCTTAGAAACGGCACAGAGAAGAAGAATAAAGATGATCAGGGGACAGGCGGCTAAATGGTATGACGAATGCTTGAGGGAACTAGGTATGTCTAGTCTTAATGAAGAGAAGGACCAGGGAGACATTATAATTGTCTTCCAGTACTTGAGGGGTTGTCACAGAAAAGAAGGGGTTGACCTATTCTCCGAAGCACCTGAGAACAGAACAAGAAGTAATGGATGGTAGATCGTTAAAGACAGATCCATCCTACAACTACGGAGAAATGAAGGGGTCCTTGGTACTCTCTGAGCTTGCTTGTTTTCTTGCAAACGTTTCGTTACCCTAACTAGACTAGTACTGATGATGTTACCTAGTTAGAGTAATGAAACGTCTCCAAGAAAACAAGCAAGCTCAGAGAGCACCAAGGACCCCTCATGAGCTACAAATATTCTCCTTTAAGGAGAAATTTCTTGACAGTGAGGACAATTAATCAATGGAACAGCTTGCCTCCCGGAGTTGTGGGTGGTCCATTTCTGGAGGTTTTCAAGAATAGACACTAGACAATCATTTGAGCAAGATGGTATAAGGTCTTCTGTCTTGAGCAGGGGATTGGACTAGATGACCTCCAAGGTCCCTTCCAACCCTATAATTCTACACTCTATGGATACATTTTCTGTTCAACAAAAACTACAGGCATTGTGAAATCCAGGTTGCTGGGTGAGGTCCACCAGGGCAAGGGACTGAATCTGGTCCTCCTGGCACCCCCCCAAGATTTGATGGTGAGCAAACAGGCTTTTCCGTCCATTCACAAGGCAACCTGTTCAAGAAACTCCAATCGTGGCAATCAATTTATTTGAAAAACATGATCGTCTAATGCCCCTTTGGACTTAATTTTGGAGTGCTAACTATAAAGCAGCCTCAAGGCTCTTCAATCCTCGCAGCCAGTAAGACCTATCAACAATCTGTTAGAATATTTATCTGTGCTATGGATGACCGGAATATGGTCGTATTGTCTAATGGCTGCCTTATTTTGTATACTGCAGGTGCTGGGGCGTTAATGAGAACATGGCTTACTGGTGGATTATTCGTTTCCCTATTCTGCTGGCATCTATGGTAAGCACTACTCCGGTTGGAATGGGAGGGAGATGACTGGGTCTGGTTCAGTCATATATATCCAGGCAGTTTCTATAGCCGACACACTGTCTTCTATATATATATCTTCATATATGAAGATATATATATATATATGTGTGTGTGTGTGTGTGTGTGTGTGTGTGTGTGTGTGTGTGTGTGTAACATTTTTTGCTGATAAATGAAAATAAAGGGAGACTATTATAGATCTAACCAAGGAGAGAGTATATATATACATATATATATATATACATATACATATATATATATATATATATATACATATATATACATATACATATACATATACATACATACATACATACATACATACATACATACATACATACATACATACATACATACATACATAACTAACCAAGGAGAGAGTATATATACATATATATACACATATACATATATATATACATATATATACATATACATATACATACATACATACATACATACATACATACATACATACATACATAACTAACCAAGGAGAGAGTATATATACATATATATACACATATACATATATATATACATATATATACATATACATATACATACATACATACATACACACACACACACACACACACACACACACACACACACACACACACACACATATATAAACTTAACAACTGCAGTGATTCATTTAGTAACTAGGGCAAGAAAGGTCATAAAATGTGACAAAATTCACAAATTTAACAAATGTTTCACTTAGCAACAGAAATTTCGGGCTCAGTTATGGTTGTAAGTTGAGGACTACCTGTACAAATAAATATTTTATTGTAGAAAGACGCTTCTTTTTCCAGTTTCAATTGCTCTATTGAAGTTTGAATATTTAATCAAACTTCAATAGAGCTGAGGAACTACTTCAATGCCTGGAATAGGTTTTGAAAATTGCTTTCTCAAGAGTTCGGCAAATAACGAATATGAAAATATGAAATCATTACTGATTTCAACTTTTTAACCTTATTCTGTCATGAAAATGTTTGTTCGGAAGTCTCAGCCATCTTCCAACACATGCTCCCTTTTTCTTTCCAGATTAATCTGTTGATTTTCATGCAAATTCTCAAAGTGATTTTGGCTAAGTTACGGGCTAGTCAAAAGGACTACGCAGATTATAAACTGCGGTGAGTTGACATCTCCAGGCCAGCAATGGTGGTTGATTGTGGCCAGAGGTGGTATTCACTTACTTTCCTTACTGGTTCGCAAATGTGAGCGTGCGTGTGCGCAAGCTCGCTTCGGTCGTGCATGCGCCTTCCATGCATGCATGCAGCCTTTTATTTTTATTTTATTTATTTATTTATTTTTGTCAAGTACGTGTTGGTAATATACATAGATATAACATTGTTTATATACATAAGATGGGTACTGATAAGAGGGAACATTAGGACAGGGACAGTAGGCACGCTGGTGCGCTTATGCACGCCCCTTACTGACCTCTTAGGAATCAGGTGAGGTCAACAGGGGGTTTGGTGACGAAACCACAGAGTCAGGTAGTGAGTTCCAGGCATTAACCACTCTGTTGCTAAAGTTGTATTTTCTACAGTCAAGTTTGGAGCGGTTCACTTTGCGTTTGTATCTGTTGTGTGCTCGTGTATTGTTGTGGTTGAAGCTGAAGTAGTCATTGACAGGAAGGACGTTGTAGCAGATAATTTTATGAGTTATGCTTAGGTCGTGCGACGTAGTTTTAAGCTTTCTAAGCCCAGGATTTCAAGTCTGGTTGCGTAAGGTATTCTGTTGCGAGTAGAGGAGTGGAGGACTCTTCTTGTAAAATATCTCTGGACACTTTCTAATGTATTTATGTCCGATATGCGGTGTGGGTTCCAGACAGATGAGCTGTATTCAAGGATTGGTCTGGCGAATGTTTTGTATGCTCTGGTTAGTAGTGTGATATTACCGGAGAAGAAGCTACGTAAGATTAGGTTAACAGTTCTTGAAGCCTTTTTGGCAATGTTGTTGCAGTGGGCTTTGGCACTTAGGTCATTTGATATGAGTATTCCAAGGTCTTTGACAGGGTGAGGGTCGTCTGCAAGGTCTTGTCTGTTCAGCTTGTATTTGGTGTTCTGATTTTTTTTGCCAATGTGTAGGACAGAGCATTTGTTGGTTGAGATTTGGAGTTGCTAGATATTTGACCATTCTGACACAAAGTCTAGGTCTTTTTGGAGGCTCTGTGCATGCGCTTTGCTTGCATGTGCAGCTTGCACGTATGCATGTGGCTTCAAGACGTGCCTAAATAGGACGGCATAGCGCCCGGCTGAATACCACCGCTGATTGTGGCTTCCTAGCAGAATGTTGTACATAGGCCTGATTCTGCCCTATTAATTCTGACATCTCTACGCTCTCTTCCAGGTTAGCAAAGGCCACCCTCACCCTCATCCCTCTCTTTGGGATCCATGAAGTGGTCTTCATTTTTGCCACAGATGAGCAAACCACAGGAATCTTGCGCTACATCAAAGTTTTCTTCACACTTTTCCTCAACTCCTTCCAGGTAACTTTCACCTCGGCGCCATTCCGATTCATCTTTCAGATATTTACAGTTGGATCCTAGTCACTGCATTCACTTATATTCCGATACGGAGGATTTTTATTCTACCAACTTTACAGTAGGAACCTTTCTGTGTTTCTTGATAGTCAAATGGTCAAGGCTGATTCCATGTCCAACATGTCTAGAGGTGGAGCTTTTGCCTCACAATCAGGAGGTTGTGAGTTCTATCCTAGATAGAGGCAGATGTGGGGTCTCCTGCTTGGGCAGGTGGTTGGACTAGATGACCTACAAGGTCCCTTCCAATTCTGTTAATATGTTAAACCTCTTTGAAAGATACATCTAGTAGCTCTTTTCATTTTGAAGAGCTGAAGCGTTCCTCTTCCACATTGTAGATTACATACAGCTTTGTACCAAGGCATTCTGGGAAATAGCACTGAATATGGGTAACTAACCATTTTGTGTGGTTTGGCGTTCAAGTCAAATTTGGCGTTCAAGTCAATTTTCAAACAATGGATGGAAACTAATAAGGAGAGAAGCAACCTGGAATTGAGGAGAAACTTCCTAGCAGTGAGGACAATTAACCGGTGGAACAGAAGTTGCCTTCAGACGTTGTGGGTGCTCCATCACTGGAGGCTTTTAAGAAGAGACTGGACAGCCATTTGTCTGAAATGGTATAGGATCTCCTGCTTGAGCAGGGGGCTGGACTAGAAGACCTCCAAGGTCCCTTCCAGCTCGAGTCTGATTCCAAGCAACTGCAGTTTTCATTTTAGGAAGTTATTTGCCATTGCTTACTTCCTAGGGCCAAGAGCCACAACTGGCTTTGGGCCTAAGGCAGGACTAGAACTCACAGTCACCTGGTTTCTATAGCCTGGCACCTTTAACCACCATACCAAACTGTAACTAATCATATAGCACTATAAATCTAGTGCCTCGGTCTGCTTTCTCCAACTTGGTGTCCTCCTATTTCACTGGTCTTCCAGCCCCATATCCTGGGTCTCCGACCAATGACAGCTGTGCATGTTTGAGATTGAAACATACCCCACATGGAAAGTAGCTGTTGGGAGAAACCCAAACTGGGAAAGAACAAGAAAAAATGAAAAACAGAAGAAGTCCATCTGAATACGTTTGGCTCTGAAGTGCATGAAAATATTTTAGAATTCAATCTAGGAGACAAATTGTGATGATTTCGGCAAAGCTGTACCGATAGACTTAAAGATCATAGTTGTAGAGTTGGAAAGGGACCACAATGTCTACAACTGACACCAAAATGTAATTTCCATAATGCAAGATTTGGGTTATAGAGCCGAGGTGGCGCAGTGGTTAAAGTGCAGCACTGCAGTTCAGCAGTTCAAATCTCACCGGCTCAAGGTTGACTCAGCCTTCCATCCTTCCAAGGTGGGTAAAATGAGGACCCAAATTTTGGGGGCAATAGGCTGAACTCTGTAAACCGCTTAGAGAGGGCTGTAAAGCACTATGAAGCGGTATATAAGTCTAAGTGCTATTGCCGTGGTGGCGAACCTATGGCACGCGTGCCAGAGGTGGCACGCGGAGCCATAGAAGCCGGCATGTGAGGGTTCCCACCGGCAAACCGGAAGTGCGAAAAAATGCACTTCCGGTTTGCCGGTGTGCTGTTTTTTGCACTCCGGAGGGTTCAGGGAAGCTCCCTGAAGCTCCGGAATGCAAAAAACTACAAAACGGACAAACCGGAAGTGCACTTTTCCGCACTTCCGTTTTGTCCGTTTTGTAGTTTTTTGCATTCCGGAGCTTCAGGGAGCTTCCCAGAACCCTCCGGAGTGCAAAAAACAGCATACCGGCAAACCGGAAGTGCGTTTTTTCGCACTTCCGGTTTGCCAGTTTTGTCGTTCCAGGCTCCGGTAAGCCTTTGTGCGGGGATGGGGGTGTGTGCGCATGCGCAGGGGGCAGCATGGGGGGTGGGTGTTGTGCGCATGCGTGGGGGGGAGGGAATGGGTATGGGAACGCGAGCGCGCACGAGCGCACCCCCCCCTTTTTGGCACGCGAGCCAAAAAAGGTTCGCCACCACTGTGCTATTGCTATTGCTATTGCTATATAACAGGATACCAGCTTATACTCAATTCTGATATCTATCTTAGGGCCAGATCCAATGCCCAATCACCACCATTTTAAGTATCATGACAGATGCGTCTAACATGTTCTATCTCCTACAGGGGTTTCTGGTTGCTGTTCTCTACTGCTTTGCCAATAAGGAAGTGAGTATCCACCCCTCCCTTGACCCATCACTAGTTCTGAACAGTTTCAGAGGGTCCCTTTAAGCTATTGATTTTTATTTATTTATTTATTAGTTTGTCAAACATATACAAGATAGCAGGTATGAACATGGACATGAATGAAGGAAATGAATACAAATAAATGGGGACAGTAGGACAGGGACGGTAGGCACGCTGGTGCGCTTATGCACGCCCCCTTACAGACCTCTTAGGAATGGGGTGAGGTCCACAGTAGACAGTTTAAGGTTGAAGTTGTGGGGGTTTGAGGATGTAACAACGGAGTCGGGTAGTGTATTCCAGGCGTTGACCACTCTGTTGCTGAAGTCGTATTTTCTGCAATCGAGTTTGGAGCGGTTGACCTTGAGTTTGTATCTATTGTTTGCCAGTGTAATATTGAGGTTGAAGCTGAAGAAGTCATTGACAGGTAAGACATTGTAGCAGACAATTTTGTGTACTATGCTTAGATCAGACCGCAGGCGGCACAGTTCCAGATTGCCCAAGCCCAAAATTTCAAGCCTGGTGGCATAAGGTATTCTATTGTGAGCAGAGGAGTGGAGGACTCTTCTCGTGAAATACCTCTGGATTAAAATGGCACTTGCCATTTAATTAAAGTGGCACTTGCAGAGATGGTCTGCAGTAGTGTTTCTCAACCGTGGCAACTTTAAGACATACGGATTTCAACTCTCAGTATTCCCTGGTTAGTTTTGCTGGTCTAGACTGAGAGCAATTAAGAGCATCTTAATCGGCTATGTTTTTTTAAAAAAAAATAGAGGGAAGGAATCTACAGTGTAGGATTTCGGCTTTACAGAGTTACTGTAAGCTTACAAGAGGAAGCCTGGATATTAATAAAATTCTACATCTTTTCAGATCTAAGTTTTCAGAGAATATTAAGGTTCAGGTAGTGGACTGGGATTGGAGAGACCAGGTGCTCACTCAAACAAGCAGGTGACAACTTTGGGCCAGTCATTCTCCCAATGCATCCTGCTTCACAAAGAGGTTCCTGTGTAATAAAATGGAGACATCACATATATAACCCTATGCCCAGAGAAAAGGCAGGATGTAAACATAATTTTTCTAAAAAATGCATCCATCTTTTCAGCTATTGTCGGATACCAGAATCACCAATTAATCTTCTTTAAGTTTTGGTCTCCAAAAATTCCAATATTACTGGGTAAGGTAAAGGTAAAGGTTCCCCTTGCACATGCGTGCTAGTCGTTCCTGACTCTAGGGGGTGGTGCTCATCTCCGTTTCTAAGCCGAAGATCCAGCACTGTCCGAAGATGTCTCCGTGGTCGTGTGGCCGGCATGACTAAGTGCCGAAGGCGCACGGAATGCTGTTACCTTCCCACCAAAGGTGGCCCCTATTTTTTCTACTTGCATTTTTACATGCTTTCGAACTGCTAGGTTGGCAGAAGCTGGGACAAGTAACGGGAGCTCACCCCGTTACGCGGCACTAGAGATTCGAACCGCCGAACTGCTGACCTTTCTGATCGACAAGCTCAGTGTCTTAGCCACTGAGCCACTGCCTCCCCTAATTCCTGGGTCCCCTAATTCCTGGGTAGGCAGAGCTAAATGCTGTGAAGTCCAGGAAGAAACATTGAACTCTCAAACATTCTTGTTGTTCCAGGTGAAATCTGAAATGAAGAAGAAATGGCAGTTGTGGAAACTGGACCATCCAGCGGTCAGCTGCAGTCAGTGAAGGAGCTAATATGGGATTTGGTAGATCGTACCAAAGAATGTGCAGAAGCTGTTCAGATAGGCCTTGGAACTGCTCCGAATGGATTGTTGCTGCTCTTTTAAGGCAATTATGACCTACTCTGGAATGACGCACTTTGATGTTTTGCTATCTTCCCTGTCTTGAGGCCAAAACATGGGGAGAGATGCTTGACCCAGTGTTGGCAGGAGGCTGAGGAGGACGTTCTGAAGAACATGTTGAGAGAACTATCTGGAACCAAGAGCAAAAGGAATCTCGGAAGCTTTTCAAACAGCGTTGCATGCATATATCATGGACCTTAATTAGCTCAGGATTCAACTTTTATTTGTCAGACTTGACTTTCATGACAGGTAAAGGCCTTAATGCTCTCCAGGAACAAATGCATTGAGTTCTGCTCTTATGCCTTTCATATAGCAAGATGTGGCAGTCCTAAGAGGTGAAAAGACAGGTCTTCATTTTCACTTCTGAACATCCTGGACTAAAAGGGAGGAATCCAGAACAGCTTTTCATCAACCGATGTAGGGCTCCCACTCAAGCAATGGCCAACTTTACTCCTTATCTAGCTCTATCCTGGGGCCTTCCCTATTATCTACACCAGGGGTGGCCAAACTATGGTTCTTTGAAGACCTGTGGACTTCAACTCCCAGAATTCCTGAGCTAGCCATGCATGCATGGCTGGCTCAGGAATTCTGGGAGTTGAAGTCCACAGGTCCTCAAAGAACCATAGTTTGGCCACCCCTGATCTACACTGAGGTTCAGTGCACATATCACATAACTGGGAGATGGTTTGAAAAAACGTTGACTTTTTTTGTGATTCACAGGCTCAACATTTATCTCTTATTTTTTCTTTTTATATACCGTATTTTTCGGAGAATAAGACGCACTTTTTGCCCCCCCTAAAAAAGGGGGTGAAAATTTGGGTGCATCTTATATACACCAAATGTAGCCCCACCCAACTGCCAGCCCCCACCCTTTGGCCTCTGCCTCCCAGCAATTTGCCTCCTTGCAGCAAACAGCCTGTTTCAGTTTCAGTTTCAGCACAGCCTGATTAACGCAAGCAGCTGATTTGGATGGCCTCCCGACCATCAGCTGTTTCAGGCTGCAGGGATTACCATTGCCTATTACGCGTGCAGAGGCAGATTTTTTTTTCTTGTGCTAATCAGGCTGTGCTGCAGCTGAAAGTGAAACTGAAACAGGCTGTTTGCTGCGAGGAGGCAAATTGCTGGGAGGCAGAGGCAGATTTCCCCCCTCCCCCCGTGCTAATTAGGCTGTGCTGAAACTGAAACAGGCTGCTGTTTGCTGCAAGGAGGCAAATTGCTGGGAGGCAGAGGCAGATTTTTTTTCTTGTGCTAATCAGGCTGTGCTGAAGCTGAAAGTGAAAGTGAAACTGAAACAGCCTGTTTGCTGTTTGCTGCAAGGAGGCAAATTGCTGGGAGGCAGGCAGATTTTTTTTCTTCTGCTAATCAGGCTGTGCTGAAGCTGAAAGTGAAACTGAAACAGCCTGTTTGCTGTTTGCTGCAAGGAGGCAAATTGCTGGGAGGCAGAGGCAGATTTTTTTTCTTCTGCTAATCAGGCTGTGCTGAAGCTGAAAGTGAAACTGAAACAGCCTGTTTGCTGCAAGGAGGCAAATTGCTGGGCGGCAGAGGCAGATTCCCCTCCCCCCTTGTGCTAATCAGGCTGTGCTGAAACTGAAACTGAAACAGCCTGTTTGCTGCAAGGAGGCAAATTGCTGGGAGGCAGAGGCAGATTTTTTTTTTCTTGTTTTCCTCCCCCCAAAAAGGTAGGTGCGTCTTATAGTCCGGAGCCTCTTATACTCCGAAAAATACGGTACATAAGTGGAATCATGGTTGCTGAAAGCAGCACATTTAGCCTTGGCTAAACTGCAGAAAAAGATGCTTGATGAAGGAACGGTGTACAGAAGGGTTTAGAGATTAAAATTCCCCGTCTCTTATTTAAACAGGATACGGGTATTGGACAACCATGGTGCCCAGCTGTCCAAAAGAGGATGAAGTTGTAGTGTTTTAAGCCAGCATAGCAAGAAAGAATCATACTCACAGTTCCGTATTAAAAAAGGCAAACCTAAATCATTTTTTATTAGTATTTGCAGTGCATGACTGCCCCCCCCCCCAAAAAAAACAGCCTCAATCTAGGTTCTGGGAAAAGAGGATGGCCAATATGAATGAAAACTATTTTAGAATTTCAAAAAAAAGCATCCCAGCCTATATTGAATCCTGACAAATCTTAGGAAAATAGCACTTCATGTGAGCTTAGCCCGGCCTGGCACGTTCCTTTGAATTTAAAAGATGTTGGTGCTTATAGACATTTGTACATGTATGAAAAAGAGTGTAAATAAATATTTTTCCAGCAGAAGAGATGCGTCACGGAGCTGATCAGGTATGTCAATGAAATATATTGTGTGAAACCCCACCCTGGGCTTGGATGCAAAACTGTCCATAACCAAGCAGCATTTTGAACCATTTCAGCCTTCTTGTGACTTATTCACAGAGGTGATGAATGTTGGATTTGCAAAATAGAAATCCCTTCCCCACAACCAATACTTGACACACCGGTGTCCAGCAATTTAAAGCCTCTCTTCCAGACCTCTCTATGCAACACATCCCATGGCACACTCTCCAAATTTGGTGAATAGAGTAACAAGAGGTGGAAGCAGGGGTGGGTTCTAACTTACCTCATTGCCGTTCCGCTTCCTCCCGCACAGCGTGGCTATGCTGTGTGGCCGCACACGCGCAGGGCCAAAAAATAAAATAAAAAAATAAAAAAATAGCCAAAAACAAGATGGCGACGCATGCGCAGTGCCGGAAACTTGGCTTCTGCGTATGCGCAGAAAAATAATAATAATAAAAGAAAAGATGGCGGCGCCCACAGACCGGCACCGACTGAACCGGTTCCGTGACGTCATTGTGACGTTACCAGCGGGTTGCTATCGGTTCGGGAGAACCGGACCGAACCAGGAGGAACCCACCTCTGGTTGGAAGGAAACATGGACGTCTTCTAGTCCAACCCCGATTAGGCAGGAAACCCTATAGCTGTGATGGCGAACCTATGGCACGTGTGCTACAGGTGGCACGCGGAGCCACATCTGAGGGCACGCGAGGGGTTGCCCTATGTCAGCTCCAGCACGCATGTGCACGCTGGCCAGCTGATTTTTGACTTCCGGGGGGCCGGGGGGGAAGCCGTTTTCACCTGTGGATAGCAAAAAATGGGCCCAACATGCCTACCGGAAGTTCGGAAACTGATTAATTGTCCTAACTGCCAGGAAATTTCTCCTTAGTTTTAAGTTGCTTCTCTCCTTGATTAGCTTCCACCCATTGTTTCTTGTCCTACCCTCAGTTGCTTTGGAGAATAGTTTGACTCTCTCTTCTTTGTGGCAACCCCTGAGATATTGGAACACTGCTATCATGTCTCCCCTAGTCCTTCTTTTCATTAAACTAGACATACCCAGTTCCTGCAACCGTTCTTCATATGTTTTAGCCTCCAGTCCCCTGATTATCTTTGTTGCTCTTCTCTGCACTCTTTCTAGAGTCTCAACATCCTTTTTACATGATGGCGACCAAAACTGAATACAGTATTCCAAGTGTGGCCTTACAAAGGCATTATAAAGCGGTATGAACACTTCACGTGATCTTGATTCTATCCCTCTGTTTATGCAGCTTAGAACTGTGTTGGCTTTTTTGGCAGCTGCTGCACACGGCTGGCTCATATTTAAATGGTTGTCCAAGATCCCTCTCACAGTTACTACTGTTGAGCAAGGTACCACATATACTGTACCTGTGCATTTTGTTTTTCTTGCCTAAATGTAGAACCTTACTTTTTTCACCATTGAATTTCCTTTTGTTAGATAGCGCCCAATGTTCAAGTGATACCCAATGGTATCCTGTTGATTTCTTAGTTTACAACTCCTGTTATTGAGCCACGGTGGCACAGTGGTTGGTTAGAGTACAGTACTGCAGGCTACTTCTGCTGACTGCAGCTGCCAGCAGTTCAGCAGTTCAAATCTCACCAGGCTCAAGGCTGACTCAACCTTCCATCATTCTGAGGTGGGTAAAATGAAGATCCAGATTGTTAGGGGCAATAGGCTGACTCTTGTGAACCGCTTAGAGAGGGCTGTAAAAGCACTGTGAAGCGGTGTATAAGTCTCAGTACTATTACTATTTCAGTTGGGTCACTAGTTCCGATAAATACCTTCCAGTGAACTACAACTCCAGCAGAGTTTCTGCATATATGGCCCCTTCCAGATGTTCTCGAAGAGAGGACAAATTTCCCCTTAAACATAGTTTACAAGAGCTGGAGGCCATGAGACAGGATAAGATTGTTTTCAATCACGCGTTTTGGTCTTTACAATACCATTGTTTTATTTGAAAAGCATCTACTTCGGTATATCAAAAATAGATTGCAATTTTTATTCTACATTGCTATAAACAGCCAGAGGTCTGGTTTTCATAACCAAAAAAAAAAAAAGGTTCAGGTAGGAAGACCTACCTGAGCTGTACCACATCAGTCTGTAATTGAGCATTTTATGACTGAATCACCTTTACAAAACGGTCCCTGCACATTTAAGAGTAGCTGGCGTAACAGGAAAAAAACCCCACATATCCTAGCTCAGAGGTCTCCAACCTTGGCAGCTTTAAGACCTGTGGACTTCAACTCCCAGAATTCCTCAGCCAGCTGTGCTAGCTAGAAACTCTGCCTTCACTTTTCTCCAACTTGGCGACATGTACATCATGATTACGCTCTACATTGGCTCCGAGGTCATTTTGAAATCTCCAGAAGACACCAGATGGGCAAGGAAGAGTAAGTACGTAAAATCATGTCAATCCATTGAGTTCCTTCTCCACTTGGAAGTAGTACAGCCATGCCCGAGGTTTAAATTGGTTTCTGTTTCGTAAAGATCTATCTCGCCTCGCCAGATAATATTTTTTTAAAAAATCACAATCTTTAATATAAAAGACAAAAGTTGCACAGTATATGATTCGAAGAGAAACCAGACTATAACAATTATTTTTTAAAAATCAAAGTACATTCTTTAAAACATTGTACCGCTTCTGAGGAGCAGGCTTATGACGTGCACTGGAAAATAATACATAATACATTATACACCCAACTCCCTTTAACTACGAGTGTTAGCAGCCATGAACCCCTGGAGGGTTAGCAGCTGTGAACCCTGGAGTGGTCCCTCAAGCTTTCAAAATACTCACACGATCATGGGGTGAAACAGAAAAGGAAGTCCAATCAATGAACAAAGGCACTCTTTGGCAGCATTAGCCTTCTGATCAAACAGAGAATCTTTCTAAAAGTCATGCTAATCTTTCTGCACTGCTTGAACACGTCAAGGAACACAAAAGATTGCTTCTGATGGCAGCTAAGCCAGTTCTGGGCGCTTCATTTTGTAGGACAAGGGTATCAAACTCAAGGCCCATGTGTTGCTTAGATCCGGCCCATGGGGCTGGCATGGAAACAGCAAAAGACCAGCCCACTACCTGCGAAAAATAAGCACTTCCACTTTTTTTTTTAACTCACATTTGATTGGAGGAGAAAAGAAAGGATAAAATTGAGGGAGCGGGGAGAATTGCAAACTCTTTCAGCCTCTAGGTCAAAAGAGGATGGAGTCCTTAGGCTGAGTTTTATTGCCATGATGTTTCCTGTTGAGAACCCAGAGATGGAGGAAGAAGAACCTTAGATTATTGGTATCAACGATGCTTGCTTGCTTATTGAGAGACAGCAAAAGCACGTCTTCCACAACTAGGCACATGTGAACTTGCTTGCTTGGCACTTCCAAGCTTTCGAGAGCTTCTGTGCTCACCACTCTTCTGGCTTTGCAGAATCAGACCCGTGTATCTTCTTCGGCACTGCTGGCGTGCCATCCAGCAGATCTGCCCTCATTCGCCAACCGACAGCAGATGCGTATTCCGAGGCCTTCCCTGGAGGTGGCCTGTGCAGCCGATCCGTCACTTGCACTCGCTTCACTCTTGCAGGCAAACACAGCTTCAGGGTGGAACGGTCACCCAACGTCATCATGCCTGCAACACGAGGCATGGCTTCAGCCAACTTTAAGGACAGGAGCAAACAGGCCCTGCTATTTGGGGCAGATGCTTTACAACACTGAGCAGCCTTTGGAGCTGGGTGTCAACTTGCAAGGCTTTCAAGTTACCATAAGCAGGAGGGGGGAGAACTGACGGAGTTGCTGATTGTACTAACTGAATCTACATTCCACAAATGTTTCTTTTACTGATTGTGTCCTAGATTAACGGAGGGGCGTGGGTTTCACAGCCTGCCAATGTAGTTCATTGGAGAATGTGATTTATGACATGTCCAGTGAGGAGGGGGTGAAACAGGGTCATGAGGGCACGTAACCTACGTGAGCTCAGTTCTGACTGCATCGGAGTATTGCCGAAATGTGGCTCCTAATAAATGGCTATATTTCTTTTGAAGTTTGGCTCGTGGCTCATGACTTAATTAGGGCATCTTTCGGAAACTTCACACTGGCACATCTCACATCACATCGAGACCGAAGTTTTCCAAGGCATAAATGGGGATTCACACATTGGGCTGAACCACAAATAAGCCACAGATGGCTTGGTGTGATGCAGAAACCTAACGCACAGAAAGTTAATCTAATAACTAGACAACCCATGACCCTTTGGGTCATTGTTTCAGAGACATTTCCTTATTTATTTATTATTTATTTTATTTTAGTGTTCTTAATATGCCGCCCTACTCCATGGGGACTCAGGATGGAAGGAAGGAAAGGAAAGAAAAGGAGTCTCAGCAGATTTTATTCCATTAGTCTGCTGACTGCCGGGTGACTACAATTTGGCAGTTCGAGTCTCACCAGGCTCAAGGTTGACTCAGCCTTCCATCCTTCCGAGGTCGGTAAAATGAGGACCCAAATTGTTGGGGTCAATATGCTGACTCTGTAAACTGCTTAGAGAGGGCTGGAAAGCACTCAAGCGGTATATAAGTCAAAGTGCTATTGCTATTGCCATTGACTCAGCCTTCCATCCTTCTGAGGTCGGTAAAATGGGGACCCAGATTGTTGAGGGCAATATGCTGACTCTGTAAACCTGCTTAGAGAGGGCTGGAAAGCACTGTGAAGCGGTATATAAGTCTAAGTGCTATTGCTATTAGTCGTTGCTGACTATGGGTGGCACTCATCTATATTTTGAGGTCATGAGCCAGAACTGTCTGAAGATGTTTCTGGGGTCATGTGGCCAGAATGACATTGCAGAGCGCTGTTTCCTGCCCACTGAAGTGGTACCCATTTATCTACTCGCATTTGCATGCTTTCGAATTGCTAAGTGGGCAGGAGCTAGACAGGCGCTCACCCCGTCAGGTGACGCTTGGGTCTTGAACCTGGGCTGTCGGCTTTCCAACCGACAAGCCCAGTGTCATAACCGCTGAGCCACTGCGCTGCCCAAGATATTGGTCACAGAATGACCAAGGTTGAAAAAGTGGTTGGAGTGAGAGCAACTTCCAATGTCTTGCTGGCTTGACCACGATTGAGCAACCTCTGGCAGGACCAGAAGGTTTAGGGTCTGACCAGTCTACCTGATCTCCAACAAGCCAAAGGAAGGGCTTGTCTACTCCAGTCTCAGAGGGCTAGTGAGGGACCAGTCTACTAAACCTCCGGGTGGCAGCACAGCAGCACTTGAAGCGGTCACAAATTTGCCAAATCCCACGCGAGTCAAGGATCCTAGATTTTGAACACATGATGTCAACTTCTAACTGAACCTGGCAGCAGCCATTTTTCTGTTGCTCAGTTGCCACAGAGAGGGGGAAGAGGGGAAGGAGGTTGGAATGCCTTTCTAGACACAACAGAGTTTCTTGTGAGAAACAAGGTAATCTCTACTGGCAGCGGATAAGGTCCGGGAAGGAGTGCCCGGAGAGCCCGCCAATTAACCCATTTGGCCAACGCGACCTGTGACACTTGGGGATGGGGGTTATCTCCTGAATTATTTATACTGAATAATATATTATACTGAATTATACTGAATTATATACTGAAACCGCGGGAAAGTATATAATTATACTGAAACCGCGGGAAAGATTTAGAGTTGGTTTTCCTTTAGAGCTGTGCCGATATGATGTACTCAATAAAGAAGACTTTGAGGAGGATTCTAGTCTCAGGGTTCCGATTTGCTTGGGTTCATTCATCAGAGCCGTGCCACATTATGTAAGTTAGCACATTTGAGGTACTACGGCTCAAAAATGGTTGCCCTATGATACTCCGTTTCGCCCAATTGAAGGTTACGGACAAAGAGGCACAAGATTTTTAGTACAGGTAGTCCTCAATTTACAACGTTTCGTTTAGTGACCTTTCAAAGTTACAATGGCTTTGAAAAATGTGACATAATGATGACCCTTTTTTCAGAGTTACGACCTTTGCAGCATCCCCAGGGTCACGTGACCAAAATTCAGATGCTTGGCAACTGGTTCATATTTATGACCATTGCTGTGTCCCAAGATCACGTGATCCCCTTTTGCAGCCTTCTGACAAGCGAAGTCCATGGGGAAGCCAGATTCACTTTACAACGGTGTTACCAACTTATCAACTGCAGAGATTCACTTGACAACGGTGGCAAGAAAAGTCGTAAAATGGGACAAAGCTCACTCAACAAATGTCTCACTTAACAACATAAATTTTGGGCTCAATTGTGGTCATAAGTCGAGGACTACCTGTAGTATCTGAAGTCTAGCTTCTTGTTTCTCAGAATGGTCAACCAAATGACCCCAAGGCGTTCTCTTGGTCTTGAAGACCACAATTTTTTACACATCACTTCTCAATCTTGGGGGCTATTTGCTCCTCACTTACCTTCCTCTACTGCTAGGGCTGTTTGCGGACAGCCTTGCCTTTCTCTGGACGTTGTAACCTCTCCAGATTATGGTTGACAGAACAGAGAGTTGTCCCTAGAGAGACAGAACAGCTCGGTTATCACAAGTGTTGGGAAAACCTCCACTATTGACAGGCAAGCAAGCTAGCTCGGGGAAATTGTCCTTTATTCCATTATTGTCAGGTGCAAAGGATCAGCACCATATTTTAAGTGGCAATTTGGAAGGATTTATTGCTCAAGCCTATATACAAGAATGTAGTCAACTAAAGTTCAAATCTGAACCGGTGGCAGATAAGGATCAACAGAATTCAAGCAGGACTGAGCTTGGATCGTTTGTGGCAATGTAAGGATTCTAAGCTGATGACACCTTTAGCTCTGCCCCCTAGTTCCGCCTGCTCTTCTCCTACATCTATTTCCCTTCCATAGCAACCATTGGGTGTGTCATGCTGCTGTGGTCATGTGAATCAGATCAAGGAGAAGACAAGTGCTCAACAGTCGGTATTAACCTTACCCATTTCCCCCACACATTCCTCCAGAAGAGCTGACAGCTCAGGCAGGCTAAGGGCCTTCAAGGCAGGTGTCCATCCTTCGGGGCCTAAGATCGAGAAAGAAATCAGCAGCATTATTTCAAGACAGCATTGTTGTAAAGATGAGATGGGCATGAAAGAAGCCCCTTTCCCAATTCAGGCAAAGCAGAGCCACGTCTTTATTTTTAGGGGGGGGGAGGAGAAACAATTCAGCTGGTTTGCCCTAAGAAAAGTAGGAAAATATTAGGATAGCAGTAGCAATAGCAATAGCACTTAGACCAGGGGTAGGCAAAGTTGGCTCTTCTATGACTCGTGGACTTCAACTCCCAGAATTCCTAAGCTAGCATGATTGGCTCAGAAATTCTGGGAGTTGAAGTCCACGAGTCATAGAAGAGCCAACTTTGCCTACCCCTGACTTAGACTTATATTTAATTTAATTTAATAATAGAATTTCTATGCCGCCCAACTCCCACTGCTTCACAGTGCTTTGCAGCCCTCACTAAGCGGTTTACAAAGTCAGCCAATTGTCCCCAACAATCTGGGACCTCATTTTAACCACCTCGGAAGGATGGAAGTCTGAGTCAACCTTGAGCCAGTCAGAATTGAACTGCTGACAATCTGCAGAGTTAGCCTGCAAGACTGCATTCTAACCACTGCGCACCATGGAATGAAGGAAGGAAGGAAGAAAGGAAGGAAGGGAGGGAGGGAGGGAGGGAAGGAAGGGCAATAGCACTTAGACTTATATACTGCTTCACAGTGCTTTCCAGCCCTAAGCGTTTTACAAAGTCAGCCAATTGCCCCCAACAATCTGGGACCTCATTTTAACCACCTCGGAAGGATGGAAGGCTGAGTCAACCTTGAGCCAGTCAGAATTGAACTGCTGGGAATCGGCAGAGTTAGCCTGCAATACTGCATTCTAACCACTGCGCACCATGGAATGAAGGAAGGAAGGAAGAAAGGAAGGAAGGGAGGGAGGGAAGGAAGGGCAATAGCACTTAGACTTATATACTGCTTCACAGTGCTTTCCAGCCCTTTCTAAGCGTTTTACAAAGTCAGCCAATTGCCCCCAACAATCTGGGACCTCATTTTAACCACCTCGGAAGGATGGAAGGCTGAGTCAACCTTGAGCCAGTCAGAATTGAACTGCTGACAATCTGCAGAGTTAGCCTGCAAGACTGCATTCTAACCACTGCGCACCATGGAATGAAGGAAGGAAGGAAGAAAGGAAGGAAGGGAAGGAGGGAGGGAGGGAAGGAAGGGCAATAGCACTTAGACTTATATACTGCTTCACAGTGCTTTCCAGCCCTTTCTAAGCGTTTTACAAAGTCAGCCAATTGCCCCCAACAATCTGGGACCTCATTTTAACCACCTCGGAAGGATGGAAGGCTGAGTCAACCTTGAGCCAGTCAGAATTGAACTGCTGGGAATCGGCAGAGTTAGCCTGCAATACTGCATTCTAACCACTGCGCACCATGGAATGAAGGAAGGAAGGAAGAAAGGAAGGAAGGGAGGGAGGGAAGGAAGGGCAATAGCACTTAGACTTTTTAAAAAAATAATTTTTATTTGATGTATAAACATTAAAAAAGACAAACATACATTGAAGACAACACTATATGTACAGACGCGTACATATATACATATAAACTTTTACAGTAAACATCTTGACCTATAGGTTTTGGTAAATTAATACATATATAATTATATTTATAATATTTATACTTATCTATTTATTCTATCAGTTAATAAGTTCTCAGTTATGACTTATCTATCTATCTATCTATCTAAACATTTCTATGTTCCTTTTATTCCATTTCTTTTTTCTAGCCAGTTATAGAAAAGATTCCAAGTTTCAAAATATTCTGAGTTTTCTTTCTGTTTCAATTCTAGTGTTAATCTGTCCAGTTCTGCACATTCTAGGATTTTTCTGATTGTTATATTTTCTGCTGGTACGTCACCCTGTTTCCAATGCTGCGCTAATACTATTCTTGCTGCTGTTAGTGTATGTGTTATAATATACCAATACTTTTTTTCTATTTTTTGATCCAACATCCCTAGCAGGAAGGTTTCCGGTGTAAAGTTTATTTTTAATTTAGTTATTTCTTGGATCCAGGTATGTATAGTTTGCCAAAAGCTTTTAACTTTGGGGCACGTCCACCACATGTGATAGTAAGTTCCATTTTTGTGAGGGCACTTCCAGCATTTGGGATTCATGTTTGGGTACATTCTGGCCAATCTCGCTGGTGGAAGATGCCATCTGTAGTACATTTTATATATGTTCTCCTTATATGCTGCTGATTTGGTTATTTTCAAATTTTTAATCCATATTTCTTCCCATTGTTCCTGATTTATTTCATATCCCAAATTTTTGATCCAACTCGTCATATTCCCCTTAACTCTTTCTTTTTTCATTTTGTAGTTTATTAAAAATTTATAGTTTTTTGTTATCATCTTTTTTTCTGATCCCAATAAAATTTTGTCCAATTCTGATTTCTTTTTTGCGACTCCAAATTTTTTCTTGTCCTCCTGTAATCTGGTTTTAATTTGATAATATGGCCACCAATCTATTCGGACTCCTTGATCTCTTAGTGTTTGGATCTCTTTTAAATTCCCTTGTTCATCTAGTATTTGTTCATATTTAACCATTTTATGTATGTCCGTTGTGGTGGGGTATGTAATTGCCTCCATCGTTGAGAACCATATTGGAATTTCTGTATAATGTTGGTGTTTTATTTTGCTCCATGTATTATATAATGACTCTCTAATTTTATGCTTTTGGAAGTAGGAATGTGTTTTATGCTTTCCATCCCATATGAAACTATGCCATCCTACCTGTAGATCATGTCCCTCGAGTGAATAGCACTTAGACTTATATACTGCTTCACAGTGCTTTCCAGCCCTTTCTAAGCATTTTACAAAGTCAGCCAATTGCCCCCAACAATCTGGGACCTCATTTTAACCACCTCGGAAGGATGGAAGGCTGAGTCAACCTTGAGCCAGTCAGAATTGAACTGCTGGGAATCGGCAGAGTTAGCCTGCAATACTGCATTCTAACCACTGCGCACGATGGATGGATGGATGGATGGATGGATGGATGGATGGAAGGAAGGAAGGAAGGAAGGAAGGAAGGAAGGAAGGAAGGAAGGAAGGAAGGGCAATAGCACTTAGACTTATATACCGCTTCACGGTGCTTTTACAGCCCTCTCTAAACAGTTTACAAAGTCAGCCTCTTGCCCCCAACAATCTGGGACCTCATTTTACCCACCTCGGGAGGATGTAAGGCTGAGTCAACCTTGAGCCAGTCAGAATTGAACTGCTGGGAATCGGCAGAGTTAGCCTGCAATACTGCATTCTAACCACTGCGCACGATGGATGGATGGATGGATGGATGGATGGATGGAAGGAAGGAAGGAAGGAAGGAAGGAAGGAAGGAAGGAAGGAAGGGCAATAGCACTTAGACTTATATACCGCTTCACGGTGCTTTTACAGCCCTCTCTAAACAGTTTACAAAGTCAGCCTCTTGCCCCCAACAATCTGGGACCTCATTTTACCCACCTCGGGAGGAGGGAAGCCTGAGTCAACCTTGAGTCAGCGAGAACTGAACTGCGGTTTGCAGCCAGCAGAATTAGCCTGCAATACTGCGCCACCACATCACCAAAGACGAATAGGGGGAAAAAAAGGAGAGCTGGTTCCAAGATGTGACAGAATGACGACAGGAAGTGCATTCTCAAGAGGGAAGTGGTGGATTCCACAGGAGTAAGAGGAAACTTAGCCCAGATACTATGTGTGAGAGAAAGAGGGTGAAGACCGCCTCTTGGTCATGAACTGCACATCCCACTTACTGGCTCCTAGCTGTGCTCTGATCTCCGACCTCTGGCCGCCTGCCTGCTCCTGGTTGATCCGGGAAGCCAGCTCTGCCTGACAGGCCCTTAAAGAGAAAACAGAAGGACATGAAGAGGTTTCTATGAAAGAAAATCACACACAGAGGCATAGAAGCACAAGAGACCGTATTATTTTCATGGAAGGATTACAGGTAGTCCTTGATGTACCATTCATTTAGCAACCGTTCGATATTACAAGGGCACTGAAAAGAGTGGCTTGGGACTGGTCCTCACATTTATGACCATCGCAGCATTCCCCACGGTCGTGTGATCAAAATTCAGGCAACCAACATAACATAGAATAGAATTTTATTGGCCAAGTGTGATTGGGCATCCAAGGAGTTTGTCTTGGTGCATATGCTCTCAGTGTACATAAAAGAAAAGATAAGTTCGTCGAGAATCATAAGGTACAACACTTAATGATAGTCATAGGGTACAAATAAGCAATCAAATCATATTAGGAACCAGTCAATATAAATCGTAAGGATACAAGCAACAAAGTTACAGTCATGCAATCATAAGTGGGAGGAGATGGGTGATGGGAATGATGAGAAGATTAATAGTAGTGCAGACTTAGTAAATAGTTTGACAGTGTTGAGGGAATTACGTATTTGTTTAGCAGAGTGATGGCGTTCGGGAAAAACTTGTGTCTAGTTGTTCTGGTGTACAGTGCTCTATAGCTCGTTTTGAAGGTAGGCGTTGAAACATGTATTTACAACAGTTGCAGAATCCTGGGATTATGTGATCGTCATTTATGACCTTCCCAGCCAGCTTCTGACAAGTAAAGTCAATCGGGGGATGATGGATTTGCTTAAGAACCGCATGATTCACTTAACAACTGAAGCCTTAAACACCCATGGCAAGAAAGGTCGTAAAATCAGGCGCAATTCACTTAACAATCGTCTCGCTTGGCAATGGAAATTCTGGTCCCAATTGTGGTGGTAAGTCGAGGACTGTTCTGTCTCCCTATCCCATATGTTTTCCATACAGGAGGAGTCTCCAAACTCGGCAACTTTTAAGACTTGTGGACTTCAAACTCGGCAACGTGAAGACTTGTGGATTTCAACTGCCAGAATTCCATTGAGGAATTCTGGGAGTTGAAGTCCACAAGTCTTAAAAGTTGCCAAGTTTGGAGCCCCCCTCCCCCCCCTGGATATATAGCATTGCTTGCTTCTCAGGCAACATCCCAAGTGGAGCCCTGGAACAGAAGAGTCCTCTAAGAAAATATTAAAGCTTGTTACAGAAAAATCAATTTCCAGAAGCACACACAAGATGACTGCTTCAGCTGGATTCATTAACTTCTTTATATACAAGAATATAGATGAAGTAAATTTTACAATACCAATATAGATTCTTCTTCAAGCAGTTACAGGGAGCAGAGAACAGTTAGTTTCATTTCAGCAGAGTTCAGAGTGGAAGAGAGAGCAGAGTGGAGACTGGAGCCACACCCAGCCTTAAGCTTAAGTATTCAGTTTCGATTCTCTGCACAGACTCAGAAGTGGTTAGCTCCTATTGGCTGATTCAGTTGCTATGCCTATTCATTGGCTAACCGTGTTAACATGGCTCTCCCAGTCATGAATATTCTAATAGAAAAGCCATCTGAGCATTCTGCTTTTCTAATTCTTGCCATGACACTATGGGCACCAGTGCTCGGAAGAAGGGGAGAGCAAGGGGAGTAAATGGCGTCCCCTTGAAGGCTCACTCACCGCATCTGCTCTAGGAGGATCCCAGCACTTCTGGCGATGCCCTGGACTTCTTGGAGTTGAGCCTGGGCATTGCTCCAGGCCACGTCCTGCTCCATGAGGCAGCTCTCGACCACCGCTCGTAGCTTCTGCTCTTGGCTCACCTGTCCTTTCAGCCCTTTGGCTTCCTCACACCTCTGCAAGATAAGAGAGGGAGAGAAAAAAGAGCAGAGTCCAGTGCTTTGGGTCCAACAAGAGCAGGTCCCTTCCAACTCTAACGATGTTCTATGTCAGGGGGGTCAACCTCGATTTCATTGAGGGCCGCATCAGGGTTGTGATTGACCTTGTGTGTGTGTGTGTGTGTGTGTGTGTGGCCAGGGGGTGTGTGGCCAGCTTGACATCACTCATGTTGGGGGTGCTTGTGGCCTGAGCACTCTGCTAGTGAAAATGGGCTCCCAAGCTCCGTTTTCAGCTGGGACGGCCTCCTGCAGCCCTCTGCCAGTGAAAATGGCGCTCGGGGGGCCGCACGCAGCCCTCGCAAGATCTGTTTTTGGCCAGGACAGCCTCCTGCAGCCCTCCGCCAGCAAAAACAAAGCCCCCTGAGCTGTTTTTCCTGGCAGAGGGCTGCAGGAGGCCGTCGCGGCCAAAAAGGGATCTTGTGAGGGCTGCGCGCGGCCCCGCGAGCTCTGTTTTCGCTGGCAGAGGCACTGCGGGCCAGACTTTCGCTGTTTCCAGGGCGGTTTGACACCCCTGTTCTATGTTCTATGTCAGTCAAGATCTGATGAAGCTTTTAACTCTCAGCACTAAATCCACTCCCGCCATCTTTTCATCTGCCGGACCTCCTCTGACTTGAAGAGAAAAAGAACTGAAGGGGCAGTGTTTCCACCTCTCTCTCTTGGTACTTCAGGGACTTAAACCAAGGAGGCACCCAAGCGACATGTACGCATCACAACTGGGGTGCAACAGAGGATCCTTCATCTCCTTCCGAACGCGCTAGAGGAGTTGGGTGCGTCACCTTGTGAAGCTGGATGGCCAATTCTTGCATTTCGGCTTCCAGACGGTCGGCATAGGCCAGCTCAAGGGCATCGCTCAGTGGTCGGGCACTACTGTGCCATCTGGCAATGGCGGAGGTCATCTTCCTTTTTGGTCCAAAGAGCCTGCAGGGGAAAGTAAGCAGGAATCAGAAGGAAAGCTTCCACCAGAGATGCTTGCAGGCACAACAAAGCAGCCTCTTGTTGGGTGGACCAGTCTGTTCTCCCACAATAGCAAGAGCACTTAGACTTATATACCGCTTTACAGTGCTTTCCAGCCCTCTCTAAGCGGTTTACAGAGTCAGCCTATTGCCCCCAACAATCTGGGTCCTCATTTTACCCACCTCAGAAGGATGAGTCAACCTGGAGCCTGGTGAGATTCGAACTGCCAAATTGCAGGCAGCCGGCAGGCAGCAGAAGTAGTCTGCAGTACTGCACTCTAACCACTGCAGCATCGCGGCTCACAAAGACCCGCTTGGCACCAAGCATGTCCAGAAGGTTGCTGCATACAGCGATACCTTTAGTCAAATGAACTAACCCCCCCCCTTTTTTTTAATGAATACAATCAGACTCTCTATCGGTAAGGGCCAAAACAGAAGATGTGAAGCATTGAGGGACAGGCTACCGTATTTTTCAGAGTATAAGACGCACTTTTTCCCCCTCTAAAAGAGAGTGGAAATGTTGGTGCGTCTTATACACCGAATACAGCCATTTTTGGCCTCCCGAAGCCCTGCCCGCATGAAAATGGGTACACAGAGGGTTTGGGATGTCTGCAGAGTTCTCCTGGGGGCTGGGGGAGGGCAAAAATGCCCCCATTTTTACAAAAAACGGCCCATTTTTAACAAAAAAAGGGGTGCGCAGAGGGTTTGGGAGGTCTGCAGAGTGCTCCGGGGGGGAACATTTTTTTTCTTACTTACCTTTTCGAAATCTTGGTGCGTCTTATACACCAGTGCATCTTATAGTCCGAAAAATACGGTATTTGGCAGGAAAGCTGCATGGTTCTGGGTCCAATCCTCAGCATAGCAATCTACTTACGTGATGCCAATCTCTTTTAGGTCACTCTCCGTTAAGGTCAGGAAGATGCGGAGGTCAATATCTTGCTCCTCAAAGATTTGCAAGTACTTCAGGCAGCCAATCTGGTCTAGGAAGGTGGCCAGATCCTACAGCCCAGGCGAAGCAAAGCAGAAGAGATCATCAGGAGGCTGGGTTAAAACTCAAGGAAAAAGAACTTGCGCTGTTCTCTGTTCCAGCTCTTACAAAAAACTTTACCATTCCTATCAGCTGCTGCACAAAGTCAACATCCCCTCAAGTTGAAAATCATACTCGATAAAAGAATCCTTTTGAAATACGCTGTTTCAAGAGTTCTACTTTCTTGAGCGGGAAGGAGAGGCAGGACCTTACATCCCCATTCAGCATGATAGTTGGGGAATTCTGAGAGTCGAAGTCCACACCTTAAAGACGCCAAGGTTGAGAAACACTGTTCTAGGTATACCTTGACATGGAGAATTGTTTCGGCAGGTTCTCCAATTTCCCCTACGATACCCAACTACCAATAGAGCACCCCGGAAATCCAAATTGGTTCTTCTTTCCTGTATTTGCTAGCCTTGCCGAGCTTGAGAGTTACCTGTGGTCCAGCACAGGAGGGCGTTTCATCATTAGATGGGCCGTAGTGTTGAGCAGAGGCCTTGGCTTTCCAAGGGCAGTGAGTGTCACTGTTGCCATAGCGATTCTTGGCTTTCAGGGAACTCTTGGCATGTTTTCGGCTGGAGGATTTGGCTGCCGAGTCAGAATCCTGCACACATAGAGAAAGGACAGGGGATCAACCACCAGCGGAAGCAGTCGTCCTTCAAAACCCAGGTTACATAAAGATGACAGGACCTCCTCCATTATCAATTGTTAACAACTTCAGAAGCTCCACACATCGTCACTTTTTTTTTATTATCACAAGTAGAAAAAGAATTAGGTTTCTTTTCAAGGAGAAATTTCAACCTCAGTGTACTTTAAAGCCTTCTAGTTAAATGAAAAGGGCTGGGTGGTGGTGGTGACATGATAGCAGTGGCATGATAGCAATATTTGAGGAGCTGTCACAAAGAAGAGGTCAACTTATTCACCAAAGCACCTGAGGGTCAGACAAAGAAGTAACAGATGGAAACTAATGAAGGAGAGGACCAACCCTAGATGAGCCGAGGTGGCGCAGCAGTTAGAGTGCGGTACTGCAGGCCAATTTTAGCTGACTGTGATCCGCAGGTCAGCGGTTCAAATCTCACCATGCTCAAGGTTGACTCAGCCTTCCATCTTTCCGAGGTAGGTAAAATGAGGACCCAGATTGTTGGGGGCAATGTAAATATATATATACATTGCTTACTGGTGTAAACCGCTTAGAGAGTGCTTGCACTGTGAGGCGGTATATAAATCTCACAAATAAATAAATAGAACTGAGGAGAAATTCCCAGAACAATTAATCCAGTGATATGGCTTGCCTTCAGAAGCTGTGGGTGGTTCAACACTGGAGGTTTTCAAGAAGAGACTGGACAGCCATTTGTCTAGAATGGTATAGGATCTCCTGCTTGAGCAGGGGGCTGGACTAGAAGACCTCCAAGGTCCCTTCCATCTTGATTCTGATTCCAAGCAACTGCAGTTTTCGTTTTAGGAAGTTATTTGCCATTGCTTACTTCCTAGGGCCAAGAGCCACAACTGGCTTTGGGCCTAAAGCAGGACTAGAACTCACAGTCACCTGGTTTCTATAGCCTGGCACCTTTAGGGTTTGGACTAGAAGACTACCAAGGTCTGTTCCAAGTGTTAGCAATAGCACTTGGACTCATACACCGCTTCGATGTGCCTTAACAATCCCTCTCTAAGCGTTTTACAGAGTCAGCATCTCGGCCCCAACAATCTGGGTCCTCATTTTACCAACCTTGGAAGGGTGGAAGGCTGAGTCAACCTTGAGCCGGTCAGGATCGAACTCCTGGCATTGGGCAGTGAGTTAGCCCGCAGTATTGCATTCTAACCACTGCGCCACCACGGTTCTTCTCTTCCGCACCAAGGATATGTATTCGTTTTCCACTTAAAGACACCTTTAAGTCAAGTTGAATTCCCAGTAACTACATGGAGACACATGCCGTTTCCTTGGCAACTAAGATAAAATCTGCCTTCTCAATCTAGTGCTGTTCTCTTCTGGGGGTCTCCCACCCGAGGCCAGGGGTGGGCTGCTGGGGGTTCGGGAGAACCTCTAGCTAAAATTCTGTGCAGTTTGGAGAACCCCCAAATCCCACTCCTGGCTGGCTCCGCCCGTCCCGCCCCTCCCCTCCCAGGAGTCCCCACACGGCCCGTTTTGGATTCAAGTAAGTGCAGGGCGCATGCGGAGGCTCGGGGAGGGTGAAAAACGGGCCTACCGGAAGTTTGGGAAGGCCGGAAACAGGCCTGTTTCCAGCCTCCAGAGGGCCTCCGGAGCCTGGGGAGGCCATTTTCGCCCTCCCGGAGGCTCGAAGAAAGCCTCCAGAGTCCAGGGAGGGCGCCCCCCCCCCCGTGGTGCAGGAGGCCGACTAGGCCACACCCCACCATGGCCACGCCCACCCAGCAACAGGGCAGAGAACTCCTTGCTAAAAATTTTGAAGTCCACCCTTGCCCGAGGCCCAATTCTGCTTAGCTCCTGAGTCCACCCAAGATCGCTCATGTGTTGCAAGTTGTCTACCTCATTGCTCTCTAAGGAGCCCTCACTGCTGATCCCCACAGTTCTGGCCAGGCCTTCACTGCTGCTACTGGTCCGGATGACACCCACGTCATTTGTGAAGAAGGAATTCTCTTCTGAAATGATGAGAAGTGATAGAAGAGACAGTTTCAGACCCAATGGAGCGGCAACCTTTATATATTCAGATACTGACAAAACAAGGAGAAAATCTCTTAATTTTAGCTCAATATTATATCTTTCACTGAGGAGTGGTGCGGTGGCCTAGAGGTGGAGCTCTCGCCTCACAATCAGGAGGCTGTGAGTTCGATCCTAGGTAGTGGCAGATATTTCTCTCTCTGGGCACAATGAGAATATATCTGCTGAACTAAGCTCCGCATTGGTGACAGGAAGGGCATCCGGCCAGCAAACATTCAGCTCCATTCAGTTGCCCAGACTCCACCCCGATGTAAGGGATTATGTAAGGGATACTGTGGTATAGTTCCACAGTTGTTGGAACTGTGTTAAACCACAACAGTTGTTTAACAGTTGTTAAAAAAGATGACGATTATTATATCTTTCACTATGAACTATACCACAGTATTCTGAAAAACTGTGGATGTTGACATCCTGGTGCATTTTGATGTATTCACCAGGTGTAAATTGTGCTGAGTTTGGCATACAAGTGTCTCATCCCTTTTTCATAGCACTTTAGATTAATTTCAAAATAGATTGCTAGGTTACAGCTTTTATTAGAGAGGCAAGCTGACCACTTTCAAGTTCTCCAGCTTTTCCACAGGTGAGATGTTATAAAACAGTGAATAAGAGAAGCAAAAGAAATGTCAAGATTAGATTATCTAAGCTATGCGGTCACAGTCAACCCTAAGATTGAAAAGAAAACTGTACCAATCTGGTCTACTGCTTAAGGTGCTGGCCTAGAAACCAGGAGACAGTGAGTTATAGTCCCACCTTAGGCTTGAAAGCCAGCTGGGTGACTTTGGGCCAATCACCAGGAGACTGGGAGTTCTAGACACGCCTTAGGCATGAAAACCAGCTGAGTGACTTTGAGCAATCATCAGGAGACTGGGAGTTCTAGACCCGCCTTAGGCAAGAAAACCAGCTGGATGACTTTGAGCCAATCATCAGGAGACTGGGAGTTCTAGACCCGCCTTAGGCATGAAAGCCAAATGGGTGACTTTGGGCCAATCACCAGGAGACTGGGAGTTCTAGACCCACCTTAGGCATGAAAGCCAGCTGGGTGGCTTTGGGCCAGTCCCTCTCTCTCAGCCCACCTCACCTCACAATGTTGTTGTTGTTGTGGGGAAAATAGGAAGAGTAAGGTGCATTATGTATATTTACCATTTTGAGTTATTTACAGAGACGGGGGGGGGGGAGGGAGAGAAGATAGATAGAGGTTGTGGATTGAACAGATCACAATCTAATTCCAGGAGCAGAGAAATGATTATTTTCCTTCAGCTCCGAGAACACAAAACTCTTATAATCCTATTCTAACATCTGCCAGTAGCATCATAAAAGATAAAGGTTCCCCTCACACATGTGTGCTAGTCGTTCCCGACTCTAGGGGGCAGTGCTCATCTCTGTTTCTAAGCCGAAGAGCCAGCGCTGTCCGAAGACGTCTCCGTGGTCATGTGACCGGCATGACTAAACGCCAAAGGCGCACGGAGCGCTGTTACCTTCCCACCAAAGGTAGTCCCTATTTTTCTACTTGCATTTTTTAACATGCTTTCGAACTGCTAGGTTGGCAGAAGCTGGGACAAGTAACGGGAGCTCACCCCGTTAACGCGGCACTCGGGATTCGAACCATTGAACTGCCGACCTTCTGATTGACAAGCTCAGCGTCTTAGCCACTGAGCCACCATGTCCCCTAGTAGCATCATACCCAAGCCCCTTAGCTTGACAGAGAACAGAAACGAAGAAATCTAATTCATCTTTAGCTTATTTATTCTGGAGCAAAATAAAGCTCACTGCAACAAAACAGCCTGTATTTCACAAAGAGCCCTGGAGAGGAATCTCAGATTGTCTGCAAGATCAGTCTATCCGGCCAAAGAAAACCCAGGGTACCTCGGCTGCTACTGCTTTCCACGTCACGGTCGTTGATGGGGGAGATGACATCTCGGTATCGAAGGCCAGCTCCCTCCAAACAGCTTCCATCGTCTTTAAAGGTGACGTAGCCTTCTGGAGGGACCTGCTCTGTGTGTAAAAGGAAGGAAGGGACAGTAAAAGGAAGGGAGGTGAACAAAGGAATGGGAAGTCTTGAAAGTTTAGCTATTTGCATTATGTAATTGTCTCCTGGGGAGCTGTGGAAACAAAAAAGATGGGTGTAGATGGGTTTAGCTCATAACTCATTTACGGAATCATTTTTATTCTACCTAATCAGTGAATCAGAGTAGAGCTGGAAGGGACCTTGGAGGTCTTCTGCCCCAACCCCTTGCTCAAGCAGAAGGCCCTATATCAGGGGTGTCAAACTCAAGGCCTGCGGGGTGCTTAGATCTGGCCTGCGGGGCTGCCCTGGAAACAGTGAAGGACCAGCCCGCGGTGCCTCTGCCAGCAAAAATGGGCTCCCAATCTCCTCCTGCAACCTTCGCTGGCAGAAGGTTGCAGGAGGCCGTCCCAGCCGAAAACGGAGATTGGGAGCCCGTTTTTGCTGGCAGAGCAAAATAGGTGCCCCTGGCACGAGTGATGACAAGCTGGCCATGCCCCCTCCACCCCCCCCCACCCAGGGTCAAACACAACCCTGATGCGGGCCTCAATGAAATCAAGCTTGACACCCCTGCCCTATATCATTTCTTTTTTTTAAATTTTTTTAAATTTTTTATTAAACACACACAAAAATACAACATGGAACAATACACACATAAAACATACAGTTTATTATTATATATTATAGAATAGAATAGAATAGAATTCTTTATTGGCCAAGTGTGATTGGACACACAAGGAATTTGTCTTTGGTGCATATGCTCTCAGTGTACATAAAAGAAAAGATACATTTGTCAAGAATGGTTGTCATAGGGTTCAAGTAAGCAATCAGGAAACAATCAATATGAAATAATCGTAAGGATACAAGCAACAAGTTACAGTCATACAGTCATAAGTGGGAGGAGATGGGTGATAGGAACGATGAGAAAAACTAATAGTAATAGTAATGCAGCCTAGTGAATAGTTTTACAGTGGTGAGGGAATTATTTGTTTAGCAGAGTGATGGCGTTCGGGAAAAAACTGTTCTTGTGTCTAGTTGTCTTGGTGTGCAGTGCTCTATAGCGACGTTTTGAGGGTAGGAGTTGAAACAATTTATGTCCAGGATGTGAGGGGTCAGTAAATATTTTCACGGCCCTCTTTTTGACTCGTGCAGTATACAGGTCCTCAATGGAAGGCAGGTTGGCAGTAATTGTTTTTTCTGCAGTTCTGATTATCCTCTGAAGTCTGTGTCTGTCTTGTTGGGTTGCAGAACCAAACCAGACAGTTATAGAGGTGCAGATGACAGACTCAATGATTCCTCTGTAGAACTGTATCAGCAGCTCCTTGGGAAGTTTGAGCTTCCTGAGTTGGCGCAGAAAGAACATTCTTTGTTGTGCTTTTTTGATGATGTTTTTGATGTTAGATGACCATTTTAGGTCTTGAGATATGATGGAACCTAGAAATTTGAAAGTCTCTGCTGTTGATACTGTGTTGTCTAGTATTGTAAGAGGTGGTAGGATGGGAGGGTTTCTCCTGAAGTCTACCACCATTTCTACGGTTTTGAATGTGTTCAGTTCCAGATTGTTCCGGTCGCACCACAAGGCTAGTTGTTCAACCTCCCGTCTGTATGCGGTTTCATCGTTGTCTCGAATGAGGCCAATCACTGTTGTATCATCTGCAAACTTCAGTAGTTTAACAGATGAATCGTTTGAGATGCAGTCATTGGTATATAGAGAGAAGAGAAGTGGTGAGAGTACACAGCCTTGGGGGGGCCCTGTGCTAATTGTACAGGTATCTGATGTGATTTTGCCTAGCTTCACCTGCTGCTTCCTTTCTGTTAGGAAGCTTGTGATCCACTTACAAGTGTGTTCAGGTACCGCTAGCTGATTTAGTTTAGTTAGAAGAATGTCCGGTATGATGGTGTTGAATGCTGAACTAAAGTCTACAAAGAGGACCCTTGCGTAGGTATTTGGAGATTCAAGATGTTGTAGGATGTAGTGCAGAGCCATATTAACAGCATCATCTGTTGATCTATTTGCTCGGTATGCAAATTGCAGGGGGTCTAACAGTGGATCCGTGATGGTTTTCAAGTGGGACATCACTAGCCTTTCAAAGGTTTTCATAACTACAGATGTTAGAGCAACTGGTCTGTAGTCATTCAGTTCCTTGATGGAGGGCTTCTTCGGCACTGGGATGATAGTGGAGCGTTTGAAGCAAGAGGGAACATGGCATATCTCTAGTGATTTGTTGAAGATTTGGGTGAAGATGGGGGCCAATTGGTCAGCACAGACTTTTAAGCAAGAAGGAGTTATCTTGTCTGGACCTGGTGCTTTTCCCGGCTTCTGTCTGTGAAATAGATCTTGCACTTCCTTTTCTGTGATCACCATTATTATTTATTAGTGACATTTATATACCGCCTCACAGTGCAAGCACTCTCTAAGCGGTTTACACCAGTAAGCAATGTATATCTATATTGCCCCCAACAATCTGGGCCCTCATTTTACCTACCTCGGAAGGATGGAAGGCTGAGTCAACCTTGAGCCGGTGAGATTTGAACCGCTGACCTGCGGATCAGTCAGCTAAAGTGGCCTGCAGTACCCCACTCTAAGCGCTGCGCCACCTCGGCTCTTTTAGGGGTATTCTGTTAGGGGTATCCTGTCCCCCTATATACAATAAGCTTTCATCGGGTAGTATTTTTTTAATTATATTATCCGTAAGTAAATATGTTTACCTTTCTATTTATTTACTTGGTCTTTAAATATATAGCATATTCCTACTACTTCTATACATAATTAATTTAAACAATAGAATTTCTATCTTAATTAATACCATAAATAACAAGTACACTTCATCATTTGCTTATTTTCTCTCTCTCTCTCCTAATCATAGACTTTGTTCTATAAAATATAATAAATTAATAATTGACCCTAGTTTTTCTTTTACTAATATAATTTCATTAAATCTTTTTTGAGATAGTAAAGATGAGATTGTTATGGTGAGGTTTGTTGCCTATTTCTTAACTACTTTAGTGGTTATTATTGTACTCCCTATATCATTTCAAATAGGTGACTGTCCAATCTCTTCTTAAAAACCTCCTGTGATGGAGCACCCACAACTGCTGGTGGCAAGCTGTTCCACTGGTTAATTGTTCTGACTGTTTTAGGGAGTTTCTCCTTAATTCCAGGTTGCTTCTCTCCTTGATTAGTTTCCATCCATTGTTTTTTGTCCTGCCCTCTGGTGTTTTGGAAAATAAATTGACCCCCTCTTCTTTGGGGCAGTCCCTCAAATACTGGAACACTGCTATCGTGTCACCCCTTAGTCCTTCTTTTCTCTATATTGGCCATACCCAATTCCTGCACAAGTTTGATGTCTTGTTTTTCTCTTTGGTTGCTCGCAACAGCAGGATAGCCCTCCCTCCTTCCCTGTGCCCCTCAATATTAACTTAGGATAGCAACAGCACTTAGGCTTATATTCCATTTCATAGTGCTTTTATAGCCTGCTCTAAGCGTTTTACAGAGTCAGCCTATTTGCCCCCAACAATCTGGGTCCTCATTTTGCCGACTGTTATGTCCCTGAGTTCACACTCAGGTCCGCTCTCTACAGAGGGCGCACGCTGCCTCCTGATTGGCTACCTGTTTGACAGCTCACTATATAAGGAGCTGTCAAACAGGACTCGTTCGTTGCCATCAGCTGAGAGTGCGCGTGTATTAGCTGTCACGCATTGGCAACCTGTTAGCTATTTGTATGAAATAAAGAGAGCACAGAAGCCTGGCTCGCCTCAGTCACTGACTCACCATTCCGGGATTGGAAGACCGACCTCGGAAGGATGGAAGGCTGAGTCAACCTTGAGCTGGTCAGAATTGAACTCCTGGCAGTGAGCAAAATTAGCTTGCAATACAGCATTCTAACATGGTGCCACCACGGCTGTAAGGCTGTAAGGCTTGTATTGGTGGCAGCCATCTAGGCAGATTCGAAAGCAAAGGAGGTAAAACCTGAACTCACCATGATGCAACCGACTCTTCCCGCCAGTTCTGACAGCTGTGATCTTGGCCAGAGCGTGAGGCCCTTCGTGAATGCTGGGCCCTTTGGATTTACGGGCGGGCCTTTGTCTTTGGGGAGCGCAGTAAGACTCATCTGAGGAGCTCAGATCTTCGTACTTTCCTGAAGGTCCAAAAGTACAAGCAGTCATTTTTTAAAAAATATTATTTATTATTTTATCATAAAAGTTAAAATACAAAACAGTAAAACGAACGAAAGAAAATGAAACAAAGCAAAAGCATACACTCAATCCTAACAACAACAAAAAGGAAAAAAATGTGTGCAAAAAATAAAAAAGAGTGATTAATTAAATTTAACATTTAACATGTAGGATCCACCCTAGCTGGGTGCTGAAAGAAAAGAAAAAGCAGTAAATTCTCCTCCTTTACAAATATATACTGTATAAAGCAGTGGTTCCTAACCTTTCTAATGCCGCGACCCCTTAATATAGTTCCTCATGTTGTGGTGACCCCCCAACCATAAAATTATTTTCGTTGCTACTTCATAACTGTAATTTTGCTACTGTTATGAATCGTAATGTAAATATCTAATATGCAGGATATATTTTCATTGTTACAAATTGAACATAATTAAAGCATAGCGATTAATCACAAAACCTATGTAATTATGCCAGATCAGAAATTCTCGGGCCAGTCTTTGCAAGAGCACAAGGAATATCATCTTCCACAACAAACGCCTCTCACCGAATGGCACCTCTCCCGACCAATCGGAGGGCTCGGGCAAGTTAAGGCGATATGGCCAGGCTTGTGGCAGTGGGGGGGGGGGGAGCTGAGGATGCCGGGGCGACCCCTGGGAAATGGTCGTTCGACCCCCAAAGGGGTCCCGACCCCCAGGTTGGGAACCACTGGTATAGAGGCTGGAAACCGTTTGTGGACTTTCTATGCACTAAATATAAAAGATTTTATATCTCTCTCTATCTCTTTATCATCTATCTAAATATAAAAGAAGAAAAAAGAAAAAACAGTCAACAGGTTGTGCTAAACATTACATTATTCAAATCCCTCTGTTAACCATCTGTTGTTATACTTAGCGCACAGAAAGTCCACAAATGGTTTCCAATAAAGCTGCCTAGTCCATTAATCAAAACTTTGATTAGAGTTCTAGACATTCTTGAATCTGTTTCCTGACTGGGCCTAGCTCAAAGGATAGATTTCCATCGTCTGCATCAACCTAGGCTTGCATTTCAATCAGATCCTTTTGCCACACGACTTTATAGCCTTTTACTCACCTGTGCCTCTGCGCAAGACTTTGGGCACGGGAGCCGTATGCAAGTCTATCAGCCCCACAATCTTCATGTGTCCATATTGCATGGCCAAGGTCCGTGCTGTGGCCCCTGTGCTGTCCCGTATGTCCACTTTCACACCCTGTGGGAAGACAGCAGCCTTCACTCAATCTGTCCAGTAAAAATGAATTCGTAGCAATTAGAAACATTTGCAGTAAGTGGGGAGCTCCTAATGAAAAGCTTTTGTGCGCCCATGTTTCTATTGCAGTCACCAGGGGATTAATGGTGAAAAGCTTGTGGAAAATTAACCTAAGTTGTTGTTGTTAGTTGCGAAGTCGTGTCCTACCCATTGCGACCCCATGGACAACTTTCCTCCAGGCCTTCCTGTCCTCTACCATCCCCCGGAGTCCATTTAAGCTCACGCCGACTGCTTCAGTGACTCCATCCATCCACCTCATTCTCTGCCGTCCCCTTCTTCTTTTGCCCTCAATCTTTCCCAGCATTAGGCTCTTCTCCAGTGAGTCCTTCCTTCTCATTAGGTGGCCAAAGTATTTGAATTTCATCTTCAGGATCTGGCCTTCTAAAGAGCAGTCAGGGTTGATTTCCTCTAGGACTGACCGTTTTGATCGCCTTGCAGTCCAAGGGACTCGCAGGAGTCTTCTCCAGCACCATAGTTCAAAGGCCTCAATTCTTTGGCGCTCCGCCTTCCTTATGATATAACCTAAGTTATATCAGCTTTATTCATACACCGTGCTCGGCCAAAAACAGAACAGCATATTATGGCTGAGCATGATATATACACCACTGTTTAACAAACAGGCATAGTGCTTTTGATCTTCCTGGAAATCAATGGTCACTCACATGGCTGAGGAGATACTGGACGATGATCTCATGACCAGAAGCCGCTGCTTCCATCAGAGGGGAGTATCCACAAAAGGGTTCCCTGGCATGAGAGAAAATTAAAACGTATTGGAAGACTCAAGTCAAAATTGTCGCGGTTAACAATGAGGCAAAGTCACACTGGTTACAAATGCATAGAATTAAGAGAACAGGGAATTGTCCAAAAACACAGATTAATTTCAGATGACCTCATATTCCAAGGTAAACCATATTTATTTAAGGATCTGGATTCTGCTCTTCATTTCACACAGCTCCCAAAGTAGCTCCTATTGAGTCAATCAGCCGGACTGGGCGACTTTGGAACAATAACTTAGCTAAGGAGTTGGCAACCATGAAAACGTAGTCTTCTTCATAGCATTCTCTATAATGAAAAACATGAGGCAGAGTCCCAGTTTACTAAGTCTTTCTGGGCCACTAGCTATGCGGCTGAATTTGTTTATTTTTAGATTTATGCCTATTTTATACAGCTCAAGGAACAGTATACAGCATATATGAGATATACAGTTATATCACAGAAGTGAGTACACCCCCTCACATTTTGTAAATATTTAAGTATATATTTTAATTGACAACACTGAAGAAATGACACTTGGCTACAATGTAAAATAGTGAGTATACAGCTTGTATAACAGTGAAAATGTGCTGTCCCCTCAAAATAACGTCACACACAGCCATTAATGTCTAAACTGCTGGCAACAAAAGTGAGTACACCCCTAAGAGATAATGTCCAAAGAGGGGACAGCGCATTTACACTGTTATACAAGGTGTATACTCACTACTTTACATTGTAGCCAAGTGTCATTTCTTCAGTGTTGTCACATGAAAAGATATACTTCAATATTTACAAAATGTGAGGGGGTGTACTCACTTCTGTGATATACTGTATAATGCGCCCACCTCCTATTCCCCCCCCCAATCTTTGTAATGTGGATTAGTCTGAAAGAACATGACTGATCCAAAATCCCCCCCCCCCTGTTTTCATGGCTCTGGGAGGCCCAGAATTCATGGTCTCCCAATTTCTAACCCAGTACCCCAAACTGGCTCTAGATGCCACATGGAGAAGTCACAATCCTTCCCTGTGTGTGTGTCTGTGTGTGTGTGTCTGTGTGTGTGTGTGTGTGTGTGTGTGTGTGTGTCTGGCACTCAGAATGTTTTAAACTGTGATGGGGATCGCACACTGCTGAAAACCATGGTTTATTTAACTACAGATTGTTAATACATTATAATGGCAGGATTCACTCGAAACCAAACAAACTAGTTGTTTATAAGTCAAGCGATCAAACTTGTTATTTTCTAGATGCCGCAGCCTTAGGCTATGATAGCTATAATTGCACTCCTTAAAATTGCAGGTAGTCCTCGACTTAAAACCACAACGGAGCCCAACATTTCTGTTTCTAAGCGAGACATTTGTTGAGTGAATTTCTCTCCGTTTTACAACCTTTCTTGACACACTTGTTAAGTGAATCACTGCAGATGTTAAGTTAGTATTAAAGTTTGTTTCAAAAATCAAAACTAGAAGCACACAGATGACTTTCAGCTGGATTCATAAACTTCTTTATAAACATAGTAATATAATATATATATTTACAATACCATTAGCAGATTATTTCTTCAAGTAAACGTAAGCAGGAGTTAGTTTCATTTCAGCAGAGTTCAGAGTGGAAGAGTACAGAGTGGAGACTGGAGCCACACCCAGCTTTAAGCTTAAGTATTCAGTTTCGATTCTCTGCACAGACTCAGAAGTGGTTAGCTCCCATTGGCTGACTTAGTTGCTATGCCTATTCATTGGCTGACCTTGTTACCACTGGCTCTCCCAGTTCATGAATATCTTAACAGTTAGTAATATGGTTGTTAAGTGAATCTGACTTCCCTACTGACTTCGCTTGTCAGATGGCCGCAAAAGGGGATCGTATGACCACAAGACACTGCAGCCGTCACAAATGTGAGTCAGCTGCCAAGCCTCTGCCTCTTGATCACGTGACCACAGGGATGCCGCAACGGTCGCAAGGGTGAAAAACGGTCATAAGTCACTTTTTTCAGTGCCATGCCGCTGTAGTTTTGAACGGTCACTTAAACAAACTGTTGCAATTTAAACAATACAGCCAAAAGACGAACAGAGGTAGATGCAAGCTGTATTGTTTAAATTATTAAAAGGGACTAATTGTTTTTTTAAACTGTTGTGAGTTGAGGATGAGCTGTATTATATTTGGCCATTTTCTCCTACCTGCAGTTGGCGTTGGCTCCACTGTCCAGTAAGAACTTCACCATCTGCTGATGGCCAGCACTGGTACAATGAAAGAGGGCAGTCCAACCATGGATATCTTTCATCTCCAACTCAGCACCTTGCTTCAGAGAAATGGAACATTCGTTATGAGCCACAGTGGCGCAGTGGTTAGAGTGCAGTACTGCAGGCTACTTCTGCTGCCTGCCGGCTGCCTGCAATTAGGCAGTTCGAATCTCACCAGGCTCAAGGTTGATTCAGCCTTCCATCCTTCCGAGGTTGGTAAAATGAGGACCCAGATTGTTGGGGGGCAATAGGCTGACTCTGTAAACCGCTTAGAGAGGGCTGTAAAGCACTATGAAGCAGTATATAAGTCTGTGCTATTGCTATAACACATCCGTGGAACAGCTTGTCTCCAGAAGTTGTGAATGCTCCAACACTGGAAGTTTTTAAGAAGATGTTGGATAACCATTTGTCTGAAGTGGTGTAGGGCCCCTTCTTTACAGAACATCATTCGCCTTCAAGTTGTTGCTTTTCTGAAAGGCCCTAAAAACATGATTTTGTCAACAGGTATGGGGACCACGAATGGAGATGGAGCTGACCCAATGGCTCATTTGATCGTGTCGTTGTTGCCAAAGGACAGTGATGGGGAGTTGGAAGTGGAAGGATTATTATATGGTGGATTTTTTTTTAAAAAAAATTGAAAGCTACCCAGAGTCACCTATGTGTGAACTGGGCGGCTACGTAAATTTCTTTAATAAACAAATCCCATTCCATTTGGTTAGTTATTTTGAGCTCATACTTTGCTGTTTTATAAACAGAAATGGAATTCTTTATTGGCCAAGTGTGATTGGACACACAAGGAATTTGTCTTCGGTGCATAAGCTCTCAGTGTACATAAAAAATACATTCATCAAGAATCATAAGATACAACACTTAGTGATAGTCAGTGGATACTAAATAAGCAATCAAAATCATACTAGGAAACTAAATAAAATAATATAATCCTAAAGATAAAAGCAACAAGGTTATAGTCATAAGTAGAAGGAGATAGGTAACAGGAAGGATGACAACAGTAATAGTAATATAGTCTTAGTAAATGATCTGACATTATTATGGGAATTACCGTATTTTTCAGAGTATAAGACGCACCTTAGTTTTGGGGGAAGAAAATAGGGGGGGAAATCTACCTACCAGGTATTCATCTGGCTAGCGTCCTTAGTCTGGTCAGCTTCAGCACATTATTTTATCCCCTGGTTAGGGCTGAAAAAAATCTTCTTTGGAGGGAGTAGGAATGAAAACAAGCCTGCAAAGACTTAGGGCTGGAAAAAAACTTCTTTGGAGGGAGTAGGAATGAAAACAAGCCTGCAAAGACTTAGGGCTGGAAAAAAACTTCTTTGGAGGGAATAGCAATGAAAAAATCCTGCAAGCCAGGAAGATCGTTAGCACCTCGTTAGGGCTGAAAAAAACATTTTTGGAGGGAGTAGCAATGAAAGCAAGCCTGCAAGCCAGGAACCTCGTTAGGGCTGGGGAAAAAAGCTTCGAAAAAGTTACATTCGGAGTATAAGACGCACCCAAATTTTCAGCCTCTTTTAGGGGGGGAAAAAGGTGCGTCTTATACTCCGAAAAATACGGTAGTTGTTTAGCGGAGTGATGGCATGCGGGAAAAAACTGTCCTTCTATCTAGTTGTTCTAGTGTGCAATGCATTTGACCTTGATTGTTAAAACTGTGCTGGCTGTTATCCAAATGAAAAACTAACCAGAAGTGGCACTTGCCCTATTTAAACAGGTGACTGATTTCATATTTTGACAGCCGTTCTAAAGCTCACCCACCTGAAGCAAAAAGGAAGCCGCACATTCGTTCCCACAGCTGGCTGCCAACATCAGCGGGGTCTGCCCTTCCGGGGTGGACATATTCACGTTTGCTCCGGCTTGTAGCAGCATGCGCACAACGGTGTCATAACCGATGTAGGAGGCGTACATCAGCGGAGTCCAACCACCCCGGTTCTTCTGATCCAAGTCCTTCTCTCCTCTGTAAGGTACACAGCATGTGAGATTTCCTCAAAGGTGGAAGGCTGCAAGCCATTGCTGTTCAGGTCAGAAACTCGAGCGGTTTCTCTGGTCTAAAAAAACGAGCGTTTTCAAAATCCTTTTAAATCTCACCGCGTTCGTTTTGCCCGTTGGGAGCAAACGTCTCAAGATGGCTTGCTGCAGAAGATGAGAGAAAGGGGCCAACTGTGCTCATCGGCTTAATTTTGACCTGGGATCAGTTGCCATGGAAACAAACTTTTGGGCCTGGAAATGCTCTCATGTTTGTAAATTACTATATGCTGCTCTCAGCAATTCGTCTGGTTTTCTTGAAGGCATGCTTTGGGCTGCCACTAATTTACACGTAGCACAGAATTATTTTATTTACTTATATCCTGCCTTTATTATTTTTTAAAAAACAACTCAAGGTGGCAAACATGTTTAGCAATAGCACTTAGACTTATATACCGCTTCATAGTGCTTTACAGCCCTCTCTAAGCGGTTTACAGAGTTCAGCATATTGCTCCCAACAATCTGGGTCCTCATTTTACCCACCTCGGAAGGATGGAAGGCTGAGTCAACCTTGAGCCGGTGAGATTTGAACAGCTGAACTGCTGAACTAGCAGTAGCCTGCAGTGCTGCATTTAACCACTGCGCCACCTCGGCTCTTCTAATTTAATACTCTTTCCCTACAACAAGCTTGTGAGTTGAGTTGGGCTGAGAGAGAGAGTGACTGGTTCAAAGGCACCCAGCTTTCATGCCTAAGGCAGGACTAGAACTCACCGTCTCCTGGTGATTGGCTCAAAACCACCCAGCTGACTTTCATGCCTAAGGTGGGACTAGAATTCACTTTCTCCCAGTTTCTAGCCTGATACCTTAACCACTAGACCAAACTGGCTATTCTGGATGATCAAAATGGGGTAATGCAGACAAATGAGGTGGTAGCATAGAGTCTCCCATTTTAGACTGGATGTGAAACATTCTGGAATGTTAAAAAAAAACACCAACCCATCCCTATTATTGACTTTCATAAAATTACTGACAGTGGGAAGTTCCTGTTAGCTATTCTCTTACTGTCAGGCTCCAAAAACCAAGACAGACAAGCAGGGGCGGGTTCCTAATTGTTTTACTACCACTCTGTGGGCATGGCTTATTTTGTGGGTGTGGCTTGCTGGACATGTGACCGGATGGGCGTGGCTTCTCAGACTGCTGAAGGGAGGGGAACTGAGATAGGTCCTGCCGCCCATTCCCCCTCCCCTCAGCAGCTCGAGAAGCCTCGAATGTGCAAAAATGCCTAGGATCATCACCGCGCGTTCATGGCTTCTCGGACTGCTGAAGGGAGGGGAATGGAGATAGCTCCTGCCGCCCGTTCTTTCAGCGTCTCACTCGCTCCCTCAGCCATCCTCCCCTGCTTGGACTCACTGTGGGGTAGGAAGGCAGCACATGCGCAGTGCCGGAAGCTTGGCTTCTGGGCATGCGCAGAAGAAAAAAAATTTTTAATTTAAATTTTTTTTTAAATGGCGGCACCCAAGCACCGGCAACCGACCGCACCGGTACTGTGACATCACCAGTGGGCCGCTACCAATGCTATAGAGTGGACCGCACCTGTAGGAACCCACCACTGCTTCCAAGTAGATTCCTTTATTGTTTCTCGCCTATAGATTGAATCTTGCCAAACTAAAGCAAGCTACCACCCACATCAAGCATATACTCTGGGAACTATTAGGGAGAAGCTGTCTTCACCCTCTTTCTCTCACACCAACTCTCTGCACCGAGTTGTCTCTTGCTCCTCTGGAATGGAGCCTCCTGGGAATCCAGACTACGTTCCATCCCACTTACCGTTCAATGCTGTCCTTCACCACCTCATACTGGCCTATGGAAGCTGCTGTGTGAAGGTCCAAAGGTATGTCTAATTCTTGGCGGCTGGCCGCCTGGCCCTCTCCGTGCCACATGGTTAGGCTGCGATTCAAGAGCTCCGTCTCGCTGGCTTCGTCGCTCAGTTCCGACATTCTGCACTCAGAAGCCAAAAGAAAGAAGAAGTTCCTTGAATTCTTTAATTTCTCCAATCTACTGGAAATGTGATAACAGGGCGCTAACGATTGCGGAGCTGCAATTAATCCAGGCGCCAACAATTACAGGGCTGAAATTAATCCAGATAAAATAATAATACTGTTATTCCATATTCAATGTATTTATTTATAGTCAGAAAATCCTAAGGAGCACTTAGCCTTCTATCAACTACATAAGGGATTTTGATCTCTTTGATTCATAGGAATGTTCCTTGGACTGAAACCAGACCTGTGCTCTCAGGCAATGGTGGGAAGGGGTGCAATTTGCACACTTAATGACAATAGTTCCTGAATTTGTACACACTTATTCAAACTTTCAGAACATGCATTTATTTATATACATTTAATATAGCCGCCCATATCACAAAACTCTGAGCAGCTGCCAGTCAAAAACATCAATACAGGGGAGATAATAAAGAAAATCTTAGACTGCGCAGAAATGAATAGATTAACACTAAGAATAAAAGACAAAGAGGAATTGATGTATTACAAGACATGGGGACAATTTTATGAATGGTTAGAAAAAGAATATGAATAAAAGAGAGGAAGAACAAAAGTGAAATAAAAACTCAGACGACGCACCAATAAAAGAACGAGGGGAGGGGGGAAATAGAAACAATGTTATTAGACAAATATACGTTTATGATGATATATATGAATATTTAAAATGAGAAAAAGAAACGAAGAAGGGATTTTAAATAAATAGTGAATCGAGGTTGCCGGGATGCCATCCCAAGATATGCTAGAATAAGTAAACACAACAATAGAAAGAGGAAAGGGTGGAGTAGGGGATAGGATGAGGAGGGAACAAAGGGAGAGGAGAAAAGAAGAAAGGGAAGAGAAGGGAAATAAGGATAGGAGAGAGGATAAGGAGAGGGAAAGGGAAAGGGGGAGGAGTAGGGGAGAGGAAAAGGGAAGTAGGGAAGGAAGGAGAGGAGGAGGAAAGTAAGGAAGGGTAGAAGGAAGGAAGGTAGGGAAAGAAGAAGTGTTGTGGGGGAATAAAAGGTATGAGATGGCAAAAAAGCAGCCTCGATCTTGTGTAATTAATTTTGTGAAAGGAAAATGTGTATAAATATTAAAAGAAAATATATTATCATGTTAGAAATAAGAAAAAGGAGATGCTATATATTTGTGGATATATGTACGAGAAATAAAATATTTTTTTTCAAAAAAACAAAACAAAACACCAATACAGGTAGTCTTCAGCACACCAACAGGAAAAACAATATAAAACAATTCTAAGAAATACTAAAACCAACATAAAAAGACAGGTTCTTCCTTGATGGCAAATGAGAATTCATTTTAGACCCTGAGATTGTACTCATTTTTATTGCTTTTTTATGTTTCTCTAGTATCAATTGTTCTAAAGGTCCATTGTGCTTCAACCTATTTGTATTTATATTTGTCAAGCATATATGATTATAAGCAAACTATAAACAGTAAAACATGATTGAATATATATGTAATAGTACAAGCATGAATAAGAGTAGAAGAGGTATGAATATATGGGTACATTAGGACAGGAACGGTAGGCACGATTATGCGCTTATGCACGCCCCTTACTGACCTCTTAGGAATGGGGTGAGGTCAATGGTAGATAATAAGAGGTTGAAGTTTTTGGGGTTTGGGAAATTAACTACTGAGTCAGGTAAAGTGTACCAGGCATTGACAACTCTGTTGTTGAAGTCGAATTTTTTGCAATCAAGTTTGGAGCAGTTTACATTAAGTTTGTATCTATTGTGAGCTCGTGTATTATTGCGGTTGAAGCTGAAGTAGTCATTAACAGGTTAATTTTGTGAGCTACAATTAGGTCAGATAGAAGGCGGCGTAGTTCTAAATTTTCAAGTCCCAAAATTTCAAGTCTGGTTTCATAAGGTATTCTGTTGTGAACAGAGGAATGTAATACTCTTGTGAAGTATCTCTTGACATTCTCAATTGTGTTAATGTCTGATATGTAGTGTGGGTTCCAGACAGATGAGCTGTAATCAAGGATCGGTCTAGCAAATGTTTGTATGCTCTGGTTAAGAGTACAATGTTACCAGAGAAGAAGCTACGCAAGATTAGGTTAACCACTCTTAATGCCTTCTTTGCTATGTAGTTGCAGTGGGCTCTGGCACTTAGATCATTAGAGATGAGTACTCCAAGGTCCTTTACTGAGTGAGGATCATCATCAAGGTCATGATCCTCAAGTTTGTATTTTGTGTTTTGATTATTTTTGCCAATGTGTAAAATTGAGCATTTGTTGTTTGAGATTGGTAGTTGCCACTTGTTTGACCATTCAGAAACATAGTCAAGGTCTTTTTGAAGGGTTGTAGTATTGTCGGTGGTGTTGAATAGTTTAACATCATCTGCCAAGAGGACGCAGTTGCTTTGTATGTTATCACAAATGTCATTTTGTGACCTGGGCAAGTGGACTTCAACTCCCAGAATTCCCCAGCCAGGCTAGGGAATTCTGGGAGTGAAAAGGACTTGGCTTCTTAAAGTTGCCCAAGTTGGGAAAAACCAGGATAAAGAAAACAAAAAGGCAGTGGTGCCTATCAACCTCATAGGCTGGGACCGATGGGAGTTGTAGTCCAACTCCTGTGACACCGGTCACAAAAGCCCATTCGTTTCTCAAACGGCCCCGCCAAAACGCGGCCAGGCCTTGGGGGGCTCTCGGGCTAGCCTTTCGGAGAGCGGCAACCCAGAAGCTTTTCCCCTCGCGGCCACCGTACGCGCTGCACCTACCCGGCTCTCCGGCGAACAAGCGGCGACGAAACCAAGAAGAGAGGCTGTCAGCCGGTTCTGCAGGCCTCGCTCCCGCCCCCGCCCTCGTGACCCCACTTCTCCCGCCTCCTTCTTCTGGCTACTCGTCCTCCGTTACGTCCGTCATTCATCGCCGGGGCCCAACCAACCAATGAGAAGCTGGGCTCGCGCTACCTCCCCGCCTCCCGAGCCAGTCAGCCAATGAACGCCCTGCAAAAGCAGAGCGGGGGAGAGAAAACAACCTCTGTCTGAGTCTCGCCAGGTCCGGAAAGATGACAGGAGAAATGACCGTTTAAAGAAAGGAGGAGAAGAAAGAAAGAAAGAACAGCGGGGTATCCTTCCTCGCTTGGATCCGACCTTTTTCAAGCATTTGATTTTTTATTGGCTGGTTATTTCCAAGCAGGGAAGGGAGTTCACGCTAAATGGACGTTGGTGTCCTGCCAGGACCTCCCGGTGGGTGGAGCCAAAGCCGGGAAACGCACGCCGTTTGAAATGCGGTTCGGAGTTAACGGCGGTTGCGGTTCGCGGACGTTGTGCGGTTCCTCCCTTGTGGCGAGGAAGGGGTCGTGAGAGCGGCTGGGCTACGCCGGTGGCCTAACAGCGAGGCGGTATTCAACCGGACAGAGACTGCCGCCTTTGGTTGCTACGGACGCGCCGAAAGCTGGCCCCGTTGCTAGGAGGCGGGGCTAATTGATAGACAGTTGCCATAGTGACCAGTCTCTCTTCCTCCCTGTATCTCATTCCTGGTTCTTTGCCTCCCTCCAAGCTGTTTTCTTTTCCCTTTTAATTGGTAGAACTGAAAGAAATATTTAATTCACGTAACAAAGAAATATTTAATTGATAGAACTGAAAGAAATATTTAATTCACGTAACAAAGAAATATTTAATTCACGTAACAAAGAAATATTTAATTCACGTAACTGAAATATTTAATTGATGTAACTGAAACAAATTGCCTGTGTGGTCCTCTTGTGGTCCTTGAGCGTCAAGGGTCAAGACTGGCCAAAGACCCCCAGGGAGCCCCCAGAGGAATCAACCCTATAGAGTCTCCTGTATCAAACTTAGCAATTCTCCATTTGGATGGATGTTGAATTTTATTTATTTTATTTATTTTTGCTTTGTGCTTTTAGTGCCATGCACTGAATTCTTTCTCAACGAGTAGCCCGGGTCCCCTTCAGATGGCATCGGGGGATGGAAACCAGGAAACGGGGGTCCCCCCTGATGTTCAGGGCATTCCCTTCCGGTGGGGATCCCTCCTGTCTGCAGTACGAGATCAGATTCCTTCGATGGACTCTGATGTATCCCTGGTAATCCCACTTCTGTTTGGTTTCACTTATTTATTTATCTTATTTATTTATCTTATTTATTTATTTATTTTGTCAAACATGTACAAGATAGCAGGTAGTTGTATAAACATAACATAAGCAAAGTAAGTACAGATAAATGAGGACAATAGGACAGTAAGAGAGGGACGGTACGCACGATGGTGCGCTTATGCACGCCCCTTAAAAAAGCTGCAATCTTTTAACAGACCCATAATCCCTTGTTTGTATTCATGCATTATTTATTTATTTATTTATTTATTTATTTATTTATTTATTTATTTATTTATTTATGCATTTATGCATTTATGCATTTATGCATTTATTTATGCATTTATTTATGCATTTATTTATGCATTTATGCATTTATGTTTGTATTCATGCATTTATCAAATTCCTACACCTCCTGTCTCACGTAAGTGACTCTGATCAAGTTGGAGGAATTTATTCATCCAAGAGGTGGAGATTTGCGGAATGAGTAGCAAGGCATTTTTCAAGATTGTGTTCCGTTTTCCAAGACAAAAGTGAGGGGGATCAGATGTTTTTAAAGAATCTAGACAGTCACGTATCTGAAATGGTATCTGTTGTCCTGCTTGAGCAGGGGGCTGGACTACAAGACTTCCAAGGTCCCTTCCAGCTCCATTCATTCATTCATTCATTCATTCATTCATTCATTCATTCATTCATTCATTCATTCATAGATGAAGCATCTGCCCTTCTCTGCAAGGCAGGCTATGATAGTCATAGAAACTCAAACTGAGGCCCTGTATTGTAAAAGTTTAGTTTAATGTTTTGTCCCAGGGGCATACATCCATAAACAGATTTTTTTTAAAAAAATTAATATTGTTAAATAGCACTGTATTGTTTGCTGTGATTTGTACAGTCCTATTTTATTTTTAAAGATCCTTTCTAGTGAAATGCTATAGACAGTGAGATTCTGGTTTAACTCCGGAAATTGTGGGTGCTCCATCATTGGAAGTTTTCAAGAAGAGACTAGATATCCATTTGTCTGGAATGGTATAGGGCAGGGGTCAGCAACCATAAACACTCAAAGAGCTACAAACCGGAAGCCCCCCGTTCAATTCTGGAGCCGACCAGAAGTCCGGTTTCCCCCACCATAGAGTCTCCTCCTAGCGCAGTGTCCTTTTTCCTCTACCAGTCCTAACCAAAAGCCCTATCAATTGTGGACCTGACCAGAAAACCTGCCCATTGCCATAGAGTCTCCTCCTGGCTTTTCCCCCTCCCCAACCGGAAGCTCCTCACAAAATTGTGGTGCCGACTGGCAACAGGAAGCCGCAACAGAGGGATGAAAGAGCCACATGCGGCTCCAGAGCCGCAGGTTGCTGACCCCTGGTATAGGGCAACGGTGTCCTACCTTGGCAAATTTTAATACTTGTGGACTTCAAAGCCCACATTTTCCCATGGCTGGCTGAGGAATTCTGGGAGTTGAAATCCACAGGTCTTAAAACTTGCCAAGGTTGGACATCCCACTACATGGTTTCTTGCTGAGTAGACAGTTGGATTGGACTCCAAGGTCCCTTCCAAGCCTATGATGTTATATTTATGTTCTATTTACTTCTTCTAAGTAAATGAGTTCATGTTTACAATTTTATGCTGAGATTTATGATATCCCCAAAAGAAATAGTAGGCAGGTGTCAGTGTCATTTTCTATTGTTGCCTTTTAACAAATTTCATCCAGTTTCCACTTCTTATATGTGACAGGCTGATAGCGATGAAGATGGGGAGCTTTTTCTCTTCCAACGAGATCAGTCCAACTTGATTCCTGACCTGTCGGAAGAATTAGAAGATTTTCCACTGGAAGAATCACACTTGCAGGTCATTGATTCTAATTATCTAATTATTCTGTCTGGTTGTATTTAACCTAGAATGAATTATGTCAGTGGTGGGTTCCTGGCAGTGCGGTCCACTCTATAGCACCGGTAGCGGCCCACTGGTGACATCACAGTACCGGTGCGGTCGGTTGCCAGTGTTGTGCCTTGGCCGCGTCCGGCGCCGAGTCTGGAGGATCCGGAGGACGCGGAGCCGCTCATGGTGCAGCAGTACCAGCCTATGTGCCTGGCACCAGAGACGGCTGGTGATGAGGACTCGGTGCCAGAGCAGGACGATCTCCCAGGACCTTCTGCACCTGCGCAGCAGAGTTCTTCATCAGGAGATGAAGAACTCATGCTGAATGCCAGAGCACGCAGAGCAGCCAGAAGACAGGACTGGCTGAGTAAGCGTCGGTCCAATAGGAGGAAGCAGTGAGGGCTAATTGGGCCACGCCCTTCAGTGGCTATATTAGGCCATGGTAATTAGTGCTCATTGCTGAGAACAACAATTCACTGACCGCAGCATATCCAGAGTTTCGTTTCTACGTCTGTTTGGGAATCTTATCACCAGCTTCTGCCAGCTTTATTCCGGGAAGCCAGCCAAGTTGTTCAGATAAGAATTAATGAGTCTTGCTTTGAACTTTTGTCTGTGTGCTATTTAACCCTCACGTAACCCAAAGAACCTTATTCCTGAAGACTTTCCGTTTGTGTTGTTTTGGACTTCTAAACCCTCTGAGTTTTACTAAGAAACTTTATTAGTAAAAGGAACCTTTTTGTTTGCCTCCCAACGACTGTGTGTGTGTGTTTCTGGGGGGTTGCGGTGCTGGGTCACAACAGTTTGTTCTCAGCCATAAACTGACCACACACAAGCCCAGATTGCATCATGGAGCAGCTTCAGGACGAGAATGCTCAACTTCGGCAGCAGCTGGCAATCATGAACGCTCAGTTAACAAGGCAGCAAAATCAGTTGGCAGCTGCTCCTGCGTTGGCCCCAGCCCAACGGACACGCTGCCCGATAGCCATGCCAGATAAGTTCCATGGTGACGAGGCTATGTTCCCGGCGTTCCTGGGCCAGTGCCAGTTGTTCATGTCTCTGAGGCCAGAGGATTTCCCCCACGACCGGGACAAGGTGGGGTTTGTAATTAGCCTGCTGTCTGGAAATGCAGCACGTTGGGCCACCCCTCTACTGGTCCAGAACAGTCCCCTCCTCCAGGACTTTGGGCGTTTCTGCACTCATTTGGAGGAGATGTTCGCGGATCCAATTAAGGCCCAGACAGCGTGCAGGCAATTAAGGCAGCTGAGGCAAGGCCGGAGACCACTCAGGGAATACATCAGTGAGTTCCGTCTCCTCAGCCAAGACTCGGCCTGGAATGAGGCAGCGTTGTTGGATGCCTTCCAGGAGGGCTTGGCAGACAGCATCCAGGATGAGCTGGCACGCATGGACATTCCTGCAACCACCCAAGAACTGGTGCGGCTCTGCTTGAAAATTGATGCCCGGTTGCAAGCGAGGAACGCACGCCGTGCTGCTCCGGCGCCTCTCGCGCCACCTGACGTCCCCGCTGTTCTGGCTCCACGTCGCGCTGCTCAGGCACCTCCTGTTCCCCGTGGACTTCCGTCGGCCCCGGCTCCCCGTGACGAGCCTATGGACCTTGGCGCTGTTCGGCCCCGCTTGACCGGCGCGGAAAAGGACAGACGCAGGGCAGGGGGGTTGTGTTTGTATTGCGGCGACCCGGGCCATTTCGCTCGCTCGTGCCCTAGGAAGGGTCGGGGGCCCACCGCTTCTGGTCCTGCTCCACCGTCCCAGCCATCGCCGTCGGGAAACGGCCAGCGCCCGGCCTAGCGGAGACGCTGGGTCGGGCATGCACACCGAAGGACTCCGGCTCAGCTGACGTGGATCCCGGTCCTCCGCGGCATCTGCTCTTGGACACCAAGGTCTTTATTGACCACCGGGACCGCGGCGTCTCCGCACACGCTTTGGTGGACTCCGGGGCAACCACCAATTTCATTGACGAGGCGTTCGCCCAGCATCTTGCCGTTCCCCTGTGCCCCGTGGACCCGCCGATGAGGGTGGAAACAATCGATGGCCGGGTGTTGCTGTCCGGTCCGATTAAGGCCATCACGCAGCCGGTGCGCCTTTGCATTGGACTGCACGAGGAGGCCATCCAGTTTTACGTGACGTCGGGACTCCATTTCCCTTTGGTTCTCGGACTGGCGTGGCTGCACACCCACGACCCTCAGGTTGTATGGTCCCAGAACTTCATTGCCTTCCCGAGTCTCCAGTGTGTGGACCATACGCGCCAGGTTTGTGCGGGCGCGGTACCTGACCCTCCGGACATTTCACTCCCAGCTGAGTTTGCAGACTTCGCTGATGTGTTTAGCGAAAAGGAGGCGGACCAGTTGCCCCCGCACCGGCCCTACGATTGCCCTGTGGATCTGATTCCCAACGCTCCGCTCCCTGTGGGCCGCCTCTATTCCATGTCAGAACCCGAACTGGCCGCACTGCGGGACTTTATCGATAAAAACCTGGCCAGGGGTTTCATCCGACCCTCCTCATCGCCCTTGTCTGCCCCCGTCCTCTTCGTCAAGAAGAAAACCGGGGACTTGCGCCTGTGCTGCGATTATCGCAAGTTGAATGCCATCACAGTGCGTAACCGGTACCCGTTGCCCCTCATCCCGGAGTTGATGGAACGCCTCCGCTCGGCGACCATCTTCACCAAATTGGACTTACGTGGCGCTTACAATTTGGTGCGTGTTCGTGAGGGGGACGAGTGGAAGACGGCGTTCGGAACCCGCTACGGTCATTTTGAGTATACGGTCATGCCGTTCGGCTTGACCAATGCTCCGGCTGTGTTCCAGCATTTCATGAACGACATCTTTAGAGATTTGCTGGACCAGTTCGTTGTCGTGTACCTGGACGATATTATGATTTATTCTACGTCCCGGAGCAGCCACATCCAACATATCCGTCAAGTCCTGCAGCGGTTGAGAGACCACCAGCTATACGCGAAATTAGAGAAATGCCAGTTTTTTCAGACGACTGTGGATTTCCTGGGCCATCGGATTTCGCCAGAAGGCATCGCCATGGACCGGGGCAAGGTCGAGGCCCTGAAAACCTGGCAACCCCCGCGCCGGGTGAAGGACGTTCAGCGACTCCTGGGGTTCGCAAATTATTATAGGACCTTCATCCCGGGGTTCGCCACTCTGACCGCGCCTCTCACTCGACTCCTGCAGAAACAAGTCCCTTTCCGGTGGGGCGATTCCGAACAGGAGGCGTTCAAGATCCTCACGGATGCCTTCATGCAGGAGCCGATCCTCAAGCACCCAGACCCTCACCGCCCTTTTGTTGTGGAGGCGGATGCGTCCGACATTGCCGTGGGCGCCGTCTTGCTCCAGACCCGGGAAGATGGCGGCCATCTCTTCCCTTGCGCTTATTATTCCCGGAAATTAACCTCGTCGGAGCGCAATTATACGATCTGGGAGAAGGAGTTGCTGGCCATCAAGGCGGCTTTCGAGACCTGGCGGCACCACCTCGAGGGGGCTCGTCATCAAGTGGAGGTGCGCACAGACCATAAGAACCTGGAGTTCTTGCAGACGGCCAGGAAGCTCAACCAGCGCCAGATACGCTGGTCGTTCTTTTTCTCCCGCTTCAATTTTCGCATTACGTACATCCCGAGTGGCCGGAATCAGCAGGCGGACGCGCTGTCCCGCAAGGCGGAATACGCCCAAGCCCAGGAACCGCTGCCACCCCGGACGGTCCTGCCCGTCGAGTCCTTTGCAGCTACCCAGGATCCCGTGGACCTCCGAGGACAGATCCGGGAGGCGCAGCGACACGACGCCTACGCGGCACAACGGAGGCAGGAGATAGGGCCTGAGTCCCCTTGGACGTTTTCGGACGACCTCCTCCGTTTCCGGGACCTGCTCTACGTTCCTGCCGGTCCGCTCCGTGGCCTGATCCTGCAGCAGTGCCACGACAGCCCTGCGGCTGGCCACTTCGGCCTTTTCAAGACTCTGAACCTGGTGGCTCGGACTTTTTGGTGGCCCCGACTCCGTGATGATGTCCAGGCCTATGTGACGTCTTGTGTTCGCTGTCGCCAGGCCAAGTACGCCCCTGGAGCGCCGCCGGGCCTGCTGCAGCCCTTGCCGACGCCTGAGAGACCCTGGGGGGCCGTCTCTATGGACTTCCTCACGGACTTGCCCCCGTCCGCCGGCTTCACGACCGTGTTCGTAGTGGTCGATATGCTGACCAAAATGGCACATTTCATCCCCTGTCGCGGGTTGCCGACAGCTCGTGCCACGGCCCGCATGTTTATCCAGCATGTTTTCCGCCTGCATGGTCTGCCGGATCGGGTCGTGTCGGATCGGGGAGCCCAGTTCACGGCCCAGTTCTGGAAGGGTCTGATGGCGGCCCTGGAGGTCCAAGTCTGCCTCTCGTCAGCGCATCATCCGGAGACTGACGGGGGCACTGAAAAAGTCATCGGCATCCTTGAACAGTACCTGCGCTGTTTTGTCAACCAGCAGCAGGACAACTGGGCGGAATACCTTGCCGTGGCCGAGTTTGCTTTTAACAACTCTCAGCACACCTCCACGCACGCCTCTCCGTTCCTCGCCAACTTTGGTTACCACCCCCGTTTCTTCCCGCTCACGCTCCTAGACTCTCCTGTTCCTGTGGCAGAGGAATTCCTGTCCGAGCTCCAGGCCGTTCACCAACTGGTCAAACGCTCGTTGAATAAAGCCAAGGAAGATTACAAGAGGGTCGCGGACCGCTCCCGGCGAGCAACTCCACCTCTGGCGGTCGGGGATCGTGTCTGGCTGTCCACGAAGCATCTCCCCTCCGACCGACCGGCTCGCAAGCTTGACCACCGCTTCTTGGGTCCGTTCCCGGTGGAAGCGGTCATTAACCCCGTGGCCTACCGGTTGACGTTGCCCCGCTCTCTCAGGATCCACCCCGTCTTCCATCGGTCCCTCCTTGTTCCCGAACGTCCTGCCTGTCCGCTCCGCCCTCCCGCTCCGCCTCAGCCTGTGATCCGCACTCCCGCTGACCCACCCGAATACGAAGTTGCCAGTATTCGGGATTCCCGCTGGATGAAGGGCCGGTTCCAGTACCTCATTGAGTGGAAGGGGTACGGCCCTGAAGACTTCACATGGGAGGATGCGACCGCCGTGCATGCTCCGGATCTGGTCCGGGCCTTCCACGCTCAATTCCCGTCCCGGCCGCATCCGGACCGACAGACCCGGGGGAAGGGCCCTGCGGTGAGGGATCGTGTTGTGCCTTGGCCGCGTCCGGCGCCGAGTCTGGAGGATCCGGAGGACGCGGAGCCGCTCATGGTGCAGCAGTACCAGCCTATGTGCCTGGCACCAGAGACGGCTGGTGATGAGGACTCGGTGCCAGAGCAGGACGATCTCCCAGGACCTTCTGCACCTGCGCAGCAGAGTTCTTCATCAGGAGATGAAGAACTCATGCTGAATGCCAGAGCACGCAGAGCAGCCAGAAGACAGGACTGGCTGAGTAAGCGTCGGTCCAATAGGAGGAAGCAGTGAGGGCTAATTGGGCCACGCCCTTCAGTGGCTATATTAGGCCATGGTAATTAGTGCTCATTGCTGAGAACAACAATTCACTGACCGCAGCATATCCAGAGTTTCGTTTCTACGTCTGTTTGGGAATCTTATCACCAGCTTCTGCCAGCTTTATTCCGGGAAGCCAGCCAAGTTGTTCAGATAAGAATTAATGAGTCTTGCTTTGAACTTTTGTCTGTGTGCTATTTAACCCTCACGTAACCCAAAGAACCTTATTCCTGAAGACTTTCCGTTTGTGTTGTTTTGGACTTCTAAACCCTCTGAGTTTTACTAAGAAACTTTATTAGTAAAAGGAACCTTTTTGTTTGCCTCCCAACGACTGTGTGTGTGTGTTTCTGGGGGGTTGCGGTGCTGGGTCACAACAGCCAGTGCCTGGAGGTCGCCATTAAAAAAAATTTTTTTTTACATTTTTAAAACAACTTTTCTTCTGCGCATGCCCAGAAGCCGAGCTTCCGGCAATGTGCATGTGCTGCCTTCCTACTCCACAGTGAGTCCAAGCAGGGGAGGATGGCTGAGGGAGCGCGTGAGACGCTGAAAGAACGGGCGGCAGGGGCTATCTCCATTCCCCTCCCTTCAGCAGTCCGAGAAGCCACAAACGCGTGGTGATGATCCCAGGCATTTTCGCACGTTCGAGGCTTCTCGAGCTGCTGAGGGGAGGGGGAACGGGCAACAGGAGCCTAGGATCATCGAATGGGGAGAAGCATTCAGGCCGGACGGAGCCTCCTAGAAGAACTGCTGCTGCGGTCTTGTTGCTCCCGCTGCGGGGGGCTGCGTTGCGGGTGGGCAATGCCCCCCCACTTCTCCGGACGCTGCCAAGCTCCTGAGGCCCACGCCCACCCGGTCACATGGCTGGCAAGCCACACCCACAAAATAAGCCACGCCCACAGAGTGGTAGTAAAAAAATTAGGAACCCGCCCCTGAATTATGCTTAGTTGGGCCAAACCAGAAGTTGTTAAAGCCTTAAATAAGAGATCTTTTTTTAGTTTACTTAAAGAGCGCCCCTGACTGAAGTTTTGTACATAATTCCTTGGCTGCAGTTTCAAAACTTGTTCGACTTACCGTGTTTGACCTCGGCTCTCACTTCACTTCAACACTTCAAGGATTCACTGAACAACCAAGTGTCCGGCCGAAGCCATCTCGGATTGGAGACTTTGGCCTGCCACACTTTATGCTTTAAAACAGTGATGGCGAACCTATGGCACGGGTGGCACGCGGAGCCATATCTGCCGGCACGCGAGCCGTTGCCCTAGCTCAGCTCCAGCGCGCATGTGCGTGCACGCCAACTGATTTTTGGCTCGCGTGGAGGCTCTGGGAGGGTGATTTTGGCCTCCAGAGGGCCTCCGGGGTGGCGGGGGGAGTGTTTTCGCCCTCCCCAAGCTCTAAGAAAGCCTCTGGAGCCTGGGGAGGGCAAAAAATGGGCCTACTGGGCCCACTGGAAGTCGGGAAATGGGGGAAGGGGGGGTCACACACACATGCACAGGGGGTGAGGCAAGTGGGGGGCTTTGAATTATGGGTGTGGGCACGCACGCATGTGCAATAGCGCGTGCATGCACTATTTCGGCACCCGAGGAAAAAAAGGTTCGCCATCACTGCTTTAGAATGTATTCGTGCTGTGGGAACTTGGGAGGGGCTGTTGCATGAGGGATGTAGATAGGAAGCCATAACAAATTCCTTCTAGATTCTCAAGGCCATCCTTTGTCCGGCACCTGTCCGGAAGCTGATGGGAGTAACGGACACATTGGCAAAAGACGACTGGTCAACATGATGAACTTGTGGGAGTGGGAACACGGGAATGAACTTTAAACTGGGTGGAGAAACCCTCGTAGCTTTAGATTCGGGTTTCTCCCAGATGGGCCAACATGGCTCTATTAATAAATTGGAACTTTGAGGAATACTTTGCCTCGGACTCTGATTTAGTTTTGGATGCTATTTGGAACCCTGACACCAAGGATGTGCAATCAGGCGTGATCCACTTAATCCACTTATTAGACAAAGGAAATTCTGGTCCTGCTTAATCTCATAGAATAGAATAGAATAGAATAGAATAGAATAGAATAGAATAGAATAGAATAGAATAGAATAGAATAGAATAGAATAGAATAGAACAGAACAGAACAGAACAGAACAGAACAGAACAGAACAGAACAGAACAGAACAGAACAGAACAGAATTCTTTATTGGCCAAGTGTGATTGGACACACAAGGAATTTGTCTTTGGTGCATATGCTCTCAGTGTACATAAAAGAAAAGATACATTTGTCAAGAATGGTTGTCATAGGGTTCAAGTAAGCAATCAGGAAACAATCAATATGAATATAAATCATAAGGATACAAGCAACAAGTTACAGTCATACAGTCATAAGTGGGAGGAGATGGGTGATAGGAACGATGAGAAAAACTAATAGTAATAGTAATGCAGCCTAGTGAATAGTTTGACAGTGGTGAGGGAATTATTTGTTTAGCAGAGTGATGGCGTTCGGGAAAAAACTCATAAGTCGAGGGGTACCTATGGCAAGGTAACTGGTGTTTCTTCTGAACTTTCAGGAAACCTTTTCCTCCGTGAGACATCCCCTGGAGATCTGGAACGAAGATCTGAGAAGTTCAGCTTTTCAGAACGAGGGGGTCCTTCCGTCTGAATCTAGGGGGGACCTCTTGCTTGACCTGAGATCTCAAAATGAAGAAGAGCCACGGCAAGATGCCATCAGTTCTTTGGAATTCTCTATCAACGAGCAACAGTTGGATGAGGGTATTTCCAGGGTCGTCACCGGAAAAGTGTGGGATCTTGGGAAAGGGAAGGACACTCCAAGTTCATCCCCTGACATGATACCAGCCATGGAAATATCACCTTTGTTGATGCCAGACGGCAGTGAGGAAGAGCGGAGGAAGCTCATAGAAACCAAGATCCTTTCCAAAGCACCGCTGAGGCCTCTTTCTGGCTTAGGCTATCCAGAGCCCCAAAATAAAAAGAACGAAGGAAGAACGGCAGAGGTCAAAAAGGAGGAGGCAGTTGTCTCAGCTGAACATCCCCAGGAACTGACACTACTTCGCTTCAAGGTAGGGATCGGAATGGGATTTTTTCTGCCTCTGTACTTGACTTATGACCATTCGTTTAACGACAGTTTGGTATTATGGCGCTGAAAAAAGTGACTTAGGACTCGTCCTCAAAGTTACGATTGTCACACTACTTCTGCGGTTATGTGCTAACGTGTTAGTTAAGTTTTCAGCATCTCTAGGGAGGTGTTCCGACCTAGGCTTCCTGATAAATAATAAAGCAAAAATGGAGTCCCCCAAAAAACCCCTTTTTTTATTTCAACAGCTGTGAATTCTGTTCATTCCCAGCTGTAATGAGTCCCAAACAATGTTAATGAGTCCGACAGAAGTCTTTCGGAAGAAGGCTGATAAGCACCAACCTTTATCTCTCTTGACACTGTGCCAAAGACCTAATTGGCAAGGAGCTTTGCAAGGCCAAAAAGAACACAGAGTCAGAACTGAGCTGCTGAGTTACACCGACTAGAATTGAACCAAGTTGCTTCCTGCAACGAGCACATCCGGTTGCTCCTCTTTTATGTCCTATGGGAGGGGCCAATCATCTCCAAGCCTTACTCCCGAGTAGTCTTTTTCCTCCATAACTCTTCTTGCCTTCTGGCAGCTCTGCACATGCGCGCATTGGGAACAGGCTCCCCTGTTTCTCTGCCTCACTCATGTCAGCCTCTGGAGGCTCTGGAGTCAGCACAGACCTTCCAGATGGCCTGGGCTGGATTTCTGCCTCTGGCACCGAGCCTTCTCCAGACTCCAGGACTGGCTCATGTTCCTCCCCAGCCTCCTGGCCACTGGCGGACCACAACAGGAGGACTAGAAAAGTTCTTTGTGGAAATACTAAGGAATTCTACTAGCAATAGCACTTAGACTTATATACCGCTTCATAGTGCTTTACAGCCCTCTCTAAGCGGTTTACAGAGTCAGCATATTGCCCCCAACAATCTGACTCCTCATTTTACCCACCTCGGAAGAATGGAAGAAGGCTGAGTCAACCTTGAGCTAGTCAGGATCAAACTCCTGGCAGTCGGCAGAGTTAGCCTGCAACACTGCATTCTAACCACTGCGCCACCACGGCTCACTAACCAGGAACAATAGGACCAAGCTAGATGGTCTAGTCTAGGGGTGGGCAACTATGGCTCCTTTACGATCTGTGGACTTCAACTCTCAGAATTCCTGAACCAGCCATGCTCAGTCAAAGTTGAAGTCCACAAGTCATAAAGGGGCCATAGTTGCCCATCCCTGGTTTAGTTTTATAAGTCTTTGGCAGTTGAAGTCGAGAGGGTGATGGCACCATGGCCGAGGTGCCGATTCATTACAAGGCACGAATGCACCTGTGTACTAACAGAGCAATGTAAATATTTCTTTATGCATGAGGACAAATATGAGTGACCAAGCCAGGTTCTCAAAAGCTCCAAACATGCCCAAAAGCTGGAACTTTCCTTTGACCTAACCCTAGCAAAGCTACCGTATTTTTCGGAGTAAAAGACACACCGGAGTATAAGACGCACCTTAGTTTTTGGGGAGGAAAATAAGAAAAAAAAATCCTGCCTACCAGCATCCATCTGGCTAGTGTCCTTAGCAAACAGCCTGGAACAGGTATATTAGCCTTGCAAAGCTCCGTTTGAGAGATTGTTTTCAGCCTTGCAAAGCTCAGTTTCAGAGGCTGTTTTCAGCCTTGCAAAGCTCCATTTCAGAGGCTGTTTTCAGCCTTGCAAAGCTCCGTTTTGAAGGCTGCTTTCTCAGCCTTGCAAAGCTCGTTTTAAGAGGTTGTTTTCAGCCTTGCAAAGGTCCATTTCAGAGGCTGTTTTTAACCTTGCAAAGGTCCATTTCAGAGCCCTGGGCGGGGCTACATTCGGTGTATAAGATGCACCCAGATTTTCACCCTCTTTTAGGTGGGAAAAAGGTGCGTCTTATACTCCGAAAAATACAGTATGTCTAACTTTTGAACTGTAAACAGTCCTGTTTCAGAGCTCATGAACTTCGCCCATTTCCTGAACATTTCTTGGACATAATACATTTATTGAAGGGTGGCAGTGCACATCACCCTGTAACCTAAGTGGATTCAGGCATAATTCATCACGCTTCTTTGGAAAAACGCTTTAAATGTAATTTCTATGGATTTGCCATCTTCACCTCTTCCCCACTCCGCAGTCAGTGAATCTCTCGGACCCTTGCCAAGTCACAGTTAGCTCCAGCCTGATGTGACAAATTAAACTGGAGCATCTGATTAAGGGCCAAAGCAAATTTTTGTGGTTTTAGAACAGAGCTCATTTGGGGTGGGGGGTGGGGGGTGGTCTTCCATTTCTTGAAGTTTCAGCAGCCAAGAACCACGTAATGACCCTTTACTGTTTCTGCTTTTAAGAGGCAACAAATAGATGGGAGTTTACAATGGAAACAACATTAGCTTTGATCACCAACAGTGTCTGAATCGGAATGAAAGGCTTAAATTTACATATTTGTTGCAACTGTGATGCTATTCAGCCGTAATTGGCAGTTTATGTCTTCAGACTGATGCACAATTGCTATTGTGGTCCTGAAGCTGTCAGTTTATAATACAAAGCTCGGGGCTCTGATATGAAAGAAACAGCAACACGCATTTCTAACTGTTTGTGTTTTGAAACTTGGCACTTTTATTGTTTTTTTTTCAATATATAGTTTGGGAGCAAATGTTTGGAAATACAGACGGAACCTTGTTGAATAGCCTGATAGCTTGGATGGATCCATACGCATTTTATACCGCAATTCAAAGTGGGCGATTTTTGAACATGTTCCTGGTATAAAAAGTGTCATCTAGATCAGTGTTTCTCAACCTTGGCAACTTGAAGATGTCTGGACTTCAACTCCCAGAATTCCCCAGCCAGCGAATGCTGGCTGGGGAATTCTGGGAGTTGAAGTCCAGACATCTTCAAGTTGCCAAGGTTGGGAAACACTGATCTAGATGGCAAAAACAGCTAAATTTTTAATGTCGCACTTACTGAAAATAAAATGGGATGGATTAAGATACAAGATACAACTTGCAATGGCCCAAAGGGAAGCTGTTATGAAACTTAATAAAAATGAAAAAGAGTTATAATGGTTTATAGATAGGCATGACTTAATCGCCCAGTTAAATCTTTTTTATCATTGATTATATGTCTCGTGTTGAAACAGTATACTTCCTTGCATCGCAAAAGCTCTTTGCCACAAGTGTACAGTACAATTTTGTAAAGTTAAGTTTTAAGTGATCCTGATCATGGCTCTGCAGTGCTTTGCATTTGACTTCCAAAAGGTACCATATTTTTCGGAGTATAGACGCACCTTTTTCCTCCCTAAAAGAGGCTGAAAATACTACTACCGTTGGCCATCCCGCAGTAGAACAGCTACAGACCTGGTAGGAATAAGCCTTGAGAAAGCTATGTTTGGCATCAGGGAGCATCTGCTCCCAAGTACAAAGTAAATACCGTATTTTTCGGAGTATAAGATGCACCTTTTTCCTCCCTAAAAGAGGCTGAAAATTTGGGTGCGTCTTATACTTCGAATGTAGCATTTTTGAAGCTTTTTTTCCCAGCCCTAACGAGGTGCTAACAATCTTCCCAGCTTCCTATTCCCTCCTAAGAAGGTTTTTTCCAGCCCTAAGTCTTTGCAGGCTTGTTTTCATTCCTACTCCCTCTGAAAAAGGCTTTTTCAGCCCTAACGCGGTGCTAAGGATCTTCCTGGCTTGCTGCATTTATTTTTATTCCCAATCCCTCCGAAGCAGTTTTTCCTGCCCTAAGTCTTTGCAGACTTGCTTTCATTCCTACTCCCTCTGAAAAAGGCTTTTTCGGCCCTAACCAGAGGATAAAATAATGTGCTGAAGCTGAACAGACTAAGGACGCTAGCCAGATGAATACCTGGTAGGTAGATTTTCCCCCCCCTATTTCCCCCCCCCCCAAAACTAAGGTGCGTCTTATACTCCGAAAAATATGGTAGTTTGGAAAACATAGGGGCATTTTCCTGGGAAAAAGCACATTTGGTTTAAAGTCACAAAATATTACAAATTTGTACTCCAAAGAAACATTTTGGCGATTGACTCTCAAGGTGCTGGCAACCATAGCTTTTATTCATTCACAAACGATTCTCCTTCCAGGATATTGAGAAATGGGATCTGGACCAAGTTCTCCAGAAGCTAGGGAAGCAAAGCAAGGCTACAAGCTGGCCAGGGGAATCTGAATCTCCTTCTTTGAGCCATGGTGAGTTCAGAAAACATTAGAACTCAACTCAATCTGCAACAGGTGGTAGAAATGCAGCTAAATATCCGTAGGGGCACAATGTTCAGATGTGCAGGTAATGCTTGGATAGTTATTCCTACTGTAATGTACCCCTGTAATTATTTGATCTTCCCCAATGTGATACCCTGAAGATGAAATTCAACTTCAGCTCCCATAATCTTAGCTAACCTGACTTTACAGGAGAGGGATTATGGGAACTGAAGCCGTTGTTAATACAACTGTTTAGCAGAGGCAATTCCCGGCATTATGTATTTTTCAGATGTATAAAGATTTTGGAAACCTGGCTTCTGCAATATAATTTTACCTATGACATTGCAGCAAAACAATTGTTAGAACCCTGTTCAAACGATTGGGTGTGTTAATATATGATTAAGCCACAAATCATTGTTATATGTATATTGCTTTAAATGCATTGTGGATGATTACTATATAAGCAAGCAAGAGAGCATGCTCAGTGTGGTTTGTGGTTGGTGGTTTAGTGTGGTTTAGTGTGGTGAGTGGTGTTTGACGGTGTGTTCCGGATTGAAGACTCTCTGCTGTTTTACTGATGAGTAGATTACCCTATGGCTGTGTGAAATTGCTGTGAAAAGAAGAAGAGTAACTATCTGCGATAGTATAGAATTAAGTGATAGCTGTAATCTTTGTTTGTGAGTTAAAACAAAGATAGGCAAGAAGAAGAAACTTCGCATTGACTGAATAACTGTGTATGACTTGGACTTCCTATTTAACTTTGCTACTATTTTGTACATATTAAAGATATTCTGTTTATTGACTGAATAGCATTCATATCAAACTGCAACACCATTACTACAACACATTTCTCTGTGTATGTGCTTAACAGCACAATAACTCCTTAACAACAATAGTTGGCTGAAAGCTATTAACATTTGCAAAAATTTTCTCCCCAGTTCTCAGCTCTTATAGGAAGTATGATTCTCTTCCAAAATAACTTTCTTTTTTCATTTGAATGAGATCGGATTGTCATAATACCTTCATGTAAATAAGGATATAAAAATGCTCTGCAAATGAGCTAATAATCCATACCGCTTTCCTGATGGGCTAGAGTCCCGGGGTGTGCAAACTATGACCTGTGGACTTCAACTCCCAGAATTCCTGAGCCAGCCATGAATGCATGGCTGGCTCAGGAATTCTGGGAGTTGAAGTCCACAGGTCCTCAAAGAGCCATAGTTTGCCCACCCCTGGCGCTAGACTATAAAGATATTGACATTTCTTTTCCCAGCAAGATTAAATAGTTCTTCTTTCCCACCTACAGAACATTTCAGGGCTGTGACTCAATCAAAGCTGATGGCAAAACTGGAAGAATTGTCTCGTAAGCAGTCCAAGGCATTTTTCTCCCCCAGGCAGACGCGCTCTCCCAAACTTTCCTCCCTTGACAAATGCCAGGGAGATGCGAGGTAGGTCACTTCTGTTGCCTTGATGGAGCAGGACAGGGGAGCCTCTCTGAGGAATGTGTTCAGTAACTAGGGCAGTGTTTCTCAACCTTGGCAGTTTGAAGATGTGTGGACTTCAACTCCCAGAATTCCACAGCCAGCAACGTTCTCTCAATAGCAACGTTCCACCTTCGAATGAGAGCATGTGTCCCTGCCTCGTAGAATTCTGTTGACTGTTCTTTGAGCCACTTCTTCACTGCAGTTTTCACTTCCTCGTCACTGGAATAATGTTTGCCTCTCAAACCCTCTTTCATGGGGCCGAAGAGATGATAGTCTGAAGGTGCTAAATCTGGTGAGTATGGAGGATTATTATTCCAGTGACGAGGAAGTGAAAACTGCAGTGAAGAAGTGGCTCAAAGAACAGTCAACAGAATTTTACGAGGCAGGGATACATGCTCTCATTCGAAGGTGGAACATTGCTATTGAGAGAAACGGTGACTATGTTGAGAAGTAGGGATGTGATCCACAGAGGACCAGCTTCATTTTGATGTATGCTACATGTTCCTGTGTTGGTAATTATACCTGTCCTAAAAAAAATGGCATTACGTTTTGACTCACCCTCGTACAATGCTGGTAGTCCTCAACCTACAACAGTTCATTCAATGGCTGTTCAAAGTTACTACAGCACTGAAAAAGGTGACTTATGTCAGTTTTTCACATTTTATGACCATGGTAGCATTCCCATGGTCATGCGATCAAAATGTAGATGCTAGGCAACTAGCTCATTTATGGCGATTATAGTGTCTCAGGGTCATGTGATCCCCTTTTGTGACTGTCCGACAAGCAACGGGGAAGGCAGTTTCACTTAACAACTTTGGCAAGAAAGATTGTAAAATGAGGCAAAGCTCACTTAACGCATGTCTCACTTAGCAACCAAAATTTTGGGCTCAATTGTGTTCATAAGTCAAGGACTTCCTGTACTGTGAGAAGTGAGCGTAGGTTTTCATCCAGGTGATGAGCCATACCTTAAGTGATGCTTTGGCGGTACCAAAGGGTTGGAAATGAGCTCAATCCAGGTTTCAACCTAGCTTATACTGGGTCAATTCTGAACAAGCTGTACAGGAAGAGGCTATTTTGGCTTGTGCGCTAAATGAGATTAGCGCAAATATTGAAATAACTATTGTAAAAGTATTGCAAAATAGATATTCCAAAAGTGAATGTTATTTCTGCTTCCAGAGACATTTCTGTCCCGACACCAATAAAAAAAGATCTAAGTTGGATTCCAGCAGCTTTATGCGTTCCAGAGCCCCCAACGGTGTATATTGATTTAAGGGACACCGTATCTCAAAAGTCTGAATCTTTGGCTGATGAAACACAAAGGTATTAGCAGTGTGTCGTTTTGCCGTAACTGTGGGACCTGAAGATGTTTTTGTTTCATCTAAGATCAGAGTTGCAGGAGATGCATTTGGTCACGAGTGACATAGGGCGGGCGGGGGACCGGGGGTGGGGGTGGGATAGGACATCAAATGAAGCTGGCTAGGACAAAACCCTAAATTTGATCCCTTTGCTTTTAAATTGAGACTCAGTTAAAAAGAAAAATATAGGAAGTTATGTTTTGATATAGCACTGTGATGGTGAACCTATGGCACGTGTGCCACAGGTGGCACGCGGAGCCATATCTGAGGGCACGCAAGGCGTTGCCCTATGTCAGCTCCAGCGTGCATGTGCACGTTGGCCAGCTGATTTTCGGCCTTCCAGAGGGTGGGAGGGAGGCCGTTTTCGCCCTCCCCAGGCTTCAGGAAAGCCTCCTGAAGCCTGGGGAAGGTGAAAAACGGCCCAACAGGCCTACCGGAAGTTTCCAAACTTCCGGTAGGCCTGTTTGCCCCGTTTTTTGCCATCCACAGGCTCCGGAAGCTTTCCTGAAGCCTGGGAAGGGCGAAAAACAGCCCAACGGGCCTACCGGAAGTCCGGAGGCTTCAGTGAGGCCGCAACACATGCGTGGGGGGTGGCACCACAGGGGGGCTTGGGCGCACATGCGCGGGGGGGGAAGGCATTGCATTATGGGTGTGGGTACGTGCCCTTTTGGCACCCGAGCAAAAAAAAGTTCTCCATCGCTGATATAGCAGATACCGCTAAGATTTAGAAGGGAGAACAGATGCAGCAGAGGGCCATGGGGAACGAATGTAGGGGAAAATCTAGGGGGAAACTTGAATTGATCATGCCTATTACTGAAACATGTATTCAGACACCAACTTAAGTCTGAGCAGCACATCTGTAACATCTGGCCTAATTTGAAGATTATTTTCCTTCTTCCCAAGCCCTGCATTTTTGTAATATCCGATCTAATACAAAGTTCTGGAGAACCTGAAAGTTTGCACATTTTCGAGTCAGTTTCGTTGATTCTAATAAAGATGCTGTCCCAACTGTGAATTTTGATTATTTTTTTAAATGGATCAACATGGGCTATAATTTCCTCTTTTCCTTTTGGGGAACTTAAAAGTGCAATGTGAAAGCAGGTGTGCCTACTACGCCCATCTCCCAGAGGCTCCTTGACAGATAATATGAAACAGGTTTTTTTTAAAAAAAAAATCCGAACTATAGGGTAGCTTCTTTTGAGATAAGACTTAAAAAGCAGCTCCTTTGAATTCTGAAAATAGCTGCTTTTTGTCGAGCTCCATTTTGATGAAAGCTCTTGAGAAATGGATTACCGTATTTTTTAGAGTATAAGACGCACCGGAGTATAAGACGCACCTTAGTTTTGGGGGAGGAAAATAGGGGGGGGGGAAATCTACCTACCAGGTATTCATCTGGCTAGCATCCTTAGTCTGTTCAGCTTCAGCGCATTATTTTATCCCCTGGTTAGGGCTGAAAAAAATATTCTTCGAAGGGAGTAGGAATGAAAACAAGCCTGCAAAGACTTAGGGCTGGAAAAAAACTTCTTCGGATGGAGTAGGAAGCCGGGAAGATCGTTAGCACCTCGTTAGGGCTGGGGGGGGGAAGCTTCAAAAAAGCTACATTCGGAGTATAAGACTCACCCAAATTTTCAGCCTCTTTTAGGGAGGAAAAAGGCACTTATACTCCGAAAAATACAGTATTTACTTTGTACTTGGGAGCAGACGTTCCCTGATGCCAAACATAGCTTTCTCAAGGCTTATTCCTACCAGGTCTGTAGCTGTTCTACTGCAGGGTGGCCAACGGTAATGGTACACAGCGGTGAGGTTTCCCCCTCCTTTTTTTCAGCTTGAGCGACAGCTCCTCTGACGACGAGGAAGATAGAAATGGGACAACCCAAAATGAAGAAGAAGGAGGGAGGATGGATGAGTTGTCTTCGGCATCGCGGTACAGGTGAGCGATGGTCATTGTATTGGTGACATAACTGAGGCTATCGTCACAGCGACAAAACCCGTTCTGCAATCGTACGGGCAACTAGTCGATTCTGTACCCAACGAATACAGATAGTCCTCGACTTACCGTCATTTGTTTAGTGACTGTTCGAAGTTACAACAGCACTAGAAAGTTACCTATGGCTGACTTTCATACTTACAACCAGTTGCAGCATCCCCATGGTCACATGAGCCAAATTCGGGTCTTTGGCAACTGACATGTATTTATGATAGTTGCACTGACTTGTGGTCATGTGGTCACCATTTGAAGTCTTGTATACCGCTTCACAGTGCTTTTACAGCCCTCTCTAAGCGGTATACAGAGTCAGCCTTTTGCCCCCAACATTCTGGATCCTCATTTTACCCACCTCGGAAGAATGGAAGGCGGAGTCAACCTTGAGCCGGTCAGGATCGAACTGTTGGCAGTCGGCAGAATTAGCTTGTAATACTGCAATTGAACCACTGCCACCACGGCTCTGTAACTTTCCCAGCTGGCTCCTGACAAGGAAAGTCAATGGGGGAAGCCGGATTTGCTTTAATGACCCCATTATGCACTTAATAACTGCAGTGATTTGCTTAACAACCAGAGCAAAAAAAGTTGTAAAATGGGGGCACAACTCACTTAACAAAACTGCCTTGCTTAGCAACAGAAACTTTGGCTCAACTGTGATTATAACTCGAGGGCTACCTGTCCGTTGACTTTACACACACACACACACACACACACACACACACACACACACACACACACACACACACACACACACACACACACACACACACACTGCAGCTGTTGCTGCATTGTTCCTGCTTGCCAATTTGCTATTAAATGTAGCCTTGATGGAATGCTTAGTACGTTTTGTGAGTTAGGCCAAAAAGGCCTGTTTAACAAACTGCGATGAGCTATACAAACGGAGTGCCGTTTGTGAGCCCAGCCAAAACATTTGCATTTGGCTTAATCAAATCTTTTACTCATCCTTTTAAAGAGTTGCGCAAAGTTGCAGATTGTAGCTTCGCCTGACGTGTGAACTAAACCACATCTCTGGGAGGGATGTTGTTGAACATGACGCATCAGTCCAACAGGGTACATCAGGGGTGTCAAACTCGATTTCTTTTTCTTTTTTTTTAAACTTTTTATTAAGTTATCTTAAAATATACAAAAAAACATAATACAGAAAAAAAATACAAAAAACAACATACAGAAAAGAAAAATGTACACACACACACACACACACACACACACACACACACACACACACACACACACACACACACACACACACACACACACACATATATATATATATATATATATATATATATATATATATATATATGTATCTATATACAAATCAGACTTATATGTCACTATATATTTTCATAATTAATGTGGTCTAAATATATATATACATTTAAAAAAAAGGAAAACAACATACATCAACATACAAAAGAAAAAAGAAAAAAGGTTATGTATATTTATTACAGCTTTTGCGTATCGTTGTCGTTTCGGTATCTACTTTGTTATATTCCTAGCTTATCATCAGTCTTTCTTAATTTGATTATCATCACCCTTAAAGTATTCAATATGTTTATTTTGTTTGTTTATTTTCCATCCATTTATACCAGTTATCCCAAATTTCATAATATTCTGAATCTTCTTTATCCTGTAGTTTCATTGTTAGTCTACACATTTCTGCACAGTCTAATATCTTAGTTATTAACATTGTATTGGTAGATATTATGTTGGTTTTCCAGTGTTGTGCTTATAGAATTCTAGCTGCTGTGATTATATGAAGTGTAAGGTATTGGGCCGGTTTGCTTATTTTTGTTTTTATTATTCCTAATAAGAAGATTTCCGGTTTAAGTTCTATAGTTTGTTTTGTTATCTCCTCAATCCAATTTTGTATTCTTTTCCAGTATTTCTGAGCATGTCCACCACATGTGATAATATGTTCCGTACTCCTGTTTGCACTTCCAACACTTAGGTGACAAACTCGATTTCATTGAGGGCTGCATCAGGGTGGTGTTTGACCTCGGGGGGGGGGCTTGGGGGGGCGTGGCCAGCTCGACATCACTCGTGTTGGGGGTGCCTTTAGTGGCCTGAGCATTCTGCCAGTGAAAATGGGCTCCCAAGCTCCGTTTTCGGCTGCCACGGCCTCCTGCAACCCTCTGCCAGTGAAAATGGAGCCCTCCCGAGGTCCGTTTTTGCTGGCAGAAGCACTGTGGGCCGTTCCTTCACTGTTTCCAGGGCAGTTCCGTGGGCCAGATCTAATACCCCGCGGGCCGTATCCGGCCCCCGGGCCTTGAGTTTGACACCCCTAGGCCACATGAACCAAAACATTCTCTCTCTCTCTTTCACTCTCTTCTAGCAAAAATTGCACTGGGAAATGTTCTCTACTGCAACAGCTCCGAAACTTTCGAAAACAGATGTCTCAGTCGCCGGCTACTGAACCAAACAAAAGAAACCCAAACCTCCCGCAACCCGACAGAACCAATCAGCCGAATGTCAGAACAACAAGGCAGAGTCTGAAACCCAGACGTCAGTCTTCCATGATGACAGAAAAAATGGAGTCTGGTGGAGGGAATCCGCTCCTCATTGACTGCGCTAAGGGAGCAGCTAAGCCTTCTGGAGAATTCCAGAAAGAAACCAAGGAAGAGACATGTTCAGAACTCCTTCCGGATGCTTCTCCAGAAGGAAAAGATACCAAAGACTCAAGGTATTGCCTAAAAAACTCCTTGGGGGAGATTGGCGATCTAGAAACATGAAACATAAATAAAATAAAAGGCTTGAAATACAATTCATTTGCCATATACTTCTTTTCCTCCAAAAATTCAAGAGGGTCAAACACACGTCCCCCAATCAGTTCTATTGCTGATTGGGGTCACTTATCATTGCAGAACTATACCGTGATTTGATTTTCCTTTCCATGTAACACAAACCCAGTCATTATTTTATTTAGTTTTTTTATTAATTGATTGAATTGAATACAGGCAGTATTCAACCTACGACTACAACTGAGCCCAAAATTTATGTTGCTGAGTGAGAATTTTGTTAAGTGAGTTTTGCTCCATTTTATGATGTTTCTGGTCACAGTTTGTTAGGTGAAGGACTGCAGTTCTTAAATTAGTAAGATGGTTGTGAAGTGAATCTGGCTTCCTCATTGACTTTGCTTGTCAGACGGTGGTCACACAAGGGAATCACGTGATTCCGGGACACCGCAAACCGCCATAAATATGAGTTCAATCCTAGGCAGCAACAGATATTTCTCTTATCAGGGCACAAAGAGAAAATATCTGCTGTGAACTCCGCATAGGCATCAGGAAGGGCATCCGGCCGGTAAACGCTCAGCTCCATTCAGTCGCCCTGACTCCACCCCAATAAAAAAGGGTTTGCAGGATTTATTTATTTTATTTATTTTTATTTTGTGAGATTTATATACCGCCTCACAGTGCAAGCACTCTCTAAGCGGTTTACACCAGTAAGCAATGCATATTTATATTGCCCCCAACAATCTGGGTCCTCATTTTACCTACCTCGGAAGGATGGAAGGCTGAGTCAACCTTAAAATGAAAAAAAATTGACCAAGTGTGATGAGACACACAAGGCGCAGAAGCTCTCAGGGTACATGCAAAGCAACAGAGTAATCATCACCATAATCAGAATAGCAATAAAAGGAGGAGTAAAGATAAGAAGAAGGATAAATGATAATACTACAGCCATATTACATGGCTAAATACATATAGACATATTAGATTTATTTGCCACCCAACTTGCCACAAGCCGACACTCATTTGAGTTTCTCAGTGTGAAATAGCTACTTATGGTTTAATCCTTAATCCTTAAATCTTTGTTAGACAAACCATAGTTTTAGCATGTTTTCCAGACCCGGTCAGTGGTCTGGAAATCTTCACAGCCAATCTGAATCTGGGCCTCTTCATCAGTTTGAACCCAAGACTCCCATAATTACGTGGTACTACCTATTGCAGTGTTTCTCAACCTTGGCAGTTTGAAGATGTGTGGACTTCAACTCCCAGAATTCCCCAGCCAGCGTTGCTGGCTGTGGAATTCTGGGAGTTGAAGTCCACACATCTTCAAACTGCCAAGGTTGAGAAACACTGACCTATTGGCAATCATAAATAATGTAGTTAATTGCAATTTATAAATAAAAGTCCTTGGAACCTGGGCGGCTCTTAAATTTGAATAAAAGAATGAGTGGATAAATAAGTAACGAAAAGGTCCTGTACATTTTAAGATTAGGTTTTTTACACATTGCCTTTGCGCATAAAGTGGTTGGTTTCTAAAAGATGTAAGCCCGGTCGTGTATTCTGCAGGATTGCAGAAAACCAGCAGGAAGAGGAAGCGAAGGAGGAAACCAGGAAACGGTGGTGCCAGGAAAAACTGGAGAAATCAAAGCCGCAGCACTCCACCAATGGGGAGCAACCCATGGCTGAACAAACCCCCATCTTGTTCCATACGGTCAGTACACAAGGGAGTTCCAAAGGGGGGGGGGTTGTTTCTCTCCAGGAATCTTGGGCTGGATTGCAGGTGACCTCCCTTCAGTTTCCCACAATTTCTTCTGCATTGCATTTATTTCAAGCCAAACCATCTGCCTGGGTGGCACATAAATACACACACACAAGCAGAAGCAGGAAGTTGAAATAGCAAGCAAAGTAGCAGAATTCTGGATCTTTCATGCAGATGTTTAGCAATAGCACTTAGACTTGTATACCGCTTCACAGTGCTTTACAGCCCTCTCTAAGCGGTTTACAGAGTTCAGCCTATTTGCCCCCAACAATCTGCGTCCTCATTTTACCCACCTCAGAAGGATGGAAGGCTGAGTCAACCTTGAGCCTGGTGAGATTTGAACAGCTGAACTGCTGAACTAGCAGTCAGCTGAAGTAGCCTGCAGTGCTGCACTCTAACCACTGCGCCACCTCGGCTCTATATATGCTTATTTTAGGCTTTTTTTTAAAAAAAAATATTCATAAATAATTTGAATGCAGTGTATTGTCAGGCTATACCATTTACACATGAAGAACAAAGAAAAGACAGTAATAAGAGATATTAACACATATACTAATAACAATAGTAATAATATAACCGAATAGTTTGGCTAAATTTCTTTACAATTCTATTAGATATATTGGCATATTTATAGTCATAAAGCATCGTATATTTAATTCATACATAATCTTTCTTCATCTAATGTCTACCTCTTATCTCTAACCACTCGTAAAGTCTATTCCATATCAAGTAATATTCTGTGTCTTCTTTATCTTTTATTTTTAAAGTCAGTCTGTCCATCTCAGCACAGTCTAAGATTTTCCGAATTGCATCCTCATCTGGTGGGATGTTCTCATTTTTCCAGTATTTTGCAGATATAATCCTTACTGCTGTCAATATATGCAAAACTAAATGTGTGGTCCAGGGGTGGGTTCTAACTTACCTCGCTGCCGGTTCGCTTCCTCCCACGCTGCGTGACTGCGCCTCATGGGTGCGCTTGCGCGAAGCATGTGTGTGCATGCGCAGTGGCAAAAAAAAGCCGAAAACAAGATGGCGACCGCATGCACAGTGCCAGAAACTTGGCTTCTGCGCATGCTCAGAAGTAAAAATAAATTTTATATATTTTTTTAAAAAGCCGAAAACAAGATGGCGACCACATGCACAGTGCCGGAAACTCGGCTTCTGCGCATGCTCAGAAGAAAAAATAAATTAACCCCCCCCAATAAAGCCAAAAACAAGGAACTGAAAAAAGTGGTGAATGACCATTTTTCACACTTACGACCATTGTAGCACCCCTATGATTTACATCCGGATGCTTGACCTCTGACTCATGACGGTTGCAATGTCCCGTGATCACGTGATCCCCTTTTGCGACCTTCTGACAAGCAGAGTCAATGGGGAAACCGGATTCACTTAACAACCATGTTACTGATTTAAGAACGGCAGTGATTCACTTAACAAACCTGGCGAGAAAAGTCGTAAAATGGGACAAAACTCACAGAAGAAATGTCTCACTTAGCCACATAAATTTTGGGCTCAGTTGTGGCCGTAAGTTGAGGACTACCTGTTCTCTAATTTATATTAATAGTTTTTACCTGATCTAAAGTTAAAAGGGTAACTTCAAAATAACTTCCTCTCCTTAGTTTATCTCAGTATTTTTCAACGGTCGCCATTTTAAGATGCGTGGATTTCAACTCGCTTAACAATCACACGTGTCACTGAGCAACTGCAGTGATTCACTCAACAACCACGGCAAGAAAAGTCGTAAAATCGGGTGTGACTAACTTAACTTGCTTAGCCTTGGTTAGCAACAGAAATTCTGATCCCAGTGATGGTCATAAGTCGAGGGCCATTTGTTGACTGAATTGAACCACTCATGTACACTTCACACCTTCACACCAGTGGTGGCTTGCTCCTGGTTCGGCCCAGTTCTGTGAACCGGTAGCGGCGGTGGCGGGAGGCTCCGCCCACTCGCCTGGGACGCTTCTGCGCATGCGAGCTCCAGCAGTGGGTTGTTCCCGGTTCGGACCGGTTCTTAGAACCGGTAGCAGCATGCGCAGAAGCGTCGCACGCATGCACGAACCGGTGGCGATCTAATTTAGAACCCACCACTGGTGAGCGCGCACGCGAACCGGTAGCAACGGGGTTTTAGAACCCACTACTGCTTCACACCCAAAAAGAATCTAACTTATTAGGCAAACGTTCCTTCTATGTTTAGGATATGCTTTAGTAATTTGCTTATCTGATGTTCGCAATGTTCCTGTATCGATTTTTGCTAAATTATGTATATTGTCTGATGATGATGATACTGAACACCGCTTAAAGTGTCATCATTGTAGCAGCATAAAATCCCCCCCCCCAAATAAAAGAAATGCATTATAAATAAATATTGGTAACCAACCTACCTGGATTTTCACAACATTAATCAGATCAAACTCTGATCCCCTGCATTGACACAGTACCCTAAACCTGGCTAGTTTTAATCTTGATTAAGGGTTTGCTTCTTTGTTTTGTGTTAGGGCATTTCCTCAAACTTGGCCCATTATGGCGAAGCTCCTCAACGAACTGGTAGTCCTCGACTTATGACCTCAATTGAGCCCAAAACTTCTGTTGCTGGGTCAGGCGTTTGAATCTTGCCTCCATTCTACGACCTTTCTTGCCACAGTTGTTAAGTGAATCACTGCACAGTTCTTAAGTGAATCTAGCTTCCTCATTGACGTTGCTTGTCAGAAGGTCACAAAAGGGGACCACATGACCCCGGGACACGGCGACCGTCATAAATATGAGTCAGTTGCCAAGCGTCCGAATTTTGATCACGTGACCAACGGGGATGCTGCAACGGCCGTAAGTGTGAAGAACGGTCATAAGTCACTTTTTTCAGTGCCGTTGTAACTTTGACTGGTCACTAAGTGAACCGTCGTAAGTCAAGGACTACCTCTATTGGGTGAACTTCCAAAAAAGTCCAGTGTTTCTGATTTCCTATTGGAAAGTCATTTTTCCCCCTGCAAGGGAACGGTCTTGCAGCAATTTGCTAGCCAGCAGTTCCTCAAAGGGCCAGCAGATGGCTCCAGAATCCTATTAACAAAGGGAATATTGCATACCTTATGAATAGACTCCTTCAGCTGGAAGGGACCTCAGAGGTCTTCTAGTCCAACCCCCCTGCTCAAGGCAGGAGACCTTATTCCATCCTGGACAAATGGCTGTCCACTCTTTTTTTAAAGACCTCCAGCGATGGAGCACCCACAATTCCAGAAGCAAGCTGTAAATAAGCCATCATAACACTGTGATTCAAGAAGACTTTTGCAATCCAACATAATAAGCCGTTACTTGGGGGGAGGTGTCACTTGCATTAAAACCATCAGAACCAATTTCTGAATCAAGACGTGTAAATCACAAGAGCTGGATTTTCATTGCTCCCTGAAAAGCAAATTATTTTACTGCAGTACAATAAACATGATGATGTTCGTCCATCGTATTCGAAGAGGACCTTGACATCTATCAATTGGGGGGGGGGGGATGTCAAGACTTGCGCGTGAATTGGATGAAAGTGAGGGAGAGGTGCTCATAGTCAGCCTCACTCTCTCTTCCCAGATTCCATCTTGCTCCAAATAGCAGGACAAGAGTCGAGACAGTTGGAGATGGGCTGGGCGCAGTGGTTGACCAGGGCGTCTTTCGTGTCTTGCCGTGCTCTTAGCGTACCACATCGCTTGCAGAGACCGCCTTCATGACCGTTGACCTATTCTAGTAGATTTCATCCGCTCAGTCCGCCGGAATCTGTCTTCACATGCTCCCTATCTCACCGAAGGTCGATGACCCAATGGCTACTCTCAACCTGGTTTGGCCAGCCTGTTGAAGCTGTTGCCCGGGGTGTGGCCGCTGCACATGCTACAGCTGCTAGGAGCCACAGGTGAGAGCTGAGTGACAGGTGGGGACCAAAGGTGAACGAGCTGCCCTAAAAGCTGCCCTAAAATGAGCTGCCGTAAAAGGACACGACATGCCCCTACACCAGAGGTGCTACCCCGCCCTGAACACCCCATACACCCCACAATACACATACTTAGATACAGTATGTTAGACCAGCCATATTCCTTTCAACTTAGAAGCTAACTCTAGGGTGGGCGGGAAATATTTAAAAGCCTACCACCAAAGTAAATTAGTAAGGCAGCTATTGCTGCAGCTATGATTTAAATGTGTGATTCAGATTTAGGAATCCTTGCTTGTTTATTGAATCAATTTAATTTAGCTTGCTGGGGAATTCTGGAAATCGATATTCACACCTCTTCGATTTGTCAAGGTTGAGGCGAGATTATCTTCACCACGACCCAACCAAACAAAGTTTCTGATTAAGGATGTCTTTATCTTCACTTGTCCATATTTCCATGAAGGATGGAGATACTTGGTTATTCAGATGTGTGCTTAATAGCAAAAGCAATAGCTCTTAGACTTATATACCGCTTTACAGTGCTTTACAGCCCTCTCTAAGCGGTCTCTAAGCCTACTTGCCCCCAACAATCTGGGTCCTCATTTTACAAACCTCGGAAGGATGGAAGGCTGAGTCAACCTTGAGCCGGTCAGAATCGAACTGCTGGCAGTGAGCAGAATTAGCCTGCAATGCTGTGTTCTAACCACTGTGCCACCATGGGAAGAAAGAAAGGAAGGGAGGGAGGGAGGAAGAAAGGACTAGCCGTAGCACTTAAGCACTTAAGCACTTAAGATGTATCGCTTTACAGTGCTTTTACAGCCCTCTCTAAGCGGTTTAGAATCAGCCTCTTGCCCCCAATAATCTGGGTCCTCATTTTACCGACCTTGGAAGGATGGAAGGCTGAGTCAACCTTGAGCCATTCAGGATCGAACTGCTGGCAATCGGCAGAGTTAGCCTGCAATACAATATTCTAACCACTGCACAGGAAGGAAGGAAGGAAGGAAGGAAGGAAGGAAGGAAGGAAGGAAGGAAGGAAGGAAGGAAGGAAGGAAGGAAGGAAGGAAGGAAGAGCAATGGCAATAGCACTTAGACTTATATACCGCTTCACAGTGCTTTCCAGCCCTCCATAAGCGTTTTACAGAGTCAGCCTATTGCCCCCAACAATCTGGGTCCTCATTTTACCCACCTTGGAAGGACGGAAGGCTGAGTCAACCTTCAGCCTGGTGAGATTCGAACTGCCAAATTGCAGGCAGCCGGCAGGCAGCACTCTAACCACGGCTCTTTAATGAGGTCTATTCTTGGATTAGTAGAGGTGGTAAAAAAAAGTAAACTAAAGGAGTCCCTTCAGATTCTACTCTGCTCGTCTTCAAGGCCTTTGAGTCGGCGCTGTCCGAAGACATTTCCGTGGTCATGTGGCCAGCATGATGTCGCAGAGTGCTGTTACCTTCCCACCGAAGTGGTACCTATTTATCCACTCGTATTTACATGCTTTCAAGCTGCTAGGTGGGCAGGAGCTGAGGCAAGGATGGGAGCTCACCCGCTCGTGTGGCGCACGGGTCTCAAACCTGGGCTGCCAGTAGAGATGGAGATGGAGAGATGGAGCCTTCTTAAAAAGACTGAATAATACAAGTAGAGTTAGAAACCACCACAGATGTCAGGGAGGGACAGGAAAAGAAGAGGTGTGTGACTGAACATCAAGCCTAGCATGATGTCATTGCTCAAAGATGCAAATGATGTCATTTGCATGATAACCATGCCATCTGCAATCTTGTGACTTCGACTAAATGCCCAGAGATAGCCCACAATGCAAATATCTCTGTAGAGGAGAATATTTGTAGCTCAGGATTGAAATGAGGGGGTCCTTGGTGCTCTCTGAGCTTGGTTGCTTTCTTGCAGACGTTTCATTACCCAACTAGGTAACATCATCAGTGCTAGAAGGCAGTGGGTTTGTGGAGTGGAAGAGAAGGGAGGAGGAGAAGAAGAACAAGACTGTGGGGTCCTTGGTTACCTAATTACCCAATTAGGTAGCATCATCAGTGCTCATCATTTGAGTGGTGCGGTGGCCTTATGGTGGAGCTCTCGCCTCACAATCTGGAGGCTGTGAGTTCAATCCTAGGTAGAGGCAGCTATTTCTCTCTCTGGCCACGCTGAGAATATATCTGCGGAAAATAACTCCGCATTGGCGACAGGAAGGGCATCCGGCCAGTAAACACTCCGCTCCATTCAGTTGCCCAGACTCCACCCCGATGCAAGGGATTATGGGGTCGTTAAAAGAAGATGATCCAGCGCTCCTCATTTGATTGCCTAGCTTGGGTAATGAAACCGTCTGCAAGAAAGCAACCGAGCTCAGAGAGCGACAAGGATGCCTCCAATATCTCTCTGCAGCAGATGCCAGCAAACATAACAGGTCCTTCGTTTCTCCCCCTCCCAGCTTCAATTAATCCTGGCCGAGGGGGGAAAATATAATTACATGTCTTTTGCTTCATCAGGATGTTAGGAAGGAGAGAGATCACAGAGCAGGAGGTCAGGCACAGTAGGTGTAGCAGGAGATGAGCAGAAACCTTTGGTGGCTGATGAGCTGTTGCTAGATCCCACTTATAATAGGGAAGGGAGGCCTTGCAGCCGAGCCCAGCGTGAGCGTCTTCCAGTCCCTTTTCTCTAATTATAAAAATGTTAATGTTCTTGTAGAAATATGAAATAAATTAGTCTCCTGTAAACCTCGGGTTCTTTTGGGGTTTGGGCGAAATGCTTGACTAGGCTTGTTAAAGATACACTTGGAAAGCCAGTTTTGGTGGGAATGAAACGTAGCGTGGATATGCCACCTTGCCCGTACAGCTCCCCTGCTTGTCCAAATTGCAGGATGGTCTGCAGTAGTCAGTTTCTCCATTTAGATTTATGGCAGACCTGGCCGTCATTTAAAACGGCCTAGATGAGGGTGTAAATGAACACTCAATCCCCTGGGCCAAAAGTATAGCAATAGCAATAGCAATAGCACTTAGACTTATATGCCGCTTCATAGTGCTTTACAGCCCTCTCTAAGCGGTTTACAGAGTTCAGCATATTTCCCCCAGTAGCAATATAGCAATAGCACTTTTCTTATATACCGCTTCATAGTGCTTTACAGCCCTCTCTAAGCGGTTTACAGAGTTCAGCATATTGCCCCCAACAATCTGGGTCCTCATTTTACCCACCTCGGAAGGATGGAAGGCTGAGTCAACCTTGAGCCTAGTGAGATTTGAACAGCTGAACTGTTGAACTAGCAGTCAGCCTGCAATGGCTGCATTTAACCACTGCACCACTTCAGCTCTAACAACAATCTGGGTCCTCATTTTACCCACCTCGGAAGGATGGAAGGCCGAGTCAACCTTGAGTCTGGTGAGATTCGAACTGCCAAATTGCAGGCATCCGGCAGTCAATAGCAATAGCACTTAGACTTATATACCACTTGGCAGTGCTTTACAGCCCTTTCTAAGCGGTTTACAGAGTCAGCATATTGCCCCCAACAATCTGGGTCCTCATTTTACTGACCTCAGAAGGATGGAAGGCTGAGTCAACCTTGAGCCTGGTGAGATTTGAACAGCTGAACTAGCAATCAGCTGAAGGTTGCAGTGCTGCTTTTAACCACTGCACCACCTTGTATCTAAAAATCATGGCAAAGAGTCATGGGACCAAAGTTTGTGAATCTGAGACGTTTCGTTACTCGTCCAAGTAACTTCAAAAATCAAAATATAGACTGGGTGAAACCAGGCTTAAGAGCAGTAACTGTGAGAGGGATCTTCGAGTCTTAGTGGACAACCAATTAAATATGAGCCAGCAGTGTGCAGCGGCAGCCAAAAAAGCCAATGCAATCCTAAATTGCATTAACAGAGGGATACAATCAAGATCAAGGGAGGTACTAACACCTCCCTATAAAGCCTTAGTAAGACCACACCTAGAAAACTGCATCCAGTTTTGTTCACCACACTATAAAAAAGATGTTGAGATTCTAGAAAGAGTGCAGAGAAGAGCAACCAAGATGATTAGAGGATTAGAGGCTAAAACATACGATGAATGGTTGCAGGAACTGAGCATGGCTGGTCTAGTGAAGAGAAGGACCAGGGGAGACAGGATAGCAGTCTTCCAATATTTGAGGGGCTGCCACAGAGAGGAAGGGGTCAAACTATTCTCCAAAGTACCAGACAAGGAATAATGGATGGAAACTGATCAATGAGAGATTCAACCTGGAAATAAGGAGAAATTTTCTGACAGTGAGAAGGAGAAATTCATCAGTGGAACAACTTGCCTCCAGAAGTTGGTGGGTGCTCCATCACTGGAGGTTTTTAAGAAGAGAGTGATCAGCCATTTGTCTAAAATGGTGCGGGGTCTCTGAGCTTGAGCAGGGGGCTGGACTACAAGACCTCCAAGGTCCCTTCCAACCCTATTATTCTATGTTGTAAAGAAGGCCAATCTGGATTGATATAATGCTTGGGGGAAAATGGATGTCAAAGGTGGTGGAGTTGGCCTAGATGGGGAAATCTGACTTTGAATTAAAGATGAGAATTGATCTAGTTTTGTTTCCACTTGGAAACCACTTCCAGACTTTGTGCTCCAAATTGCCAAAAAAGTGAAAGGTTGATTTTAGGTCTTGAAGACTTTGCTGCTATAGAAGTGGCTCACAATATTCAGAAATTTAAAGCAAAAGGTTGAGGATGTAACTTTTTTCTTGTACTCTACCGCCCTGAAAACAAATCAGAAGTCTACTTTTTCTCTTTCTTTTTCTCTGCCCCTCTCTTCTTTCCTCTGTAACTTTTCTGATTTCCCATTCTATTTGTATTTTATCTTACAACGAACTTTGATAAAATTGTAATCCTCCCTTCCCCCCCCCCACACACAAAAAAATACTTCTTGGAATTTTAAATTCATGGAGATGCTGCTATCCAGAAAATTGGGTCTCCAGAATGACAAATTATTCACTCCTGAGTCCCGCAAGGAAAAGAAAAATGGATTTGCAGAAAGCTCTCCATGAACCAAATACTTTGACCCACAGAGTCGATTCATGGAGCTAGAAGGATGTATTCCTCCAAATTTAGGGTTTATGATTATTTCCAGGCATATTCTGTAGGGCTGTTCATATTCGTAAGAAGCTTAAGGAAGTAGAGACAAGGTTTCTACGACCGCATGAGGGGAGCCAGGAGACAAATTCTGAGCCCAGAGTGGCATTTTTTTCACCCTCGGTGGCATTATGCCCATCAAACAGAGTCCATCTGGTTCACCCACTTCCCCATCGTTCGTTCTGCAATCTTCTTTCTTTAGCATAATTTATTCTGCTTTTCTTACTTTCTCCCAGCAGGCTTAGCTGACCTTAGCTGATATGGAAAGAAGTTAAGGATTAGACTGGATTAATATTTATGGGAGACCACCAGGAGAGTCCCAGGCTGTAAACTGGGCTGGGAAGAAATCTCCCGATTGTTGTTAAGAAAATTAAATGGATATGTATGGAGGCGGTCACCTAGAGTTGAACTTGACTCAAGGGAAGCGTTATTTCATGTTTTATTTATGTGGTCCAGAACTTCCTTATAGTTCCCTGGCATCCTACCACACACACAACTGCTAAAATGTAAAAAAAAAAAAATTGAGGGGGGAAAAAAGGCAGCCAGAAACAACAACCACAACAGCAACCCAGGGGCTTATTATACTGGTGCATATTTGCGCCTTGGCTTTTTCAAGAGATTTCAGTCATTTCTGGCCTGACGAGTGTTGTGCACTTCAAAAATATTGCAGAAGTAGCCTGCCAAGGGCCAGAAGTGTTGGTGCCATCCTGACAGATTCATATTTTCCAGACGGGTGACTTCGGGACGCTTAATACACAGGAAATGGCTAATTTTATGAAATACAAATTTAGTACTTAAAGTGCGCTAACTGAAAGTATTTAAAGTCCATTAATGTTCGCATTACTCACTCTTCTATAGTTAGATGTTTTCTCTAATAATGTAAGTCCAGGCCATTGAAAGCAGATTTATGAGGCACCTTCCTCCTTCTCTTCCTCACCCCACTCTCTCCCACTCCTCCTGTCTCTCCCTCCTCCCACTTCCTCCTCCTCTTCTTCTACTTCCTCTTCCTCCAACTCCTTCTCCCCTCCTCCTCTTCCTCTCCCTCCCCTGTCCTCTTCCTCCTCCTCCTCTTCTTCCTCTTCCTCCTCTATCTCCAACTCCTCCTCCCCGCTCCCCCTGTCCTCCCCCTCCCCTCTTCCTCCTCCCTCTTCCTCCTCTTCTTCTACTTTCTCTTCCTCCTCTACTTCCAACTCCTCCTCCACTCCTCCTCCCACTTCCTCCTCCTCTTCTTTTTCCTCTTCCTCCAATTCCTCTTCCCCCTCCTCTTCCTCCCTCCCTCCATCTCCCTCTCCTGTCCTCCTCCTCCACCCACCTCCTCTTCTTCTTCCTCTACCTCCAACTCTTCCCTCCCCTTCCTCCTGTCCTCCCCTCCCCATCCTCTTCCTCCTCCTCTTCTTCTACTTCCTGTTCCTCCTCTCTCCAACTCCTTCTCCCCTCCTGCTGTCTTCCTCCTCTCCCTCTCCTCCCCTGTCCTCTTCCTCCTCCCACTTTTTCCTCCTCTCCCTCCCTCCCTCTCCCTCTCCTGTCCTCCTCCTCCACCCACCTCCTCTTCTTCCTCTATCTCCAACTCTCCCCTCCCCCTCCTACTGTCCTCCCCCTCCCCCTGTTCTCTTCCTCCTCTTCTTCTACTTCCTCCTCTACCTCTACCTCTACCTCCAACTCCTTCTCCCCTCCTGCTGTCCTCCTCCTTCTCTCCCTCCCCTCCCCCTCCTCTTCCTCCTCCCAATTCTTCCTCCTCTTCTTCCTCTTCCTCCTCTTCCTCCAACTCCTCCTCCTCCCGTCCTCCTCCTCTCCCTTCATCTCCCACTCCTGTCCTCTTCCTCTTCCTCTTCTTCTCCTTTACTCCTCTTCCTCCCCCTCTTCCCCCTCCCCTCCCCCTCCCCCTCCCCCCCCCTCTTCTTTTTTGTTTCCCTCAGTCACAATGGGATCTGTTTTACCACCTGTTGGGGAACTCAAGATCTGCTAACAGATGGCATTGTCATGATTTTAGCCTTTCCTGAAAAATGGAAAGAAAGAAAGAGTTGACATTTCTAAAATGTCTTTCTTCGGTAGTAAAATGTAATCCTGCCTCTTTGGAGAGAATGATACAATTGGGCCAAGTTTATGGGCATATGGCGCATATCAGAAGTTGGGGTGCATCTCCGCCCCATTTGAATGCATAAGATTTAAAAAAATGTGGATTATTGGCTCAAAAGGCAAAAGTGTGGCTGAAAACCCTGCTCAGATGATAGGATATTAGAAGGACCCGGCCATCCGCCTTAATCCTGGGTTATCTGCTTGATATCCCAGGAAGAGGAAAAGAAGGCAATGGGTACTGAAAAGGCAACCCTCTGCCAGACAATGACCCAAGTCCCGGGGCCAAAACAAGCCAAGATCAGGAGCAAATAGATCATCAGAGGGAGAAAAAGTCGGAGATGAGTTGCGAACAAGTTCTAGAGAAGAAAACCGAGCAGCATTGAAGAAGCGAGTCCTTCTGAGATTCATTTATGTCTCCTTAGATTTATGTCCCATCTTCATTTAGTTACAGGGGTCCCCAAACTTGGCAACTTTAAGACTTGTGGACTTCAACTCCCAGAATTCCTCAGCCAGCCATGAATGATAGAGTTGGAAGAGGCCAGACGGTCATCTAAGTCAGGGGTCTCCAACCTAGGCAACTTTAAGACTTGTGGACTTCAACTCCCAGAGTTCCTCAATTCTGGGAGTTGAAGTCCACAAGTCTTAAAGTTGCCAAGTTTGGAGGCCCCTGCTCTAAGGAACTTAGATCACCAACTCTTTGGAGAAACGAACTTTTTCTGCTTTCGTTGTGGTCCTTTAATATAAATTCCTACTTCATTTCTTCTGACAATCCAGGGTTTCCGTTTAAGGCCTGTCTGCTTTAAGATCTGGCAGGTTAAAGAATTCATAAACTGGATTAGTGGGGCTTTGTACAGGTAGTCCTCGACTTTGTTAACTTGAGATAAAGTTCGATCCGTCCGATTGCTACCATGTTAAGGGAAATATATCCCCGTAGAGGCGAGATTTGGATCTTTTACTTGGAATTCAGACAGTTAGAAATAAAACCGAGATTAAATGTTTAATAGAAAATATTTATTTCAGTACAAAACAATAAATCCTGAATAATTACATCTTTGCTCACAACCGTTCAGGTCAAGAGCTAAGGCAGAAGAAGATTAATGGTGGATTAGGAATGTAGACATGTGCAAAACATCGTATCACGTGTTCTGCTTGTATTGGGAAGTACCATCATATTAGGATAGGGGTGTATCACCCTGCATAGACTCACAACTGACAATATTCACATCGTGACAGACTTACAACAGTTCACTTAGTGACCGAAGTTACAACAGCCCTGAAAAAAAGTGAATTCTGGGAGTTGAAGTCCACAAGTCTTCAAGTTGCCAAGTTTGAAGGCCTCTGATTTAGTACAACCCAACATGGGGTGACAAATTGCTGAGGGAGTGTCGGATAGGAATTTTCCTATCAAGAGGTGATATAGGATCTTGCTTCCCTGAAGTCATTCGTACTTAGAAAATAAAACCGAGATTCAATTCTAATTAACAAAATATTTATTTTAGTACAAAAGTAACAGAAGAATAAACCTTTAGTAAGCTACATCTTCTCAGCTAAGGATTCACGTCTGCCTCGGGCGAGGCTGCGAAGGAGAAGAAGAGGTAGGAGGAGACAAAACTCCTGGAATGCACGCATGCGTAGTAAAACATATCACATGTCTGTTTGATTAGGAAATACAGTAAATCTAGAAATAGTAGAGATGCACAACTGGCAATTATTCACATCGTGACAGGGAGGAAGCATGGAGCCGCAGCATTATGGGCAGGGCAACCCCCTTCATTTTCAGATAATCTAGCCCAGTGCCCCCCACCCCAACCTTTTGGGCAACAGGTACAGTTCCACGGAGAGAGGTTTTTCCGCAGACCACAGGGGGCGTGGTTTCACATGCTGCCTGCATCCCACGGATGGGGCTTCATTTGTTTGAGCGGCCCGGTTTTTGGCATGCCACGAACCGGTGCTGGTCCACGGAGCCGGGGTTGGGGACTCCTGATGTAGCCTATCAAGACTGAAGGGCATCAGTGCCATTTCCAATAGAAGAGAATATCTCTAACTCAGGGTTGAACTGTTCAAACAGTAAACAATACTCCAGTCAAGGAACTACCAACTCAGACAGACAAACCGTAAACAATAGCCTAATCAAGGAATATCAAGAACACTCACACCAATACTGACAGGATAAGCCATTAGTATGTAAATAGAGAGCAAACCCCACTCTGATGATGTCCCCTAGTTGGGTAATAAAACGTCTGTAGGAAAACCAACAAGTTCAGAGAGCACCAACAACCCCACAGTCGTCGTCCTCCTCCTCCTCTTCCTCCTCTTCCTCCTCCTCCTCCTTGCAAACCCCACTCCCTTCTAGCACTGATGATGTTCCCTAGTTGGGTCATGAAATGTCTTCAAGAAAACAACTCAACTCAGAGAACACCAAGAACCACACATCATTCTTCTTCTTCTTCTTCTTCTTCTTCTTCTTCTTCCTCTTCTTCTTCTTCTTCTTCTTCTTCTTCTTCTTCTTCTTCTTCTTCTTCTTCTTCTTCTTCTTCTTCTTCTTCTTCTCCTTCTCCTTCTCCTTCTCCTTCTCCTTCTCCTCCTCCTCCTTCTCCTCCTCCTCCTCCTCCTCCTCCTTATCTCTGCAAACCCCACTCCCTTCTAGCACTGATGATATCCCTTAGTTGGGTAATAAAACGTCTGTAGGAAAACCACCAAGCTCAGAGAGCACCAACAACCCTACAGTTCTCCTCCTCCTCCTCCTCCCCCCCCGCAAATCTCACTGTCTTCTAGCACTGATGCCATTACCTAGTTTATTTATTTATTTATTATTTATTTGTGAGATTTATATACTACCTCACAGTGCAAGCACTGTCTAAGCGGTTTACACCAGTAAGCAATGTATTTTTTATATTGCCCCCAACAATCTGGGTCCTCATTTTACCTACCTCGGAAGGATAGAAGGCTGAGTCAACCTTGAGCCGGTGAGATTTGAACCGCTGACCTGCGGATCACAGTCAGCTAAAGTAGCCTGCAGTACTGCACTCTAACTGCTGCGCCACCTCGGCTCTTAAGTTACTTAGTTGGGTAATGAAACATCTGCACGAAAACAACCAAGCTCAGAGAACACCAAGGACCTCAAGTGCCACACCCAGCCATTATTTGTGTGGCTCTACACTGCAGTGGTGCTCCAATAAAGAGCTCTTTTGATCCAAGCAGTTCCTGGCGGTACAAGAATTTTTTCAGATCTTTAGCACTCTACTCTCGCTTAGCCAGAAGTTAGTTGGACAAGTTATCTACTTCTCCACCTTATTATTTATTTTTTTTATTTATTTATTTGTGAGATTTATATACCGCCTCACAGTGCAAGCACTCTCTAAGCGGTTTACACCAGTAAGCAATGTATATATTTATATTGCCCCCAACAATCTGGGTCCTCATTTTACCTACCTCGGAAGGATGGAAGGCTGAGTCAACCTTGAGCCGGTGAGATTTGAACCGCTGACCTGCGGATCATAGACAGCTAAAGTGGCCTGCGGTACTGCCTCTAACCGCTGCGCCACCTCGGCTCTTATTATGCACGTCACCGGATTATTACAAAGGTAAAACGGGGAACGCTTCCTATGAACTACTCCGGATGCTTTTTTGGGGTGGGGGGAAGGAAGCGCAGATGTAATAAATTGACACCTTCAGCCTGAGACGAAAATTCCACAGCTCCCTCCGTCACATGCTCAGGTTATTTGGCATCATCTTCTACCTACTCCAGTTTCTCCCAGTCTGTGTCCTGTGGGCCTGCAGTGCAAGTCTGGAGGTTTTTTATTTTTTATTTTTTATTTATTTGTTTGTCAAACATGTACAAGATAGTAGTTGTTTGTATAAACATAACATAAGCAAAGTAAGTACAGATAAATGAGGACAATAGGACAGTAGGACAGGGACAGTAGGCACAATGGTGCGCTTATGCACGCCCCTTACAGACCTCTTAGAAACAGGGAGAGGTCGACTGTAGACAGTCTAAGGTTAAAGTTTTGGGGGTTTGGGGAAGAAACCACAGAGTCAGGTAGTGCATTCCAGGCATTGATCACTCTATTGCTGTATTTTCTGAAGTCGAGTTTCGAGCGGTTTACATTGAGTTTGAATCTATTGTGTGCGCGTGTGTTGTTGCGGTTGAAGCTGAAGTATTCATTGGCAGATGATTTTATGAACTACATTTAGATCAGATTGAAGGCGATGTAGCTCTAAGTTATCTAAGCCCAAAATTTCAAGTCTGGCGGAATAAGGAATTCTGTTGCGAGCAGAGGAGTGGAGGACTCTTCTTGTGAAATATTTCTGGACTCTCTCGATTGTATTGATGTCCGATATGCAGTGGGGGTTCCAGACAGGTGAGCTGTATTCCAGAATTGGTCTGGGAAATGTTTTGTATGCTCTGGTTAGCAGTGTAATATTGCCAGAGAAGAAGCTATGCAAGGAAAAGTTCAGAATATAAGAATTGGGCTTGTATGGTGTGTAATTATCAGCCTGCATTCATTGCAGGTTTTGCTCTGCTCCGCTCTGTATACTACAATTTGAGGCAAGGAAAGAGAGCTTAAATCATGGTTAGATAGTGGACTAGGCACACTCCTTCAACCTTTTAAGAGCTGAAGTGGTGCAGTGGTTAAATGCTGCCATAATAGTGGACAGTAGGACAGGGATGGTAGGCACAGTGGTGCGCTTATGCACGCCCCTTACAGACCTCTTAGGAATAGGGTGAGGTCGACTGTAGACAGTCTAAGGTTAAAGTTTTGGGGGTTTGGGGAAGAAACCACAGAGTCAGGTAGAGCATTCCAGGCGCTGATCACTCTGTTGCTGAAGTCCTATTTTCTGCAGTCGAGTTTGGAGCGGTTTACATTTAGTTTGAATCTATTACGTGCTCGTGTATTGCTGCGGTTGAAGCTGAAGTAGTCATTAACAGGAAGGACATTTTGGTATATGATTTTATGAACTGCATTTAGATCAGATCGGAGGCCGCGTAGTTCTAAATGGTCTGATCCCAATATTTCAAGTCTGGTGGAACAAGGTATGGGCCCAATTTGACGCAAAGCAAAGCAGAGCGCCTGGCAGATCGTTTATCCCAGACTGCTGAAGGATCTAGAAAAGTCAGCTTGCATTGCACAGGCAGTGAAACATTTGGCAGTTATCTCCACTCAGCGATTTACCTCAGCGGCGATGATGCTTGGTCGCCTTGACTAAGGCAGCAGCGAAAATGATCAGCAGGAATGCCCACAGCTTCGCCTCTGAGCGGTTTTCTAGAAACTGCCAAATCTCACTAGGTTTCCCCCCCCCCCAATAATTTTTCATCCCTGGTGCTTTTTTGGCCTCCCAATCGGAAGGCCTGATTATCATGTTCTCATTTTTTTTGATACATGCTGCTTAGGGAATTCTGGGAGCTGAAGTCCACACAAACTTCAAGGCTGAGAAACACAGGACCAGAATTTGGCTCTCCACAGTTTTAGTCCAAATGGATACATCTTGTTGGACATGTTCATTTAAAAAAAATAAATCCAAGTGACAATCCAAGTTGTAACAAACTGCACATCAGTACCATCCTGGCCTCACTGACAAACCTGATCCATCATGTCATGTCTTAAGTATATTTATTCATTAAGTATGGCTGTACTGCTATTATCCTTCTCAACTTTTCTACTACCTTCTCTTATTGGTATCGCCGTTGTGATTATTATCACTTTGTTGTTTTTGTATTATTTATTTATTTATTTATTAGACGCTCTTATAGGCCGCCCAATCCCGTGGGACTCAGGGCGGCGTAAAGCATGAATAAGAAGCGTACATTTAAAAACAATAATCATAATTTAAATTAAAATATAATTAAAAAGAAAAACATTATAAACACAACATTCAGGGGGAATCTGATTATCCTATTCACCCCATCTGCCGGAAGAGCCATGTTTTTAAGGCTTTACGGAAGGCCAGCAGGGTGGGGATGGTCCGGATCTCTGGTGGAAGTTGGTTCCAGAGGGACGGGGCTCCCACAGAGAAGGCCCTCCCCCTAGGTCCCGCCAGTCAGCATTGTTTGGCCGACGGGACCCGGAGGAGGCCCTCTCTGTGGGACCTAACCGGTCTTAGGGAGGTATGTGGTAGGATGCGGTCCCGCAGGTAACCTGGCCATAACCTGTATGTGCCCCGGAGACAAATTCCTTGTGTGTCTAATCCCATTGGGCCAAGTAAAGTATTCTATTCTATTCTATTCTATTCTATTCTATTCTATTCTATTTCTCTTCCCATTCCCATTCCCATTCCCATTCCCATTCCCATTCCCATTCCCAATCCCAATTCTATTTCTATTTCTATTTCTATTTCTATTTCTATTTCTATTTCTAGTCCAGTCCAGAGGTGGGTTCCTGCCAGTTTGGACCGGTTCTATAGAACCGTTAGTTACTTGGCGGCCTGGGTTGCTGGAACCGGCAGCGACCCAGGCCTGCCATGCCCCCGAACTGGTTCTCTTGGCGGCGCCATAGGCGGCGCCATCTTGTTTTTTGCATGCGCAGAGGGTCATTTCCAGGAAGGGACATGATGCGAACTGGTGGGGAAGGTAAGTAGAGCCCACCCCTGGTCCAGTCCATTCTTATTCCTATTCCTATTCCTATTCCTATTCCTATTCCTATTCCTATTCCTATTCCTATTATTCCTATTCCTATTCCTATTCTATTATTCTATTCTAATTCCTATTCCTATTCCTATTCTATTATTCTATTCTATTATTCTATTCTAATTCCTATTCCTATTCCTATTCCTATTCTTATTCCTATTCTTATTCTTTGGAGAAAGTTGTCTTGAGATCCAGTGGTGAGGTTGCTGTCCATAGTCCTGAACTCAAACGGTCCTAATCCCTATCTATAGCGCTATTTCTCTACTTTGACAACCTGTAGATGTTTGGACTTCAACTTCCAGAATTCGGAGAGGTAAAGCCCACACATCTTCAGGGTGAAAAAAATACTGGTCTAAATACTTTTTTTGTGTGTGCACTGTTTTGATTTGATTTTACTTGTTGGCAAACTATAACCCATGAGTAGGAATAATGCAGTTCAACGTTCCCAAGACGCTCCTCCTTCTGTGTCCATAGGAGGCCTCGTATCTCGCACCCATCAATACGTTACCAGTCTCCCAAAGTACTAAGAGCAACATGCTGCTTCTGACCATTGGTCTGTCCAGCTGCGGTCAAGTCATGCCTTGCGGCCAACAGAACACCATCTTTTCAGGGCTCACTTTGGCGGCGGGTGCCAGCATCTACCCTGCAGTTGTGACGTGGCTTCTCTCTCTGGTGAGTGCAGCAGCTTGTGTGTGTGTGTGTGTGTGTGTGTGTGTGTGTGTGTGTGTGTTTCCTCAAATGTGCATCGATGGACTAGCCTTGGAAACTAAGGAAAATTGGTATTTACTGTCGGTTTGGGATAAGGAAATCCAGCTTCTCTGATGTAGTCCATTTAGCTCTTTCCTAACTTCTGATCTCACAAGGGGGAGGGAAAAAAAACCTCAAAGGAAAGTCGTCCCTTCTTATCACTTCCTGTAAGATAACCTGCCGCCAGTAGTTTATCCAATTTCTTAAAACAAAATAAGCTTCTTATTCCCGCCTTTTAAAATTCTAAGCCTCGAGTGCCAAGCCCTTGGAACAATTGGGCAAGAGCCTGGTGTTCTTCTTTAGATGATCGTTTAGAAGAAAAAAAATCAATTAAGGCATTAGAAGATCTAAACGTTTAAAAATGGCCTGGTCAGACCAAAGTTAAGTACTTGCAGTGCTCTGTGAAGTTGAGAAGCGAAGTCTCTGTACAGCTCTGTGTATCTTTGGGAGAAATCACAATGGAGTCACTGGGAGTTGTATCCAGACAAGTGCCTGGAGTTGTTTTGAGGAAGCAATCTGAAATCCAATAGATGAGAATATACCGTATTTTTCGGAGTATAAGACGCACCGGAGTATAAGACGCACCTTAGTTTTGGGGGAGGAAAATAGGGGAAAACAATCTGCCTACCAGGTATTCATCTGGCTAGCATCCTTAGTCTGGTCAGCTTCAGCACATTATTTTATGCCCTGGTTAGGACTTAAAAAAACCTTCTTCGGAGAGAGTAACAATGAAAGAGCATGCAAGCCAGTAAGAGCTGGGAAGATCGTTAGCACCTGGTTGGGGCTAGAAAAAAACTTATTCAGAGCAAGTAGAGCAATGAAAAAAACCCTGCAAAGACTTAGGGCTGGAAAAACATTCTTCTGAGAGAGTAACAATGAAAGAGCCTGAAAGCCAGTAAGAGCTGGGAAGATCGTTAGCACCTGGTTAGGGCTAGAAAAAAACTTATTCGGAGCAAGTAGAGCAATGAAAAAAAACCCTGCAAAGACTTAGGCCTGGAAAAACATTCTTTGGAGAGAGTAACAATGAAAAAGCCTGCAAGGTAAGAGCTGGGAAGATCTGTTAGCACCTAGTTAGGGCTGGAAAAAAGCTACATTTGAAGTATAAGACGCACCCAAATTTTCAGCCACTTTTCGGGAGGAAAAAGGTGCGTCTTATACTCCGAAAAATAGGGTATGTCTTGCCGGAATGACAATAATGAGAAATGTGGTTGTTTTCAGTAGAGGTAGTCCTCAACTTAGAACCATTCATTTAGTGGTTGTTATAACAGTGCTAAAAAAAATGAATGATGGCCGTTTTTCACACTTACCACCTTTGCAACATCTCCTGGTCATGTGATCAAAATTCAGATGCTTGACAACCGGTCCATATTTACGACAGTTGCCGTGTCCCGGAGTTGCGTGATCCCCTTTGGTGACCTTCCGGCGAGCAAATGGGGAAGCCAGGTTCACTTAACAACCCTGTTTTACCAAGTTAACAACTGCTGTGATTCACTTAACAGATGTGGCAAGAAAAGTCATAAACTGGGGCAAAGCTCACGTAATAGCAACTGTCTCACTTAGAAACATTTGGGCTCAATTGTGGTTGTAAGTTGAGGACAACCTGTGACGCTTTAAAAAAAAAGATTTGCTCCATTTTCATCCAGCGTACCTACGGTTAGCTGCAGTAAAATAAATAAATGAAATACTTTACAGTACATGCAACCAGTATGTATGTCTATAAAAACCGCGCACACATATGCACCCCAAGTATTTTTCTAATACTCTAATGTGGAAACAGGGCCAAAATGAACTTGTCATTAGTGAGATGAAGAAACAGAAATGAAATTGGCTGACTTGCTTCTTCCTTTTGACTCATCCCCCGTAGAATTGAGCTCTGTCTTCCTTCCCTTTCACATCAAAAGGAAACAAAAATCTCCACTATGGCCGATTCCTTTGGCCCTTCGTTTTCTTCTCTCTTCATGGTGGCCTGCTCAATAGTCTTCCTTCTTCTTCCCATGCTATTCCACAATGACTGTTTCCTTTTCCATCAATTCTTCACCTCATTAAAATAGAAGCCAGCAAGCCTAGGCATAGTTTCCTTCTTTTGTAGCCCATATTTCTTGAGGATTTCCCTCCCTCCCTTCCTTCCTTCCTCCCTTCTCACCTTCCTTTCCCACTACCCTTCTCCCCTCCCTCCCTCCCTCCCCTCCCTCCCTCCCTTCCTTCCTTCCTTCCTTCCTTCCTTATCACCTTCCTTTCCCACTACCCTTCTCTCCTTCCTTCCTTTCCTTATTCCCTCAATCACTCCCTTCTCTCCCCCTTTCATTCCCTTCCACTTCCTCCCTCCTTCCCTCCCTCCCTTCTTTCCCCTTTTCCTTCGTTCCTTCCCTCCCTCTCTCCCTCCTTCCCTCCCTTCTAGCCCCCTTTCCTTCCTTTCCCCTTTCCCTCCCTCCCTCCCTCCCTTCCTTCCTCCCTTCCCACCTTCCTTTCCCACTACCCTTCTCCCCTCCCTCCCTCCCTCCCTCCCTCCCTCCCTCCCTCCCTCCCTCCCTTCCTTCCTTCCTTCCTTCCTTCCTTCCTTCCTTCCTTCCTTCCTTATCACCTTCCTTTCCCACTACCCTTCTCTCCTTCCTTCCTTTCCTTATTCCCTCAATCACTCCCTTCTCTCCCCCTTTCATTCCCTTCCACTTCCTCCCTCCTTCCCTCCCTCCCTTCTTTCCCCTTTTCCTTCGTTCCTTCCCTCCCTCTCTCCCTCCTTCCCTCCCTTCTAGCCCCCTTTCCTTCCTTTCCCCTTTCCCTCCCTCCCTCCCTCCCTTCCTTCCTTCCTCCCTTCCCACCTTCCTTTCCCACTACCCTTCTCCCCTCCCTCCCTCCCTCCCTCCCTTCCTTCCTTCCTTCCTTCCTTCCTTATCACCTTCCTTTCCCACTACCCTTCTCTCCTTCCTTCCTTTCCTTATTCCCTCAATCACTCCCTTCTCTCCCCCTTTCATTCCCTTCCACTTCCTCCCTCCTTCCCTCCCTCCCTTCTTTCCCCTTTTCCTTCGTTCCTTCCCTCCCTCTCTCCCTCCTTCCCTCCCTTCTAGCCCCCTTTCCTTCCTTTCCCCTTTCCCTCCCTCCCTCCCTTTCTTCCTTCCTTCCTTCCCACCTTCCTTTCCCACTATCCTTCTCTCCTTCCTTCCTTCCTTCCTTCCTTCCTTCCTTCCTTCCTTCCTTCCTTCCTTCCTCAATCACTCACTCACTCACTCCCTTCTCTTCCCTTTTCCTTCCTTCCCTCCCTCTCTCCCTCCTTCCCTCCCTTCTAGCCCCCTTTCCTTCCTTTCCCCTTTCCCTCCCTCCCTCCCTCCCTTTCTTCCTTCCTTCCTTCTCACCTTCCTTTCCCACTATCCTTCTCTCCTTCCTTCCTTCCTTCCTTCCTTCCTCAATCACTCACTCACTCCCTTCTCTTCCCTTTTCCTTCCTTCCCTCCCTCTCTCCCTCCTTCCCTCCCTTCTAGCCCCCTTTCCTTCCTTTCCCCTTTCCCTCCCTCCCTCCCTCCCTCCCTTCCTTCCTTCCTTCCTTCCTTCCTTCCTTCCTTCCTCAATCACTCACTCACTCCCTTCTCTTCCCTTTTCCTTCCTTCCCTCCCTCTCTCCCTCCTTCCCTCCCTTCTAGCCCCCTTTCCTTCCTTTCCCTCCCTCCCTCCCTCCCTTCCTTCCTTCCTTCCTTCCTTCCTTCCTTCCTTCCTTCCTTCCTTCCTTCCTCAATCACTCACTCACTCCCTTCTCTTCCCTTTTCCTTCCTTCCCTCCCTCTCCCCCTCCTTCTTCCCTCCCTTCTAGCCCCTTTTCTTCCCTTCCCCTTCCCCTCCCTCTCTCCCTTCCTCCCCCTTCCCCTTGCAAGCCATGGATGCTTATCTAAATAAAGCATTTCCCCCTTCTGTGGCTGCTTCTAAAGTCATGCTGGAACAAATCTGGTTCCTGGTTTTCAAATGCTATTAGGGAAAGAAAAACCAAAGAGAAGAACCAAGAGGATGGTAATTCAGGGTGATGGAAAGGGGTTTGTTGAGGAGAGGGAAATTGGGTCAGGTTTGTATACCTCTGTAAAATGCATTATTCTCCAGAGAGGCGGCCATCCAACAGCATGCTTGATTTAGGCCCCCTTTGCAAGGCTCACCAAGAGTTAATCTTTGAATTGCCAACATAAAAGCTATTTCTGGCAGAAGCACCCATCCCTACTAATAAACAGGCTCCATCTTCGTTATGTTGGTTTTTAGAATGTAAGATGTAATGGAAAGACAAAAGGGCAGATATAAAGAAAGGAAGCCGTTCTTGTTTAGGAGGAAATGATTGCTGCGGTTTTAAATACTCATATTATGTGGATTTATTCACTTTCCTAACTCCCCTAGGAAAGGGAGGGAGGGAGGGGAGGGAGAGAGGGAGGGAGAGGGGAAGGAAGGAAGGGGAGGGAGGTAAGGAAGGAAGGAAGGAAGGAGAGGGAGGGAAGGAAGGAAGGGGAGGAAAAGGAAGGAAGGGGAGGGAGGGAAGGAAGGAAGGAGGGGGAGGGAGAGAAGGAAGGAGGGGGAGGGGAAGGAAGGAAGGGGAGGAAGAGGAAGGAAGGAAGGAAGGAAGGGGAGGGAGGGAGGGAAGGAAGGGGAGGGAGGGAAGAAAGGAAGGGAGAGGGAGGGAGGGGAGGGAGGGAGACAGGGTGGAAGGAAGGAAGGAAGGAGAGGGAGGCAGGGAGGCAGGGAGAGGGGGAGGAAGGAAGGAAGGGGAGGAGGAGGGGGAAGGAAGGAAGGAAGGGGAGGGAGGGAAGGAAGGAAGGGGAGGGAGGGAAGGAAGAAGGAGGGGAGGGGAAGGAAGGAAGGGGAGGAAGAGGAAGGAAGGAAGGATGGAAGGGGAGGAGGAGGGAAGGAAGGAGAGGGAGGGAAGGAAGGAAGGAAGGAGAGGGAAGGAAGGAAGGAAGGAAGGGTTATCTGAATACATGTTATCTAAATACTCTTTCCTATTCTCCCCCTGAATCTATAATACACAGATATTGGGGGGGGGGGAACGAATATGTTTGCCTTCCTGCAAGCAAACCAGAATTAGCCCCACATCTCTAGTATTTTCTTCTACACCAAAGAAGAACGGTCAAAGGCAATGGTAGGATCTTCTTTCCCGAGGATTGCGGACGCAGCATCAAATAATGTTTTGACACCTCCTCTGGCTTGTCTTCAAAGCCCAGCATTAGGCTAGTCGACTTCAAAGCCTTCGCAGGACTTCCAGAGGCAGCCGCCTCACGCCACCCATCAAAAGCCTTGTGCCAATATTCCAGCTTTCGCCCGGCTAATGAGATTTGGTTGCTGCTGCTGCTGGTTGAAAGGGAAGAGGTGGAATTAGCAGCGGGGATAACTCAGGAGGGTTGCAAATGAGGGGAGGGAAAAAACCACCACTGTAAACAGGGCCTGGTGATTGTATAATAATAGCTTTGTGTGGAACCCCTCGGCATCATTGACTGCAGGAGTGGGAAGCATGTTGTGGGAATCCCGAAAAGGATCAGCAGAAGGATTGCAGCACATTATTTCATGAAGATGTTCCTTTTTAGCTCATAAACACGTGGTGGTGGTGGGGAAATGGTACGAATTTGGGGCATTGTAGCTCATCTCACTTAGGATACATCCTCAGGATGCCGTAAGCTGGCCTCGAATGTCTTGCTCCGTGGAGCAGCAGATGAGAGATCTGTGGGTTATCAACAGAAGGTGACATTAACTCAGATTCTGTCCAGTGGACACCACTGAACATGGTCCTAATTGGACAAAGCTAACCCAAGAGAAGAGGACCTTTCCCCGTCACTTATTACTTATCTTCCAACTAAAGGCCAAAAAAAGCTAATACAATCCTGGGTTGTAATAAACAGAGGCATAGAATCACGTGAAGTACTGGGACCACTTTATAAAACCCTAGTAAGACCACACCTGGAATACTACAACCAATTTTGGTCACCACACTACAAAAAAGATGTTGAGACCTTGGAAAAAGTTCAGAGAAGAGCAACTAAGATGATCAAAGGCCTGGAGACTAAAACAGATGAAGAATGGCTGCAGGTTTTGGGTCTGGCTAGTCTAAAGAAAAGAAGAATTGGCTAGCTAGTCTAAAGAAAAGAAGACATGATAGCAGTATTCCAGTATTTGAGGGGCTGCCACAAAGAAAAGGGGAACAAATTATTCTACGAAGCACCAGAGAGCAGGACAAGAAACAATGGTTGGAAACTAACCAAAGAGAGAAGCAACCTGGAATTAAGAAGAAACTTCCTAACAGTGAGGACAATTAACCAGTGGAATATCTTGCCTTCAGAAGTTGTGGGCACTCCATCACTGGAGGTTTTTAAGAAGAGTCTTTTAAGACTGACTGGATAGTCACTAGTCTGATATGTCCTCCGGGAGTTGGGCGGCATATAAGAATGCCAAATAAATAAATAAATAAATAAACAAACAAACAAACAAACAAACAAACAAACAAACAAACAAATAAATAAATATACTGCGTAAGTAAGGCCCTGCCTGAGCTGCTTGAGGCAGTAGCCGGCTTGGCGGTTGAGTTCCCCAGGCTTATGGTGCTGGGGGACTTTAACCTGCCATCTGCTGGCGAAACCTCTGGGGCAGCTCAGGAGTTCATGGATTCCATGACAACCATGGACCTAACCCAAGTAATTCAAGGTCCGACCCATGAGGGTGGTCACACACTTGACCTAGTGTTTCTCTCGGGGCAGTGGAGAGATGATCTGAAGATAAGGGATATAGTCACCACCCCACTGTCATGGTCAGATCATTTCCTTCTGAGGCTGGATTTCACAACCCCACTCCTCCCCCGCAGGGAGGCGGGACCGACTAGGTGGTTCCGCCCCAGGCGCCTAATGGAGCCGGAAGGATTCCAGAGGGAGCTTGGGGAAATACCTGAAACCCTGGTACACAACTCGGCTGACTCCCTGGTGGATGCTTGGAACACCGCAGCATCAGGGGCGTTAGACCGAATTGCGCCTAAGCGACCTCTCCGTGGCAGTGGATCCCGGAAAGCTCCCTGGTTTACTGAGGAGCTCCGGGAGATGAAACGCCAGAAGAGACGTCTGGAGCGCCGCTGGAGGAAAAAGAAGACCGAGTCTGACCGAACACTATTAAGAATTTACATCAGATCTTATTTAGTGGCGATAAGGGCTGCAAGACGATCTTATCTTTCCGCTCTTATTGCGTCCGCAGATTCTCGTCCAGCCGCCTTGTTTAGGGTGACTCGCTCCCTCCTTGCAAAAGGGGGGAGCGAGGAACACTTACAAGGCAGAGCTGAGGAATTCGCTGAGTTTCTGTCGGATAAAGTCGCTCAGATTCGGTCAAATTTGGACTCCGGCATGGCAGAGTCCATAGAGTTGACAGGGGCGAGTCTTAGTCCATCATTATGGGAAGAGTTTGGGCCTGTTTCTCCCGAGGATGTGGACAGGGCTATGGGAGCGATGGGTACCTCCACCTGTTTATTGGACCCGTGCCCCTCCTGGCTGGTCTCGGCCAGCAGGGAGGTGGCACGCGGCTGGATCCAGGCGGTGATCACCGCTTCTTTGCGAGAGGGATCCGTACCGCAGTCATTAAAAGCTGCGGTGGTGCGACCCCTCCTGAAGAAGCCTTCCCTGGATCCAGCCGATTTGAAAAACTATCGTCCAGTCTCCAACTTACCTTTTCTAGGTAAAGTTGTAGAGAAGGTGGTGGTGACCCAGCTTCTGCAGCTCCTGGATGAAACAGATCATCTAGATCCTTATCAGTCGGGTTTCAGGCGCGGCTACAGTACAGAAACTGCCTTGGTCGCTCTGATGGATGATCTCTGGCGGGCCCGGGATGGGGGGAACTCCTCCATCCTGGTGCTACTTGACCTCTCAGCGGCTTTCGATACCATCGACCATGGTATCCTTCTGCATCGGCTCGGCGAGTTGGGAGTGGGAGGCACCGTTTTGCGGTGGTTCTCCTCTTATCTCGCCGATCGGATGCAGTCGGTGTTGGCAGGAGGGCAGAGATCGTCCCCCAGGCCCCTACTATGTGGGGTGCCCCAGGGGTCGGTTCTCTCGCCCATCCTGTTTAACATCTACATGAAACCGTTGGGTGAGATCATCCGCAGGCATGGGGTGTGTTTCCATCAGTACGCTGACGACACCCAGCTGTACATCACCACCCCGTCTGACTTCAGGGAGGCAGTTGATGTAATGTGCCGATGCCTGGACGACGTTAAGATCTGGATGGGGAGGAACAGACTCAGACTTAATCCCGACAAGACCGAGTGGCTGTGGATAATGCCTCCTAAGGACCATGATAACTGTCCCTCCTTGGTCTTCGAGGGTGCGAAACTGACTCCCTCAGACCAGGTCCGCAACTTGGGGGTCCTCCTAGATCCACAGCTAAAATTAGATCATCACCTTTCTGCTGTGGCTAGGGGGGCCTTTGCACAGGTTTGCCTGGTGCACCAGCTGCGGCCATATCTGGAGAAGGAGGCTTTACTCACGGTCACTCATGCCCTTGTCACCTCGCGTTTGGACTACTGCAATGCGCTCTACATGGGGCTACCCTTGAAGAGTATCCGGAGACTTCAATTGGTGCAAAATGCAGCTGCGCGTGCTGTGGTGGGTGTGCCGAGGTACACCCACGTGACACCGATTCTCCGCCAGCTGCATTGGTTGCCCATCGGTCTCCAGGTCCAATTCAAGGTGTTGATCACCATCTTTAAAGCCCTTCATGGCTTAGGACCAGGATATCTCCGGGACCGCATTCTGCCGCATACTTCCCTCCGACCGGTTAGGGCCCACAGAGTTGGCCTCCTCCGGGTCCCGTCGGCCAAGCAATGCCGGCTGGCGGGCCCCAGGGGGAAGGCCTTCTCTGTGGCTGGCCCCGTGCTCTGGAACCAACTCCCCCCAGAGACCCGAACCATCCCCACTCTGCTGGCCTTCCGAAAGGCCGTTAAGACATGGCTCTTCCTGCAGGTGGGGGGGACAGCGTAACCATCTGAGCTTACCCCCCAAGTATGTATGTGGTTGAATGGATGGATGTTGTTGTTGCTTTTATATTGTTTTTTTTTAAATTTTGTACTGTTTTTAAACTGTTGAAATTTTGTCTATTCTTGTATCTTTTATGTTGTACGCCGCCCTGAGTCCTTCGGGAGTTGGGCGGCATATAAGAATAACAAAATAAATAAATAAATAAATAAATATGGTATGTGTTCTCCTGCTTGAGCAGGGGGCTGGACTAGAAGACCTCCAAGGTCCCTTCCAGATTCTATTCTATTCTATTCTATTCTATTCTATTCTATTCTATTCTATTCTATTCTATTCTATTCTATTCTATTCTATTCTATTCTACTCTACTCTACTCTACTCTACTCTACTCTACTCTACTCTACTCTACTCTACTCTACTCTACTCTATGGTTGGATTGGACCCCTACATCTACGTGCAACATGAATTATCTCCCACTCAGTTACTGGCAGCCAATATAGACTCTTGAAATGTGAGGGTTGAAGTGTACAAGATAGAGGAACAGAAAACAAAGTTTGAAGGGACCTTGGAGGTCTTCTAGCCCAACCTCCTGCTCAAGCAGGAGATCCGACCTATACCATTTTATAATTTATAGACATCCATGATTCCATAAATTTCCAAGATGCACAGTTGAATAAGTCTGGCAATAACCAAATCTCCCATTAACAGGTTTCTACATTCCACCAAGCAAAGATCTGGATGAGTGTGGAGACCAGCAGAAATTTATATTTTTTACAAGATGTCGAACAGGCAAAGTCCACTCCTTTAAATTTATTTACCAATTGAGGCCAGTAATGTATTTATTTAGCATGGAGATTCTCCACGATTTCAAACAATTCTCCTCTAAATCAGAAGACATAATACAGAGTAACAGAATTGGAAGGGATCCCGGAGATCTTCTAGTCTAACCCCCTGCTCAAGCAGGAGCTCCTATACCATTTCAGACAAATGGTTGTCCTGTCTCTTCTTAAAAACCTCCAGTGATGGAGCACCTACGATTTCTGGAGGCAAGCAGTTCCACTGGTTAAAGGTTCTCACTGTCAGGAAATTTCTCCTTAGTTCTAGGTTGGTTCTCTCATTGATTTGCTTCCATCCATTATTTCATGTCCTGTCCTCAGGTGCTTTGGAGAATAGGTCGATCCCCTTTTCTCTTTGAAAGCCCCTTTCGAGTAGCAAGTAACACAAATTGTATTCCTTAAGCCGAGGTACCCCCACGTCCCATAGAAGAACATTAAGAGATCTGGAAATGGACAATAAGCCACATGTCAATTTCAACTTGAGGGAATGGTGATTTCAAACATTATACTTGGCTTGATGTGAGCCCATCATTTTGCACCCATTCTTTTGCAATCCATTCCAATGAATTCAGCCAAACTGGTCCAAGGACATCGTTTCTTGCTGGACAATCCAGACCAAAATTATAGGTCCGTGATGGCGAATCTATGGCACGCATGCCAGAAGTGGCACACAGAGCCGTTGCCCGTTGCTCTTCCAGGTTCCGGCACACCAGCCAACTGGTCTTCATGCGCGCGGGAGCACTGGAAAGCGGAAAAGCAGCCGCCCGGGGCGCATGCACGCGCTGGGAAGATGATCTTCCAGTTTCCAGGTGGTCTTCGCACGCACATGCATGCCAGAAACCGGAAGACCAGGCGGCCTGGGGAATTTTGGGATCAATTGTGGTTGTAAGGCAAGAACTACCTCTGCACAGGTTGTTTTCCAAAGACAGCATCCAGCAAATTTCAGACAATGCAACTCCAGGCTGCAAATTGCTGACCTGGAACTAAAGCATGCCTGAAAGATTTATCAGAACTCTGAGGAAAGCTTCCACGGAGAATTTAATCAGCTGCTAATTTAAGGCTTTCCTGATGTGTGAGTTTTAAATATGGCCCTTCCTTCTATAAATACCTTTTGATTTATTATCTGTTGGGAATTACCCAAGCAGAGTTCACCAAGCTTATCCAGGTGGCTGCATACCGCTCATGCCTCCAGTTTGCTTATCAGCTAAATTATCGAATCCAGCAGTTCAAATCTAGGAAAAGAAGTTTTCTCCCCCTCCCAATGCCCTTTAAAAGATAGGGGTGACAGAGCCTAGAAAGCGAATAGATCCATGGTGAAAGACAGGTAGAGAGGGGAACTGAATCTCAAATTTTTTGAATTTAATTTACGTTTCAAGTCGATCCAGAATACACGAAACCCATAAAATGCATCAATAGAACAATTTTCTGTTTATTTCAAAGTCGCTATTTAGAATAGAATAGAATAGAATAACAGAATTGGAAGGGACCTTGGAGGTCTTCTAGTCCAACCCTGCCTAGGCAGGAAACCCTGCACCACTTCAGACAAATGGTTGTCCAACATCTTCTTAAAAACTTCCAGTGTTGGAGCATTCACAATGTCTGGAGGCAAGCTGTTCCACTGATTTAATTGTTCTCACTGCCAGGAAATTTCTCCTTAGTTCTAAGTTGCTTCTCTCCTTGATTAGTTTCCACCCATTGCTTCTTGTTCTACCCCCAGGTGCTTTGGAGAATAGTTTGACTCCCTCTTCTTTGTGACAACCCTTGAGATATTGGAAGACTGCTATCATGCCACCCTTAGTCCTTCTTTTCATTAAACTAGACATACCCAGTTCCTGCAACCGTTCTTCATATGTTTTAGCCTCCAGTTCCCTAATCATCTTTGTTGCTCTTCTCTGCACTCTTTCCAGAGTCTCAACATCCTTTTTACATTCTGGGGACCAAATCTGAATGCAGTATTCCAAGTGTGGCCTTACCAAGGCGTTATAAAGTGGTATGAACACGTGATCTTGATTCTATCCCTCTGTTAATGCAGCCTAGAACTGTGTTGGCTTTTTTGGCAGCTGCCGCACACTGCTGGCTCACATTTCAATGGTTGCCCACTAGGACTCCAAGATCCCTTTATTTATTTCCTGACAATTTGATAGCAACCTTTAGAGGGGATTAAGAGGCACAGCCATCTCTTCGGGATTTTCTCTTGCGCAGTCTTATGGGGTGTGCTGGAAAGATTCTTTTCCCCTCTAAAGATAGTTCTATAAAAATAAAATAAAATTTTATTTCATAGCCTCCCCCCGCCATCCCCAGATTAGCAAATTTCCCAGTCGTGGGTCTTTTCTGTGTCCATTTGGTGGGCTCGATTTATATATAATTGCATGACCTCCATAGATACCCTACCAGTGGTGGGTTCCTACCGGTGCGGTCCACTCTATAGCACCGGTAGCGGCCCACTGGTGACGTCACAGTACCGGTGCTGTCGGTTGCCGGTGCCTGGGTGCCGCCATTTTTTTTAAAAAAAATTCTGTGCATGCCCAGAAGCCGAGCTTTTGGCACTGCGCATGCGCTGCCTTCCTACCCCACAGTGAGTCCAAGCAGGGGAGGATGGCTGAGGGAGCATGTGAGACGCTGAAAGAACGGGCGGCAGGAGCTATCTCCATTCCCCTCCCTTCAGCAGTCCGAGAAGCCACGAACGCACGGTGATGATCCCAGGCATTTTCGCACGTTCGAGGCTTCTCGAGCTGCTGAGGGGAGGGGGAACGGGCGGCAGGAGCCTAGGATCATCGAATGGGGAGAAGCATTCAGGCCGGACGGAGCCTCCTAGAAGAACTGCTGCCGCGGTCTTGCTGCTCCTGCTGCGGGGGGCTGCGTTGCGGGTGGGCAATGCCCCCCTGCTTCTCCAGCCGCTGCCAAGCTCCCGAGGCCCACGCCCACCTGGTCACATGGCTGGCAAGCCACACCCACAAAATAAGCCACGCCCACAGAGTGGTAGTAAATAAATTAGGAACCCGCCCCTGTACCCTACACTAAATAAAACAAATAAATTGGGTGGGCTAATAATTTTGACAGATTTCTTCAAAAGTCCACTTAACCACTTTCTTTTTAAAGCCACCCAGCCGCTTAAGGAGCCGGTTCGCTTCCTCCTCCCCTTCCCACCCTCCAAACTTTTTGTGTCTCCGTCTTCCAAATGGAAACAGAACAGGATTGATAAATTTAAATCTATTAGCGCACATTACTGGGATAATGTGAAGATTTGCTGGCGGAGGGCAGGGGGAGAAAGCATGTGCCATCTCATAATGGCATAATGACTTTGCATTGATTTTTAGATGAGGTTTATTGGCTCCATTATCATCAATAAGGTCTACTGCTCTGCTGCAGCCAGAGAATATGGACGTCAGTAAGGACTCTCTGTTCTTAATTCCTGCTGCAAAATTAGCAGGACTCTTTTATCTTGCATAACCTCCTGCATGCCAAAGGTGAAAGAAAGCGACAAGAAGGTAAAAAGATAACGGGGGGGGGGGAAGGACCAGGGGTGTCATGATAGCAGTGTTCCAATATTTGAGGGGCTGCCCCAAAGAAGATGGGGTCAACCTGTTCTCCAAAGCACCTGAAGTCTTGACAAGAAGCAATGGATGGAAACTAATCAAGGAGAGAAGCAACCTGGAACTAAGGAGAAACTTCCTAACAGTGAGAACAACTAACCAGTGGAACAGCTTGCCACCAGAAGTTGTGGGTGCTTCAACACTGGAGGTTTTTAAGAAGAGTGTTTTAAGACTGACTGGATAGTCACTAGTCTGATATGGTATATGTTCTCCTGCTTGAGCAGGGGGCTGGACTAGAAGACCTCCAAGGTCCCTTCCAGCTTCTATTCTATTCTATTCTATTCTCCTATTCTCCTATTCTATTCTATTCTATTCTATTCTATTCTATTCTATTCTATTCTATTCTATTCTATTCTATTCTATTCTATTCTATTCTGTTGGACAACCACTCATCAGAAATGGTGTAGGGTTTTCTGCTTGACCAGGGGGTTGGGCTAGAAGACCTCCAAGGTCCCTTCCAGCTCTGTCATTCTGTTATCAATCACCCTGGATTCAAGAGCGGAAACCTGGCCGACGTTTTAATCTTGGTTTTTGTGGATGGGCATATTGCTCAAAATTGGTGCATGTCTGCTCTGGATCTGAATCTACTTCTTTGTGGGGTGGGCTTAAATTTATGAACTAAAATGTAAGGTATCACGCTTTTCCCAAATTCCAGGTAGTCCTCGACTTACGTCCAGTTGTTTAGTGACCTATGACTGCTTTTCACACTTAACAACCATTGCAGCATCCCCATGGTCATATGCTCAAAATTCGGGCGCTTGGCAAGTGACATGTATTTATGACAGTTGCCCTGTCTTGCTTAGCAACGGAAAGGTTGAGTTCAACTGTGGTCATAAGTCGAGGACAACTCGTGCCAAATAAAGGCAAATCTCGTCACATCAGAAAGTTTCTGCAATTATTTTCAAAGAAGCTTCAAAAGCAAATTCTCGCTCCCAAAAGCTGAATGAGAACTGTCCGGGCGTCTTAAGATTGTGTGTGTGTGTGTGTGTGTGTGTGTGTGTGTTTGTGTCTGATACTAGATGGACTATTGGGAACTGGTTTGTTAAGGTATGTTGGCTTAAAAGTTAGCCTTGTCCTATTTATGGAACAAAACCCTCCAACACCAGAGGTGGGTTCCTCCCGGTTTGGACTGGTTCACCTGAACCGGTAGCAATCCGCTGCTGACGTCATGATGACATCACGGCACCGGTTCGGTCGGTGCCAGACTGTGGGCGCCGCCATCTTTTTTTTGAATTTTTTTGAATTTTTTATTTATTTGTTTTTAATTTTTTTTTTGATTTTTTTTTTCTTCTGAGCATGTGCAGAAGCTGAGTTTCCGGCACTGTGCATGCAGTTGCCATCTTATTTTTGGGTTTTTAAATTTTATTTATTTATTTATTGGTATTGCGCATGCGCGCGCCCGCGAGGCGCGCCCATGTGGCGCGGGAGGAAGCGAACCGGCAGCGAGGTAAGTTAGGACCCACCCCTGTCCAACACCGTTTGCATTTCGATTGAAGTTTGAATTATTAGCAATCAATCTGCGTGGTTCTTTCAAGGTCTCCCGCCTGAAAGAAGGAGAAGACCACCGAGCTCCATTCCAAGTCTTAGGGCTGCAACAGACTTGGGAGGAGGAGAATGCTCTGGCCCTGCGTGTCTGCATAGTGCCAGCCGATCGGTCACTGACGCAGAGCAGCTCGAGCGTCATAAAGCAGAACGTAAGTTATGGCACTGCAGTGTCCTTTTATTCCGCCCTTCAGTAAGTTGGGCTGGGGGGGTAGGTGAGCATGATGCTGAAGAGAAGCCAGACTACAGCTCCCAGCAGTGCTAGGAATTCCTGCCAATGTTGAGGAATGGTGGGAATTGCAGTTCGGCAACATCTGGAGTATCACAGCCTGTCTGTGGCATATGAGAACGACCTTGGGAGACAGAAGGGAGGCACGTCAAAGGTATCTCAGGATGGGAAAGGTTTCAGAAGGGACCCTCCCTAGTTTCCCAGAGAGTAAAAGGAGGGGGAAAATATAGCAATAGCAATAGCACTTAGACTTATATACCGCTTCATAGTGCTTTACAGCCCTCTCTAAGAGGTTTACAGAGTTCAGCATATTGCCCCCAACAATCTGGGTTCTCATTTTACCGACCTCGGAAGGATGGAAGGCTGAGTCAACCTTGAGCCGGTGAGATTTGAACACCTGAACTGCTGAACTGCAGTGCTGCACTTTAACCACTGCGCCACCTCGGCTCATATTTTCAGTCTTGCGAGATTCTGTTGATAGATAGAGCTTTGGTTGTGCTTCTTCTCAGGACTACCTCGCAGGGCTAACTGTGCATTTGGTTAATGCCACCCAATTCCTGACTTGGATTTGCTAAGAAGCGGTCAGTTTAGCCCCTTGCATGTTTGGAAATTCTTTTACTGTTGTTCAGTGACTCTCACCTCCCACTTGGAAGGTTGAGAGTTCAATCCTAGGTAGCAGCGGATATTTCTCCCCTAGGGCACAAAGAAAAAAAAATCTGCTGTGAACTTCCTGTGGTGTCAGGAAGGGCAGCCGGCCAGTAAACACTCAGCTCCATCCAGTCACCCCCGACTGTACCTCGAATTAAGAGATTAGAGAGTCGGAAAAAGGGAGTTTTTAAGTGGACCCTGCCATAGCGCAGGAATAATGCTGGGAAGAAAAGTTACTAAGTCATGTCCAGCTCTTTGCAAAACCATGGGCCACAGTACGCCAGGCCCTCCTGTCCTCCACTAATTTTGTGAGCTACACTTAGGTCAGATCGAAGGCGGCGTAGTTCTAAATTTTCTAGTCCCAAAATTCCAAGTCTGGTTTCATAAAGAATTCTGTTGCGAACAGAGGAATGTAGTACTCTTCTTGTGAAATATCTCTGGACATTCTCAATTGTGTTTGTTAGATAAGAATTACTCTTATCAGAGGTGAAATAGATCTTTTCCTGAAACTCTGACATTATAAAAATAAACCGCAGTTTAAATGCTAAGGTATGAAATATTTATTTCAGTACAAAAATAATAAATCACATCTTGGCTATAAAACAGGTCTTGCTCCTTACAGAAGCTGAAAAAGAAGGAAGGAACAAAGGAAAGGAATGTACACATGCGTATTAGGAATATATTAATCACGTGCTCAGGAATAAACCATTATATTTGATAGGGATGCATCTCCCTGCATATACATGTAACAGGCAACATAAAATCACTGCCTGACAGTGTTAATGTCTGATATGTAGTGTGGGTTCCAGACAGATGAGCTGTATTCAAGAATCGGTCCAGCAAATGTTTTGTATGCTCTGGTTAAGAGTACAATGTTACCAGAGAAGAAGCTACGCAAGATCCAGGAATTGGGTTCTTACTTAGAAGACCAATCATTAACCAAAAGTTTCTTTTTTTTTCCCTCTCCCCCCCCCAGGGAACGTCATTTTTCTACCAGCAGATCTCCACATTTCTCACGCAGACGTCTCTTTTAGATGTTCTCTGGTGGAATGGACAGCTCTGTAGCCATCTGCAAAACCAACTCTATCCTTTCCTTCCGGAGATTGCTGATGTCCATCTCAGCTACTTTGCCACAGTCAGCTCGGATTCTGCGGTACGTACCGTGAGCGCTCTTCAGCATTTGGGCTTGCCTGCCATCATTCTCTGCAAGGTCACACACTCCACGTCTCTTCCAAAAACTGGTTCTTACCTGAAACCAGTAGGCACCATAAGTAGGTGGCCCAAATGACCCACTCAGCTCTCCTTTTTTAGCTTGCATACAAATAATACAAACATAATACATATAACTCTAAATATAAAAGAAAAAGAAAAAAAGAAAAAAAATACAAATATTACAGTGCAATCTCTCCGGAGATCATTTTTTCTTCTTATATTTCATCTTCTATAACAACTAAAAGTTATACAATCTATTCCAATTGTGCCCTTATCCCCTCCAACACAACATACCGTATTTTTCAGCATATAAGACACACCTTTCCCCCCCCCAAAAGAGGTTGAAAATTTGGGTGCGTCTTATACTCCGAATGTAGCTTTTCGAAGCTTCTTTTCCTCAGCCCTAATGAGGTGCTAACAATCTTCCCCAGCTCTTCCCGGCTTGTTTTCATTCCTACTCCCTCAGAAAAAGTTTTTTTCAGCCCTAACGAGGTGCTAACGATCTTCCCGGCTTGCAGGATTTTTTCATTGTTACTCCCTCCGAAGAAGTTTTTTTTCCAGCTCTAAGTCTTTGCAAGCTTGTTTTCATTGTTACTCCCTCCGAAAAAGGTTTTTTTTTAGCCCTAACCAGGGGATAAAATAATGTGCTGAAGCTGACCAGACTAAGGACGCTAGCCAGATGAATACCTGGTAGGTAGATTTTCCCCCTATTTTCCTCCCCAAAAACTAAGGTGCGTCTTATACTCCGAAAAATACGGTAGTTGGATTTTTGATCTGTCTCTCTAGCATTTGATCAGCTGGCACAGAAATGGTCAAGGAAATAATATCCCAGTAAGAAATGGCCCTGCTATGCCTTCTGTTTTTCTCATTTCAGTCCTTGGTGTTCCCTGTGCCACCTTTCTTTTCAAATCCCTGCTTTTGAAGAATGGAGACAAGTCACAAACAACAGCCTCCTTTTTTATACATTTCAGGTGGCACAGAAAATCTTCGCGGCACCCGCTGGATTTTACTGGCAGACGGTAGAGACAGATGACAAATATTTTCCCAACGGCAGCAGCATCGGGGAAAGCAACGATGTGGGAACTGAAGTAAGCACCCTCATGCGCGCACACACCAAACACGTAGAAGGCAACAGAAAAACACGGCACAGCCGTGCGACACTCCCACAACTGTAGGGCACTTTGGGGAAAATCCAAAATGAGCCCACATCCATGGGACCAGAACTGGGTTTGCCTAATGTGCCTGTCATTGTGAACTGAACCACAATTCAGCTGGATAGCGAGATAGGCGTCATATAAATTTAATAAATACATAAATACATTTACTATAGCTGCCCCATTGCTTAAATTCACATAGCTCACAGAACTATGGGTTGGATAGTTGGCCCCCTTAGTGTTTGAGAGGGATCTGTTTACATCAGTGATGGTGAACCTTTTCTGGTTCGCGTGCCCACGCCCATTGCCCCCCCCCCACGCATGCGCAAAATGGGCAAACCGGAAGTGCGGAAAAACGCACTTCTGGTTTGCCATTGCGCTGTTTTTTGCACTCCGGAGGGTTCAGGGAAGCTTCCTGAAGCCCCGGAATGCAAAAAAATGGCAAAATGGGCAAACTGGAAGTGCAGAAAACGCACTTCCGGTTTGCCCGTTTTGCTGTTTTTTGCATTCCGTGGCTTCAGGAAGCTTCCCTGAACCCTCCGGAGTGCAAAAAACAGCTCACCGGCAAACCGGAAGTGCGTTTTTCCGCACTTCCGGTTTGCCGGTGGGCAACGCTCGTGTGCCCTCCGCTATGGCTCCGCGTGCCACCTGTGGCACGCATGCCATAGGTTCACCATCACGGGTTTACATAATCAAGAGAAATCTCGGGGTGGCTTGATCCAATGCACCTTTCTTCCTCTTCTGCGTAGTCCGACTGTTTCATAATTTTGCAGGCCACTAAAGAAACCGCTAAAACCATTCAGAGGATTTGTAGTTTACAGGTTTCATTTTGAAGCAAGGAAGGAATCAGACTGGCTTAGAATCCTGCAGGAAGTTCGTCCAATAAACCATGTTTTTTTTTGTGATACAGTGGTTAGAATGCAGTATTGCAGGCTAACTCTGCCCACTGCCAGGAGTTTGATCCTGACTGGCTCAAGGTTGACTCAGCCTTCCATCCTTCCGAGGTGGGTAAAATGAGGACCCAGATTGTTGGGGGCAATAGGCTGACTCTGTAAACCGTTTAGAGAGGGCTGTAAAGCACTATGAAGCGGTATAGACCTCTTAAGTGCTATTGTGAGTTCAGGTGACCACTGAGCGGCGTCCATTGTCCAGTTCTGACCCAGGAGGCCCCCACTTCATTTAGTTTCAGTTCTTGTTATAGTCCTTGTAAACTAAAATACTTCTGTCTGGAAGTTGAGTCAAGGCAACTGGATATCTTTCCTTTTGTGAAGGAATCCATTTATGCCAAAGTAGAAAATCCTTGCCTTAATAGAGGCGGAGGCCAAAGACACAACCTGTCCACCATTTTGGCTAATGCTGTTGCATCAGTCCCCAGGAAAGATTAAGACCATTTCCACATGTTCACCAGGGAGGTCAGACTTAACGACCCTCTTAAGAGAAAATTTTAGGGAAAATGACCCTTGAAGATATTCTGCCTGCTCATCTAACAAGCCTATCCAGATTAGGTAAGAAACGAAAAAGCACCCTGTAGGGAGGGGTGAAATTCAGCAGGTTCTGGAGAACCGGTAGCGGAAATTTTGAGTAGTTTGGAGAACCGGCAAATACCACCTCTGGCTGGCCCCAGAGTGGGGAGGGAATGGGGATTTTGCAGTATCCTTCTCCCAGAGTGGGGAGGGAATGGAGATTTTGCAATATCCTTCCCCCAGGAGTGGGGTGGGAATGGGGATTTTGCAGTATCCTTCCCCTGCCACGCCCACCAAGCCACACTCACAGAACCGGTAGTAAAAAAATTTGGATTTCACCACTGCCTGTACAGTACAGTACATTTATTGAATAGCCCGAAGGCCTTTAAATAAAAAGAAAAACAGAACAAACAGGTACAGAAACAACCGTACAAAAATATATATGGTACATGGCATCAAAATTCAACGATATCAAAATTCAATAACTAAATTTCTAAAACTAGATAACCCAAATAAAATATCTCGTCTCTAACTCAGCTCATCTTTCTTACAATCAATGAAATTCTTTTCAATGTAGCTGGCTCCTATTGCTGTCATCCTATTAAGATAGCGAGTGATAGCCCTTACCAGGGGAGGAGAGTCTGCCTTCAATAGAAATGTTAATTTATGCCTTACATTCCAGTGGGAAAATTTATTTATAATTGGGGATAGATATTGTTTTCTTACTTCCTCATACATCCTACATTCAAATATTATATGCGCCGTATCCTCGACAACGTTTGCCCCACATATACATGTTCTTTCATCATATGGGATTTTCCGATATACCACTGCCTGTAGGACATCTATGAGGTCCTCCTAACCAAGTTGCTCAGACTGAAGTAAGCTACTTGGAGAAGTTTCGAAACAACAAGAAGTCCAGTTGCCATGGCTCACCTTCCGGACAACTCTACCTGGGTGGATTGAGAATCTTCATCCACCCAAAGTATTTCTGGCACATCTGTTTTGGCCTCCTTGTCTTCACCTTGACCACACTTTCACACACCGCCTTCCCCTCTTGGTTCTTCTCCGTTTGGAAAGACCTTTGTGAAACCCTTGAGGTTTCCATGATAAATGAGGAGAACTGGAGAGCAACACCGACAGCTGAGAAGTCTGAAAAAAAATTGGCCCCGATTTCTATCCTCCTCAGTGCAGGCCTGTGTGGAAGCCGTCTGCTTCATTCCCACTTGGTGCTTCTTGCTCAGGTTGCCATGACGCTGCTCTTCGAAACCCTGCTCCGAAATCCGGTGGCCGTCCATCATTTGCTGCAGCTGATTCTCTCCTCTGGCTTAGATGTCTGCGGACTCCGCCTCCTGTATCCCCAGCAGCAGATGTTGCTGCCCAGCACAAGTAAGAAGGGTTGGGCTTGCACTTTAGGCAACTTTCCCCCATGTGTGCATGGTTTTGTATGTCTTTTTTAAACTCTTTTTAAATTTGTTTTTAATAATTTTATTGTTTAGTTGTTCCTTAGAATGTTGTACGCTGCCCTGAGTCCTCAGGGAGTAGGGCGGCATAGAAGAACACTAAACAAACAAACAAACAAACAAACAAACAAATAAATACACTGGTGTGTATGTGTGTCGCACACTTCCTTAGTAGCCACATGAAGAGTAAGGTGCTATGTAGATGCAGAAATTGACCTTGCATTTCACAAGCTCGAGAAATAGTGTATAGAGGGAGTCCTTATAACCATTCATTTAGTGTCTATAGAGATTCTCAGTCATCCAGGTCATGGTTGTCCCAAAGGTGCTTTTTCAAGAGGCAACTGGACTTTCTTTCTTTCTTTCTTTCTTTCTTTCTTTCTTTCTTTCTTTCTTTCTTTCTTTCTTTCTTTCTTTCTTTCTTTCTTTCTTTCTTTCTTTCTTTCTCTTCCTTCCTTCCTTCCTTCCTTCCTTCCTTCCTTCCTTCCTTCCTTTCTTTCTGTCAAGATAACAAAATAACAGGTATAAGTATAAACATGAATATGAATACAGTAAATACAGGGTACGAATAAATGGGGACAGTAGGACAGGGACGGTAGGCACACTGGTGCGCTTATGCACGCCCCCTTACAGACCTCTTAGGAATGGGGTGAGGTCCACGGTAGACAGTTTAAGGTTGAAGCTATGGGGGTTTGATGAAGTAACAACGGAGTCAGGTAGTGCATTCCAGGCATTGACCACTCTTGCTGAAGGCGTATTTTCTGCAATCGAGTTTGGAGCGGTTTACCTTGAGTTTGTATCTATTGTGTGCTCGTGTATTATTGCGGTTGAAGCTGAAGTAGTCACTGACAGGTAGGACGTTGTAGCAGATAATTTTGTGTACTACGCTTAGGTCAGACCGTAGGCGGCGTAGTTGTAGGTTTTCCAAGCCCAGAATTTCAAGCCTGGTGGCATAAGGTAGTCTGCTGTGAGCAGAGGAGTGGAGTACTCTTCTCGTGAAATACCTCTGGACTCGCTCAGTTGTATTAATGTCCGATATACAGTGCGTATTCCAGGCAGGCAAGCTGTATTCGAGAATTGGTCCAGCAAAGGTTTTGTATGCCCTGGTTAGCAGTACAATATTACCGGAGAAGAAGCTTCCCAAGATTAGGTTGACAACTCTTAATGCCTTTTTGGCAATGCTGTTACAGTGAGCTCTGGCGCTTAGATCATTTGAGATGAGTACTCCAAGGTCCTTGACAGAGTGAGGGTTGTCTACGAGGTCGTATCCGCCCAGCTTGTATTTGGTGTTCTGATTTTTTTTTTTGCCAATGTGTAAGACAGAGCATTTGTTGGTTGAGAGTTGGAGTTGCCAATTGTTTGACCATTCTGACACATAGTCAAGGTCGTTTTGTAGGGCAGCAGCATTGTCGGTGGTGTTGAATAGTTTTACGTCATCAGCGAAGAGGACACAGCTGCTTATAATATGATCGCAAAGGACATTTATGTAAAGTATAAAGAGTGTGTGTCCTAAAATGTTGCCTTGGGCCACACCGCTGTTAACTGGTGCCGGGTTTGATGGGGCGCTCCCTATTTTGACTACTTGTTTCCTGTTTGACTATCCACTTATGTAGGGATTTTCTTGGTTTTCTTTGAAGATGTTTTGCTTCTCATTCAGTCGTTGAGGCCACTTGGAGGTGACATAGATTTTATTTATTTATTTTGTGAGATTTATATACCGCCTCACAGTGCAAGCACTCTCTAAGCGGTTTACACCAGTAAGCAATGTATATTTATATTGCCCCCAACAATCTGGGTCCTCATTTTACCTACCTCGGAAGGATGGATGGCTGAGTCAACCCTGAGCCGGTGAGATTTGAACCGCTGACCTGCGGATCACAGTCAGCTAAAGTGGCCTGCAGTACTGCCTCTAACCGCTGCGCCACCTCGGCTCCAAGTGGCTTCAATGACTCTCTAAAAGGACGCAAATGACCAGCTGTCTGCAAGGAGTATACATCCTTCCATTCCCCACTACCATCCAGTCAGAGCTGAAGAAGCTTCTTGGATGAGAAGCGAAACGTCTTCAAAAGAAAAAAACAAGAAAGTCCAGTTGCCTCTTGAAAAAAAAGCACCTTTGGGACATTCATTTAGTGACCATTCGAAGATACAACAGCCCTGAAAAAAAGTGGCATGAACGTTTCACACTTACAACCCTTGCAGCATCCCCAAGGTCACGGGATCAAAATTCAGACGCTTGGCAATTGGCATGTATTTATAGCAGTTTTTAGATTTCTCAGCCATGCTACTTAATCAACTTGACTGAACTCGGAAGCTAAGTGGGGTCGGCCTTGGGTGGTACTTGGAAGGGGTATTATGCTTGAGCAGGGGGTTGGACTGGATGACCTACAAGGTCCCTTCCAACTCTAATAATAAATCTAAATCTAAATCTAAGGATTTCATGGCTGTTGGCTAGACAGCAGGGGACAGTAGCAAACCACTTCTGTAACTTCGTTAAAGAAAACCGCATGAATGCAGGCTCAACCTTGGCGTGAGGGCACCTCAATGCACATACCTGAGAGTAAATCCTGTGGAAATTAATTGTCTTTAGAAGAGAATATTTTGTAGCTCAGGGTTGAACAGGGTCCTTGCTTCTTTTCTTGCAGGCATCTCATTAATCAACTAGGTAACATCATCAGTGCTAGAAGGGATGGGGTTTACAGAGTAGAGGAGAAAGAGGATGGGAGGAAAAGGAGATAGAGGAGGAGGAGGAGAACTGTGGATCCTTGATGATCTCTGAGCTTGGTTGTTTTCAAGCAGACATTTCAATACCAAACTAGGTAACATCATCAGTGCTAGAAGGGATGGGCTTTACAGAATAGAGGAGAAAGAGAATGGGAGGAGGAGGAGGAAGAGGAGGAGGAGGAGAACTGTAGATCCTTGATGATTTATTTATTTATTTATTTGGAGGTTCTTCTATGCCGCCCTACTCCCTAAGGGTTCAGGACTCCCTAATGATCTCTGAGCTTGGTTGTTTTCTTGCAGACATTTCGCTACCAAACTAGGTAACATCATCAGTATTAGAAGGGAGTGGCATTTACAGAATAGAGGAGAAAGAGAATGGGAGGAGGAGGAGGAGGAGGAGGAGGAGGAGGAGGAGGAGGAGGATTATTGCTGGATCCCTGGTGCTCTCTGAGTTTGTTTTCTTGCAGACATTTCGCTACCAAACTAGGTAACATCATCAGTATTAGAAGGGAGTGGCGTTTACAGAATAGAGGAGAAAGAGAATGGGAGGAGGAGGAGGAGGAGGAGGACTGCTGGACCTTGGTGCTCTCTGAGTTTGTTTTCTTGCAGACATTTCATTACCAAACTAGATAACATCATCAGTATTAGAAGGGAGTGGCGTTTACAGAATAGAGGAGAAAGAGAATGGGAGGAGGAGCAGGAGGAGGAGGAGGACTGCTGGACCTTGGTGCTCTCTGAGTTTGTTTTCTTGCAGACATTTCATTACCCAACTATGTGACATCATCAGGCTAGCACTGAATAATGAAATGTCGGCAAGAAAACAACGAAGCTCAGAGAGCACCAAGGTGCCCTCAATTATCTTTACTTATAAGTACGTTGTACAGTGGCTTCACCTTACAGATTGAGTCAATGCCAGTTTTAACACATGTCCCGTTCTCTGCCTTTTGAATTCCTCTTCTGCAGTTACTCTGCCTTCTTGCTCTGCGCAAGGGAAAGCATCCGCCATGCTTGCTTTGAGCCTGAGAGGATCGAATGCACAGCGTGTCCTCCAAGACATCCTGGGCCCCTCTGACCCACAGCTGGCCAGGGTGACTGACAGCTGCTCCATCAACGCTCTCTACTGCTCAAGCAGAGCTGAGCCTTTGGCGTACTCCCCTCGCACAGAGGGCCGGGTGCATAGAGAGCTGTGCTTCTGGTTTGGCGGGAGAGGACCCAGCGGAGATGGCAGTGCTGCCTGCAAGTGGAACAGACCAAGGTGACAATCCTGCATTGGTCTAGAATATTGAAACAAGGGATAGTTTGGTCTAGTGGTTAAGGCACCAGGCTAAAAGTGGAAGTTTTAGTCCTCTCTTAGGTTTTCCTGCAGACTGGGTGACTTTGGGCCAATCACCAGGAGACTGTGAGTTCTAGTCCCGCCTTAGCCATGAAAGCCAGCTGGGTGACTTTGAGCCAATCACCAGGAGACAGTGAGTTCTAGTCCCGCCTTAGCCATGAAAGCCAGCTGGGTGACTTTGAGCCAATCACCAGGAGACTGTGAGTTCTAGTCCCGCCTTAGCCATGAAAGCCAGCTGGGTGACTTTGAGCCAATCACCAGGAGACTGTGAGTTCTAGTCCCGCCTTATCCATGAAAGCCAGCTGGGTGACTTTGAGCCAATCACCAGGAGACTGTGAGTTCTAGTCCCGCCTTAGCCATGAAAGCCAGCTGGTTGACTTTGAGCCAATCACCAGGAGACTGTGAGTTCCAGTCTCACCTTGGGCATGAAAGCCAGCTTGGGCCTTGGGTCCATCACCCAGCCCAGCCCACCTCACAGGGTTGTTGTTGTTGTGGGGAAAATAGGAGGAAGAGGTATTGGATATGTTTGCTGTCTTGAGTCCTTTGTAAAAACAATAAAGGTTAGAGATAAATACAAATAGATAAGTAAATAAAAATGATTTGTGGGAAGTCAGAGCTAATATGTCTCCGGAGAACAAGTCCAGGATACCTGTTAGCCAGGTCGGTCTGGTGTCATGAAAAGCTTCCTAACTTTTTAAGTGTAGTTTGACAATGGAACCAGCTGAGTAGTGGGTTCTAAAACCCTTTATTACTGGTTCACACACGCATGCGCAGAAGCGTCCCGGGCCGGTGGGCGGAGCCTCCTGCCGCCACCGCTACCGGTTCTTAAAACCGGGGCGAACCGGGTGCAACCCACCACTGAACCAGCTACTTCACCGGAAGTCTTGAAGCTGAAGCTAGACCTCCCCATCTCTTGGGAGGGGGGGGAGCCTCTAATTTGGGTTCCTGCCCTGATAAGGAAGAGGGTCAGCGGCGGTCTCTTTCCATTCCGAGAGTGGAATTGAATTCCTAGCAGCCCCTGTGTGTATGCCTGCAAATTCACTTCATTGCTGAATCATATGCTTTTGGGTGGATCAATCAATTAAATGTAGATCGATCTGCATTTCGTTGAAATGTAGGTGATCTGCTGAGACCCTGAAGGAAGCATAAGGCTGAGATAATATTCAAGAAACAGAATCGGTCACTCTTTGAGAAGGAAAATCTTTCAAGATCTGGGTTTCCCCCCCGTTCTATGGTGCCGTCAATACGCCAGAATCAAAATAGTCTAAAACAAGATGGGGAAAAAAAGCGAATGGGAAAAAAGGAATTGAAATTACCGCTAATTAATTAAGCACTTAACAGAACGATCCTAACACTATTTTATTAGAGGTGGTCTCCGATCGATCACGCAGGCGTGTATTTCTAAGGAATTATGCCCCGAATGACGTTATGAAGCTTCAGTTAGCCAATTCAAGATTTCACTTCTGATGGGCTGTCTCATTTGGATGGTCCCACGCCGGAGGAAGAATTTGTTTTGAAAAGTTTGAACAGATGGACGGCTAATGAAAGCTATAATCTTCTTAACTTTCTCTCTTTCTTGGTGGAGGACAAAATAACACGGCAAACGTTTCATTGGACTTTGTTTTTTCACTAACTCTGCTCAATTGGCTCCATCGTCTCTTCCAGAAAAAAATGAATGGATCTCAAGGCTGATTGGGGGAAGTTTTTGTTCTACTCTTACAAACATTGTAATGCCTGATTGTAATATGCAGTACCATATATTCTGGCTTTTGATGTTTTCATAAAGATCTGAATGGGAAGATTACCGATGCTCTCGAGTTCTAATAGCAATAGCACTGAGACTTATATACCGCTACATAGTGCTTTACAGCACTCTGTAAGCAGTTTACAAATGTCAGCCTATTGCCCCCAGCATTCTGGATCCTCATTTTACCGACCTCGGAAGGATGGAGTGCTGAATCAACCTTGAGCCGGTCAGGATCGAACTGCTGGCAGTGGGCAGAGTTAGCCTGCAATGGTGCATCCTAACCACTACGCCCCAGATGGCTCCTAAACAATAAAGACATTTGGAAAGAATCACGATAGGTCTTGATTTTTGGATCCTGACAGTAAGAGAATATCTAACCTCTCACTGTCAGTTATTTTATTAAATTCAATAATAGGGATGTGTTGGGGGTTTTTTGGTGTTTTTTTTCACATCCAGCCTAAAGTGCTTGCTCTATGCTTGCTTTCTCATTTGTCAGCAGTATCCCCAAACTCCTGGCTGTGGGCAGAGTTAGCCTGCGATACTGCATGCTAACCACTGTGCCACCATGGCTCTAAACCCATGGCTTTGTCCAAAGGTTTTGTCCTTCAGCATAAACTGAATTGTGGGCCAGCCATGTGCTGCAGCTGCCAAAAAAAGCCAACACAGTTCTAGGCTGCATAAACAGAGGGATAGAATCAAGATCACGTGAAGTGTTAATATAACGCCTTGGTAAGGCCACACTTGGAATACGGCATCCAGTTTTGGTCGCCACAATGTAAAAAAGATGTTGAGACTCTAGAAAGAGTGCAAAGAAGAGCAACAAAGATGATTAGAGGACTGGAGGCTAAAATATACGATGAATGGTTGCAGGAACTGGGCATGGTTAGTCTAGTGAAGAGAAGGACCAAGGGAGACATGATAGCAGTATTCCAATATCTCAGGGGCTGTCACAAACAAGAGGGAGTGAAGCTATTCTCCAAAGCACCTGAGGGTAGGACAAGAAGCAATGGGTGGAAACTAATCCAGGAGAGAAGCAACCTAGAACTAAGGAGAAACTTCCTGACAGTGAGAACAATTAATCAGTGGAAGAACTTGCCTCCAGAAGTTGTAAATGCTCCAACACTGAAAGTTTTTAATAAGAGATTGGATAACCATTTATCTGAAGTGGTGTGGGGTTTCCTGCCTAAGCAGGGGGTTGGACTAGAAGACCTCCAAGGTCCCTTCCAACTCTGTTATTCTATGTTAAACCTAGATCTCCCCAAATCAAGTGGAGAAGACATAGTAGAAGAATCCAGACCACAAAAGCAATAGGAACCTAAGATAGCTGAACCCCAACTGCCTTTCTCTCAACTGGACTTGATTATATATGTTGGGGTCCATCTGAAAGAAAAGCATCTTTGGAACAGACGATGGAGGAAGAATCTGGCTAGAGAAATCTCTTTTTGTGACCATTTTATTTTTTCCCCTCTTGAATTTCCTAGATGCGCCTTCCAAAAAGCAGACGGTGACCAAGAAAAGACAGGCTTGCAAGAGATGGCGGCCAACAGACTTCCAGCAACCCTGGTCTCTACCACAAAAGGTTGTTCAGTTGAAGCCTAATATGACCTAAGGCACGGGTCTCCAACCTTGGCAACTTTAAGACTTGTGGACTTCAACTCCCAGAATTCCTTAGCCAGCCATGAATGATAGAGTTGGAAGAGGCCAGACGGGTCATCTAAGTCAGGGGTCTCCAACCTAGGCAACTTTAAGACTTGTGGACTTCAATTCCCAGAGTTCCTCAATTCTGGGAGTTGAAGTCCGCAAGTCTTAAAGTTGCCAAGTTTGGAGACCCCCGCTCTAAGGAACTGAGGCTCCTTCCTTAGATCACCAACTCTTTGGAGAAACGAACGTTTTCTGCTTTCGTTGTGGTCCTTTAATATAAATTCCTACTTCATTTCTTCTGACAATCCAGGGTTTCCATTTAAGGCCTGTCTGCTTTAAGATCTGGCAGGTTAAAGAATTCATAAACTGGATTAGTGGGGCTTTGTACAGGTAGTCCTCGACTTACAACAGTCACTTAGTGACCGAAGTTACAACAGCTCTGAAAAAAGTGACTTATGGCCAATGTTCCCTGTAACAACAGAAAATGGCGCGCGGCAGTTAGAAACTGCCGTGCGGCGTTCTCTTTTCATGTGTGCGGCCGCGCAGGCGCGCAGCCTCTGCCATTAGAAAATGCCATGCAGAAGTTAGAAACTTCTGTGCGGCGTTCTCTCGTTACATGCGCGGCCACGTGGCTGCGCAGCTTAGAGGAAACAGTGCTTACGACCATTTTTCATACTTACCTGTGTTTCCCTGAAAATAAGACCCTGCCTTATATATTTTGAACCCCAAAATAAGCACTTGTCCTTATTTTTAGGGAGGTCTTATTATTTTGGGGCACATGGAGCAAGACAGGGCTCCTCTTGCCGTCTTTCCTGATTTCCTGCTCTGTCTCCCTAACCCTAACCAGAGGAAATGGAAGGGACCGGCTGCGCATGCGGTTAAATATTTTCGGGGAGGGCTTATTTTTGGGGGATGTCTTATTTTCGGGGAGACACGGTATGAACTTTGCAGCATCCCCATGGTCACATGATTTACATTCCGATGCTTGGCGACGGACTCACTTTTATGACGGTTGCCGTGTCCCCGGGTCTTGTGAGCCCCTTTTGTGACCTTCCCATAAGCCATAAGTCAATGGGGAAACCAGATTCACTTAACAACCGTGCTACTAATTTAACAACTGCAGTGATTCGCTTAACAACTGTAATGTCCTGGGGCTCCACCAGGGGGCTCCAAAAGGAGCGGGAATTCTAAGCGTTGTGATTGGTTGATGTTATGTTGTGTTCAGTATAAATACAGAGCTGTCAGATCGGGGCCTGCTCCTGTCAGACGACTCTAGTTAGGAGGTTCAGAAGTTAATAAAGCATTAGTCCGACTCAAGCCTCAGCGTCGTTCCTCACGAATATAATACTGGCGACGAAGAAGGAGGTCGAATCCACATCGAGTGACTCCAGCACACCTGAACGTAAGGAAAATTGTGAAAGCACTGTCAGGGACGAGTAATGGCCACCCAACATACATTCGCTCCCTTTAACCCGCCGAGGGAGACCTGGGCCTCCTATGTAGCCCGGTTCGAATGTTTCCTCATCGCAAATGAGTTCACCGAGCTGTCAGGAGACAGAAAGCGGGCATATTTTCTCGGATTTTGTGGGCCTGACATGTTCGAGACTGCCCTAGCCCTTTTCGCCCCTCGCTCGATTCATAGCGTGCCTTGGGATGAATTTATGGAGAAACTTAAAGATCATTACGCACCCCCTCCTTCTAGATGTGCTAGACGTTATGCTTTTTACCATCGGAATCAGAAGGAGGGTGAGACAGTGAATCAATTCGTGGCTGCCCTCAGGAGGGCTTCCTTAAATTGTGAGTTCAGCAATTTAGAAGACTACCTTTTGGATAGGCTTGTTTTTGGAGTCAGGGACTGCCGACTGAAGAGGCGATTGCTCGCCATGCACAACCTCACATTCCAAGTTGCACTTGATGAGGCTCGTGCTGCTGAACTGTCCAACCAATCCCTCGCTGAGATGGACATTAGCATTAACCCAACGCCCGTCCCCAATGCCTCTGTGACCAATGCCATCGCCGCTCTCCCAGAAGCATTAGAGAGGGAGCTCAAAATTGAAGAGGACGTTTGCCGCATTTCTGAGGGTCAGAATAAGGGGGACGTGAGGCAAAGACCGCCTCCATCTCTCTCTCCATGCAGGGGCTGTGGGGGGGACCATTTGAGGGCCCAATGCAATTTCCAGGACGCCATTTGCCGTCGTTGCGGCCGCAGGGGCCACCTAGCAAGGGTTTGCCGGATGGGTAGAGCCGCCCCCATTCAGAGTTATAGAGAGGCACCACCTGCAGGCCCACGGAGACAGCCCTGGGGGGGTCAGCCAAGAAGAGGCAGCTGTAATGCGATTTTCCCCTCCACTAGGGGGAATCTTGCTGTCATTCAGAAAACTCAGGTGCCCGCGGGTGAGAAATTCACAGTTACTGTGACGCTTGGCCACAAGCCGTGTCCAATGGAAGTGGACACGGGCTCAGCTGTGTCCATAGTCTCATGGAGCACCTTGAAACGCATTTTCCCTGGCATGTCAAAGAGCCGCCTAGAGCCATGCCCATTATTCCTTAGGGCTTACCAGGGGTCCTCCATCCCTATCCTGGGCAGGGGACTGTTTCCAGTCAGGTTCAAAACTTTTGCTGGCCGCCTGCCCCTTGTAATTGTAGATGGCCCCCTTACCAGTCTTCTGGGACTAGACTGGTTTCCAGCTCTGGGGTTTTCCCTGGAGGGCATTAACGCAGTGAAAGGGGAAGACATGGGGGCCACATTGGAACAGGAATTCCCCGCAGTATTTGACTAGGGAAGTATACTGGAACACCTGTGACTTTTAATCTTGACCCTATGGTTGCCCCTGTCCGCCTCAAACCACGGAGAGTGCCCTTGGCACTACTGCCAAAGGTGGACGCTGAACTAGACCGCCTCCTTGCACAGGGCATATTAGAAGCTGTAGATCAGGCGCGTTGGGAGACCCCCATAGTGACCCCTGTTAAGCCAGATGGCTCAATCAGGCTATGTGCAGACTATAAGTGCACAGTGAACCGCGCATTACAGTCCCACGCATACCCTGTGCCCATCGTGCACCACCTGCTGCATTCCCTGGGAGGGGGAAAAGTCTTCGCGAAGTTAGATCTGTCCCAGGCTTACCAACAGCTGCCTGTGGACGACCAAGCAGCCGAAGCTCAGACTATTATTACACATCGCGGCGCTTTCCGCTGCCGCCGCCTCCAATTTGGCATAAGCACTGCCCCGGGCATTTTCCAAGGGTTGATGGAACGCCTGTTACACGGAATTCCGGGCACAGTGCCTTATTTCGATGACGTTTTGGTCACTGCGTCATCACGTGAGGAATTAATCTCTCGAGTGCGTGCTGTTGTCACCAAATTCCAGGATGTGGGGCTACGAATTAAGAAATCTAAATGTGTGTTTGCGGCTAGCAGCGTAGAATTCCTCGGGTTCTTGGTGGACTCCACTGGAATACACCCCACAGCCTCTAAGATCCAAGCCATTGTGGATGCACCCAGGCCAAATTGTAAGGCAGAGCTGCAAGCTTTTCTTGGCCTCTTGAACTTTTATGCAATTTTCCTGCCTCACAAAGCCACAGTGCCAGAACCGCTGCACAGATTGCTGGACGCCAGGGCACCGTGGAAATGGGGCCCCCGTGAGGCACACTCATTTGCCGCTGTGAAAGGACTTTTGACAGCAAACACGGTGCTGGCTCAATACAGCACCCAACTGCCACTAGTGCTAGCCTGCGACGCGTCACCCTACGGCGTGGGCGCTGTCCTTAGCCACCGCTTGCCGAACGGAGAGGAAGCCCCGATTGCATTTTTTTCCAGAACCTTAGCTGGGCCGGAAAGGAACTACGGCCAAATCGACAAGGAGGCCCTGGCTCTCATCGCGGGGGTTCGCAAGTTCCATCACTATCTGTATGGGCGCCGTTTCGACCTCGTGACTGACCACCAGCCACTTCTGGGGTTACTCTCCAGCAACCGTCCGACACCCCAGATGATATCCCCAAGAATGACCCGTTGGAGCGTTTTCCTCGCCAACTACGAATACCACCTGATCTACCGACCTGGCCGCAACATCGCGCACGCCGATGCCTTAAGCCGCTGCCCCCTGCCTATCCTGCTGGAGGACCCGGCACCTGCATCTACGGTCTTCCACTTGAACGACATCAACCTACCCATCGCAGCAAGCGACATCGCCAAGTCTACGGCTCGAGACCCCGTCCTGTCAAAAGTACTGACTTGGGTGCTGAGGGGCTGGCCTGGGGACACTGTGACTTCCGAATTTGCCCCATTCAAAATGCGCCAATGTGAACTGTCTGTTTTACGGGGCTGTTTATTGTGGGGTGAGCGGGTTGTAATCCCCACGGTTTTTAGGCGAGCCACCCTCAACTTGTTGCATAGGGGCCATCCCGGGGTGGTCCGAATGAAGGCCCTAGCCAGGGGTTACGTGTGGTGGCCGGGGATGGATAAGGCCATCGAAGAAAGGGTGGCCAAGTGCTCCATCTGTCAGGAGAATAGGGCATCCCCGCCTAAGGCAATCCCGCAGGTTTGGGAAACCCCAGCAGGCCCCTGGTCCCGCATCCACGTGGATTTTGCCGGCCCAGTACAAGGCCAGATGTTCTTGGTGGTCGTGGACGCTTTTTCTAAATGGTTGGAAGTCCGCTTAATGTCCACGACCACCACTGACTCCCTGATTAGGTGTTTGGAGTCATTGTTTGCGACACATGGGTACCCCGACGTATTGATCTCGGATAATGGGCCTCAGCTGACAGCGGCCCGATTTGAGGGGTTCCTCGCCAACTTAGGCATACGGCATGGTCTCATTGCGCCATGGCACCCTGCAGGTAATGGCATGGCGGAACGCATGGTTCGCACAACGAAAGAAACACTTCGCAAACTAGGCCCGGGGGATTGGCGAGATAAAGTAGCTGAGCTCCTGTTCACACAGCACACTACGCCATGTACAGCCACGAATAAAACACCGGCTGAGTTGCTCATGGGGAGGCGTTTGAGAACGCAGCTCGATAGACTACACCCCCATTATTCCACAGAAAAGCCTCTAGACTCCTCCCGGCCAGGGCGCTCGTTCCAAGTAGGCAGCCCTGTGTATGCACGCAACTATGCCGGCAGCCCACTTTGGCTCCCAGGGGTGGTAGTCGGCTCAAGCGGCCCGTGCTCCTATCGTGTCCTGTTAGACAACGGCCAGGAGTGGCACCGCCACATTGACCAACTGCGATCTCGGTGGGGGGAAACGGCAGGAGCCAAGCCACAACTGGCAGAGTGCCCCAACCCTATAGAGGGACTCCGACTAGGGGAGGAGGGGGCGCGACGAGCCGCGAGCCAAACCGCTCTCGCTGACTTACCGGGGCGGGAAGAAGCAGTCGTAGAGGAGTTCACCCCTCTCCCCGGGGAGGAGACAAGTCCGGCAATAGACCATGCAGACAGAGACCGCAGTCTGGGAGAACAACCCCAAGAGCTAAGACGATCTAGTCGGATCAGACGGCGCCCAGCGTACCTCGCTGAGTACGCATGCTCCAACTAAAGGGTAAGGGGTGTAATGTCCTGGGGCTCCACCAGGGGGCTCCAAAAGGAGCGGGAATTCTAAGCGTTGTGATTGGTTGATGTTATGTTGTGTTCAGTATAAATACAGAGCTGTCAGATCGGGGCCTGCTCCTGTCAGACGACTCTAGTTAGGAGGTTCAGAAGTTAATAAAGCATTAGTCCGACTCAAGCCTCAGCGTCGTTCCTCACGAATATAATAGGGTCTTGTGAGCCCCTTTTGTGACCTTCCCATAAGCCATAAGTCAATGGGGAAACCAGATTCACTTAACAACCGTGCTACTAATTTAACAACTGCAGTGATTCGCTTAACAACTGTGGCAAGAAAGGTGGTAAAATGGGACAAAAGTCACTTAACAATTGTCTCGCTTAGCCACAGAAATTTTGGGCTCAATTGCAGTCGTAAGTAGAGGACTACCTGTACAACATTACGTAGTAACAATCAGAGGAATAATGTGATCCTTTTTTTCATTTTTAAAATGTCACTGCTGCCCGACTGGATGTTCCAAAGCCTGGGGATGATTTTAGAGACGCCGAAAGCTACAATCTTTAAATGGGAGGTCCAGATCATTGAATTAAGGTTCTAATTTTTCCAGCAGGAAACTTTGTCATAAATACAAACCAGGGGTGGGTTCTAACTTACTTCGCTGCTGGTTCGCTTCCTCCCGCGCCGGGTGGCCAGGTGAAAGTATGCGCATGCGCAGTGCCAAAAAATCCAACCCCCCCCCCAAAAAAGCTGAAAACAAGATGGCGACCGCATGCACAGTGCCGGAAACTCGGCTTCTGCGCATGCTCAAAAGAAAAAAAATTCAAAAAAATTCAATTAAAAAAAAGATGGTGGCGCCCATGGACCGGCACCGATTGAACCGGTTCCATGACTTCACCAGCAGGCCGCTACCTGTTCAGGCAAACTGGTCCGAACCAGGAGGAACCCACCTCTGATGCAAACCATTAGCAGTACTAACTGACTGACTAAGTGCAGCTACTTGTAGAAAGAAAAAAAAAGAGGTTAGAATAATAGGTGGGCGTTAATGCTTTCTTCCAATTTTGTCTCCTCTGATTTCGTAACGACCGTGGGTTCAGAAATAAAGAGGAAGCTATTGACCTCAAGAGCTAACACTCTTATTTTCTTCACCTCTGGGGTTAGTCATTTATGGAAAGTTCTCTGTGGTGGGCACAAAGAGCTCCTTGAAAGCCATTTTAATGATCTCCGTCTGTTTTGCCCGTCCTGTTGTTCCCAGGAGACCTTATTCTTTTGGCATCCCCTGTGGTGCCTCCTCACAGCTATGGCCTGGTGATTTCTACCTGCACCCAGAGAGGTTTTGTTCTGCAGGGAGTCAAGCAGCTGCAACTGACACACCACAAAGCTCACAGACTCTCTATGTCAGCAAGTCAGGTAAGGATAGGTGTTGCTGCATATTTGCCTGGATCGCTGATCCCTGGAGCTTTTTGACTTTGCTTCTTCTCCTTCTGTTCACCTTGTTCTGTCCCCAGTTATGAACGTAACAAAAACACACCGTTTGAACGAACTTAGTTTAATTAATGAACCACTGCTAATAACTGGCATAGCAGTGGCGAAACACACAAATCAAAAGAAGCAATCCTTTCTTGCAGAAAGTCAGCTGCTAATTAGTCTTCATTAGCAGCTGGCATAAGTTCAGTCAGTCTTAACTCAAAACAAAGCAATTAGTTCTGATTATTTCACGTAATGTCTGAAGGCTTGGCAAAATGCACAGGAGTCTTTCTTGAAAAGAAATCCAAAGCAGAGAAACAGGAATTCACAAGACAATGCACGACAGATATCTGAGTCTGAACTATTGTTTCCTGCAGCTTTCCAGCTGCCTCTACTGTTCTTAAATAGGCTAGGGGAGTGGCCAATTAGCCCCAAGTCTTACTCCCAAGGAGACCTCCTCCGGAGTAACCATTCCTGCCTCTTGACAGCCTTGCGTGCTCTTGCATCAAGAAGAGGAGAAGCCCCTCCTTCCTCATCACTGCCAAGAGGTGCTGGAGGTTCTGAAGGCCCTGGCTGGACCTCTGCCTCTGGCACCGAGTCCTTGCCACCTCCTCACTGTCCGACTCGGGTGCCAGCTGCGCAGGCCGCTGGCGGGCCACAACACACCTGTCCTTTCTGGGTGAGGGAACAGCAATAGGGTTACCATCAGAGGTAGTATTCAGCTGGTTCGGACCAGTTTGGGCGAACCGGTAGTGGCAACCGGCACTATGCCATCCCATTTAAGCACATTTTGAAGCCGCGCACATGTGTGCTAGCCGCGTGCGCGAGCACAGCACATGCGCAGAAGGCCACACGCATGCACGGAGGAGGCACGTGCGAGCAATGCGAGTGCGCGAGCACACTCACATTTGTAAACTGGTAGGGAAGGTAAGTGAATACCACCTCTGGTTACCGTGTCAGTACTCCCCATCCATAGGGTCTCGCTAGGATGAGTGACAGCCCATGGAGCCCAACAGAGATTTAAATCATCCTGCTTTTAATCTGCTTTTAAGAGTGATGAGCAGAAGGAACAAGGAGGAAGAGCCATAACCGAGACGATACGGGTAGTCCTCGACTTACGACCACTATTGAGCCCCAAGATCTCTGTTTGTTGATGAAACGTTGGTTAGTTGGTTGGTTGATTGCTTGGTTGGTTGGTTGGGTTGGCTAGTACTCTAATTCTTGGACCACGATTTCTAAATCATGATGCTCAGGTTTGCATGACATGCTAAGTCAGGGGTCAGCAACCTGCAGCTCTGGAGCCGCATGTGGCTCCTTCATCCCTCTGCTGCAGCTCCCTGTCGTTCAAAATCTGCGTCACAACCGCCAATGTGTGACACCCGCCGGCACGCAATTTATTGAGCTTTTTGACACCCGGTAGGCCAACCATGGATAAATAAGTTTTTTTAATACATAGCATAAAGGTAAAAAACGATATATGCAGTGTTATCTTCATTTTAGATGTCAAAAGGATTTTGTGGCTCCCGGTGTTTTCTTTTTTGTGGGAAACGGGCCCAAGTGGCTCTTTGAGTGTTTAAGGTTGCCGACCCCTGTGCTAAGCCAAGGATAGGCCAGCTGTGGCTCTCTAGATATGGCTGAACCACATCTCTTAGTGTCTATTGGAAGTAGGTCAGTAGTGTCAATGCCGGGAATTGAAATTTGGCAACATCTGGAGAACCAGAGATGGCCACTAAACTCGAACCAAACGTATCCCGTTACATCTCAGAGGCTCTTTCAAGCTCCCAGGGTTTTTCAGTACATACGAAATGCTGCTTGGCCTCTTCCAGGCTAATGAGCCATGGCCATATTGTTTGGGGTGATGACAAAATATGTCATCAGAAACAATTGGAAGGCGCCAGATTGGGAAAGGCTATAATAAGCCCATTCATTTTTATATTCCGGAAAGGTTCCGGAAAAATTCCTCAAAGGCAAATGATTCGCCCTAAATGACTCATGGCAGTGTTGACGTTGGTTTGTCAAGAAGCTGCCACTTGGTGATGCAAGACCACCCCCACCCCCTTCCGATGTTTGCCTTTTCCATCCCACGAAAATCTTTAAATGTCTGCAAGCTTTTCATTCGGCAGCATGGAATCTCCTTCGGAAAAGCAGCCTTGCGTCTGCGCCCAATTCAGGCGCTGATCTCAAGATTCAATCTTGCTGATCTCAGACTGGGATTCGGCTGAGCAAGGTTGGGGCCCAGGGCAGCTCTGAAACCCAACGCTTTCGAGTCGGTGGCCCCGGTTCTGTGAATGGCTTTCAGAAATCTCGAAGAACCCTCGCAGACGATGTCCTGCTCTATTCCCAATGCGGCCCCCAAATTATAATGTTTGGGGGGGCGCAAGGAGGAAAATTTATCAACTACCTAGGAAGCCATTGTATAAAATATATTGGATGCATTTTTCTCTTTTCAACTTGTTTTTTTAAAAAAATACAATTGCTTGCCTGGTCCCCTTTATCTTTTAGAGGGCCATCGAAGGCCAAATAGTTCAGATGAACAAGACCTTTCCTTCCTTCCTTCCTTCCTTCCTTCCTTCCTTCCTTCCTTCCTTCCTTCCTTCCTTCCTTCCTTCCTTCCTTCCTTTCCTTCGCCACCTTCCTCTCTCCTTCTTTCCTTCCTTCCTTCCTCCCTCCCTCCCTCTTTTCCTTCGTCACCTCCCTCTCTTCTCCTTCCTTCCTCCCTCCCTCCCTCCCTCCCTCCCTCCCTCCTTTCCTTTGCCACCTCCCTCCCTCCTCCTCCTTTTCTTCCTTCCTTCCTTCACCACCTCCCTCTTCCCTCCTCCCTCCCTTCCTTCATTCGCCACCTCCCTCTCTCCTCTTTCCTTCCTTCCCCACCTCCCTCTCCCCTCCCTCCCTCCCTCCTTTCCTTTGCCACCTCCCTCCCTCCTCCTCCTTTTCTTCCTTCCTTCCTTCACCACCTCCCTCTTCCCTCCCTCCCTCCCTTCCTTCATTCGCCACCTCCCTCTCTCATCTTTCCTTCCTTCCCCACCTCCCTCTCCCCTCCCTCCCTCCTTTCCTTCCTTCCTTCCTTCCTTCCTTCCTTCCTTCCTTCCTTCCTTCCTACCTTCCTTCCTTCCTTCCTTCCCAGAACAAATTTCATGGTAGAGAAATTTCTGGAAAATCCAGTCGTGCATTTAGCTCCTTGATTTCCAAAATGGTACAATCCTGGAGCATTTCCCCCTCCCCCCCCAAATATAATTAACAGCCTGCATCAATATTGATGCAATACCAGCAGGACATCTTGTTATGCTATTAAAGCAGGCAAATCCCCCCTTTTCTGCAGCCGTTGGCTTCTGTAACAGCCCTGACTATCCGACAATGATTGATGCTGCATTTAACTTTTATGAAGCAATAGCCCATTAGAGACCAATTCTAAGCTTTTTGCTGGATGGCTGGATTTCAGCTTATCCCCCCCCCTTCCCTCTCACGTTGGACAATTGCCTGACCATGTATATATTCGAAGAAGCCACTATCCGGTATAATATTCAATTCCTTCACCCCTTTTCATAACCCTTTCATCTTGATCACTTAGATGAACTTGAATGAATGAACCATTGCGAAATCACTGGTTTGTGTTTTTACAGGTAAGGGTGTTTTGTCCTTCCAAGCCTCCAGGAAGCAGAGGTTCAGACGACCCCCTCCTCACCCAAGCCTACATGCATTGCCTAGCTTTGCTACTGAGAAAGGAAAATGCAAGCCATCATGCCCCAGCGTTACAGAAAGGTGAAGAGTCTTCAAGAATACCCTAGTTCGCACATTGCCCTGTGCCCCAGTGTAGGTTGGTGGTGGCTTAGCATGTTCCTAAACCACAAAAGTAGCTGGGGACGTATTGTATACTGCAAATTGACCCATTGTGGTTATTCAGTTAAATTGTGGATACACACACTATGACATGAGCATTAAATGGGACCTTATTTATTTATTTATTTATTTATTTTGGTTTTCTTATATGCCGCCCTACTCCCGAGGGACTCAGGGCGGCGTACAGCAAAGAAAATACAAGAAACCAGCAATAAACATAATTAAAATCGAATACAAAAATTAAAAATTCCAATGTTAAAAAGCATCCATCAACCAAACATACCCGGGGGAGAGCTCAGATGGATTCGTCTCTAACCCCCTGCCTGCAGGAAAAGCCATGTCTTAACGGCCTTTTGGAAGGCCAGCAGGGTGGGGATGGTTCGGGTCTCTGGGGGAAGTTGGCCATTGCCAGACACATAGTGGCTACAGTTGTGCACATCGCTATACCTTTGTTTGCTGAATCACTCCATGTTTAATAAACCATTGACAGGCACAAAATATCAGGTCCAGTTCAATGTATTTCTTGCCAAACTGCACATGAATCTTCTCAACTAATGGCTAGGAGTTAAGATAAGGGTCAGTGCAATACAAGGGAGGTTGCACTTAGTTCACTTATGACTATGTAGGGATTCTAGGCTGGTCCCTTTTTTGACTCCGGCCCCAGGTTCTGCCACTCTTTGCCCTACAACCACAATGTTCTATGTTCACACAAGAAGACAGGTTAAAACAAAAGAAACATTTTGAGTTGGCCCAATAGGTGTGTTCACTGTCTTGAGTTATTGATATAAATAATGAAAGCAGGATATAAATTAAATAATACGAGCATTACTTAAGTATTTCCTTTGATGCGTGTTATTTGGGTGTGTGTGCAATGACTTGGCGGTTAAAGATTCTGAGCTTGTCAGCGGGAAAGCTGATAGCCCGGGTTCGAGACCCGAGTGCCGCTCAATGGGGTGAGCTCCTGTCCTTGCCTCAGCTCCTGTCCACCTAGCAGTTTGAAAGCATGCAGATGCGAGTAGATAAATAGGTACCACTTAGATGGGAAGTTAACAGTGTTCCATGTACCTCCGCATACAGCCATGATGTGGCCACATGACCATAGAAGTGTCTTCAGACAAAGCTGGCTCCCTCGGCCAAGAAACGGAGATAAGTAGCAATAGCAATAGCACTTAGACTTATATACCGCTTCACAGTGTTTTACAGCCCTCTCTAAGCGGTTTACAGAGTCAGCATATTGCCCCCAACAATCTGGGTCCTCATTTTACCCACCTCGGAAGGATGGAAGGCTGAATCAACCTTGTGCCGGTGAGATTTGAACCGCCGAACTGCAGCTAGCAGTCAGCTGAAGTAGCTTGCAGTCAGTGGTGGGTTCCTACCGGTGCGGTCCACTCTATAGCACCGGTAGCGGCCCGCTGGTGACATCACAGTACCGGTGCAGTTGGTTGCCGGTGCCTGGGCGCTGCCATTTTTATAAAAAAAATTTTTAATTTTTTTTAAAAAATTTCTTCTGCGCATGCCCAGAAGCTGAGCTTCCGGCACTGCGCATGCGCTGCCTTCCTACCCCACAGTGAGTCCAAGCAGGGGAGGTTGGCTGAGGGAGCGCGTGAGATGCTGAAAGAACGGGCGGCAGGAACTATCTCCATTCCCCTCCCTTCAGCAGTCCAAGAAGCCACGAACGCGCGGTGATGATCCCAGGCATTTTCGCACATTTGAGGCTTCTCGAGCTGCTGAGGGAGGGGGAATGGGCAGCAGGACCTATCTCAGTTCCCCTCCCTTCAGCAGTCCGAGAAGCCACCCCCACCCGGTCACATGGCTGGCAAGCCACACCCACAAAATAAGCCACGCCCAGAGTGGTAGTAAAAAAATTAGGAACCCGCCCCTGCTTGCAGTGCTGCACTCTAACCACTGCGCCACCTCGTATCATCCCTAAGAGTCGGACACAACTGGACAGGGGAAACCTTTATCTTTGACCTTTACGTTATTTAGGACTGATGAGCAGAATGACGGAAAAAGGTTTCCTGGAGGAGATACAATCCAATTTGAACTCCGGGGTCAAACCAGATCCCAACCTATGTTTCCATGTAGTTCCTTACGCTGAAAGCTTCCTGCAGGAACTGGGTGAGTTTACAAAAAAAAAAAGAGGTAAATTAAGATCTTGCCTACTAAGTGTGTTAGCTTTTAAGGACCGAGAGGGAAGATAGTTGGAGGCGAAAGTCACGGATGTGCTTTGACAGTTTGCTCATTTTCAGCCCATCTGCCTACTCAGGAGGGGAAGATACTCAACATTTCCCGAGCACTATATGCAGCTTTTAAAAGCCACGTCAGTCCACGATGCGAAAGGGGAAAAAAAATAAATGGGTATCGAAGCAGAGTTTCTCTCCTTTATCTGTGCAATATAAATGTGCCCGGGGAACATTTGCATGTCTTAAAATAAATCACTTGATGAGTGGGTCAGCACTTATCATGAGATGGGAAAAAATAAAACTTTGATTTCACTGATTAGATAGGTTTCTTGTTATAGAAATGCTTAGCACATATTAGCATGTAAAAGTAAAAAGTGGAGGCTGTAATGCAGTGGTGGGTTGCTACCGGTTCACCCCCGTTTGAGCGAACCGGTGGCGGCAGGAGGCTCCGCCCACCCGCCAGGACGTTATCACAGACGATCTGCACATGCGCAGAAGCACTGCACACACGTGCGTTCACAGTTCCGAACCAGTAGTGAAGGTGTATACATTACACCTGCTGTAATGTTATTATGTTATTTTACTGTGCTAAAAAGAGTTGGAAATCAATGATTTTCTTTCTTTTTTTTCTACCTTATATTTCTTTCTCTTCCCCTTTTCCTCCCCCATTCCTCCTCTATTTTTCACTTTCTTTTGTATTTTATATCTCCATAAACTTAATACAATTATTATTACAAAAAAGCACTTATCATGATCACTCATGATTCCCACAATGGCCAACTAGACACACTCGGGAAACTTTCAAAGCCAACATTGGAGGCGAATTTTTTTTACAGGTGGTCTTCGACTTATGACCACAATTGAGCTCAGCATTTCCATCGCTAAGCAAGGCAATTTGTTAAGTGAGCTATGCCCCATTTTACAAGCTTTTTTGGGCCACCGTTGTTAAGCGAATCACTGCAGTTATTAAGTGAATCATGTGGTCATTAAGCAAATCCTGCTTCCCCCACTGACTTTGCTTGTTGGAAGCCAACTGAGAAGGTCCCAGATTGTGATCACATAACCCCGGGATATCTGCAAGCGTCATAAATATGAACCAGTTGCTAAGTGTCTGGATTTTGATCACGTGAGCATGAGGATGATGTAACAGTCATAAGTGTGAAAAACTGTCATAAATCACTTTTTTTCAGTGCTGTTGTAACTTTGAATATCCAATCAATGAATACTTGTTTTTCATTTCATTCATTTTATTTATTCATTAAATCTATATACAATCTTCCAGTATATGCTATAAATGTACAATCAAGAAGAAGTGAGGTAGTAATACCACTCTATAAAGCCTTAGTAAGACCACACCTAGAGTACTGCATCCAGTTTTGGTCACCACACTATAAAAAAGATGTTGAGACTCTAGAAAGAGTGCAGAAAAGAGCAACCAGGATGATTAGGGGACTGGAGGCTAAAACATACGAAGAACGGTTGCAGGAACCGGGCATGGCTAGTCTAGTGAAGAGAAGAACCAGGGGAGACATGATAGCGGTGTTCCAGTATTTGAGAGGCTGACACAGAGAGGAGGGGGTCAAACTATTCTCCAAAGCACCCGAAGGCCAGACAAGGAATAATGGATGGAAACTGAACAAGGAGAGATTCAACCTAAGGAGAAGAGACTGGACTGCCATCTGTCAGAAATGGTGTAGGGTCTCCTGCTTGGGCAGAAGGAGACCTTCCATCTGACGTCTCCCCCATGTATATATGATATGTTTGTTGTTTTAAAATTGTTTAAAATTGTTTTTAACATTTATTTGATGTTCCCTAAAATGTTGTACGCCGCCCTGAGTCCCGAGGGAGTAGGGCAGCATAGAAGAACTTCGAATAAATAAATAAATAAATAAAAATGGGGCACACAGATGCCCCAGGAGGCCAAAAAATGGGCAAAATGGCCTGTTTTTCACCTCCCCCGCCTCCAGAAGATAGATGAGAAAGAGAGATAGATAGACAGAGAGAGAGAGGGAGAGGGAGAGAGACAGAGAGAAAGAGAGAGAAAGAGATGGAGAGACAGAAAGAGAGACAGAGAAGAGAGACAGAGAGATTTCTTAAGCTCCTTGGCTTGGGGCTGAGAATTGCTGCAAAACTGAGTTTTCTGAAGTGGACCACTAGACTCCTAAACAACTGAAAAAACGACCTAGTAAAAAGAAGTGTCAACCAAAAGAGCAACATGCAAACAAAAGCAAATAAAACACCCCCAGGAGCAAAACAAAGTAAAGTTTAATTTGTGTGCCTTGTTTAATGGACTGTTAAATTGGCCACACCCACCTAGTCACATGACCTAGCCACGCCCACCCAGCCGATCCGGCCCCCCAATAGTCTGAGGGACCGTGAATTGGCCCCCTGTTTAAAAAGTTTGAGGACCCCTGACCTAAACGATTGCTCCTAATATTTAAGACTGGCTATGATTTTGTTCACTGTGGTTTCCTGACACAGTTGAATGGGTTCACACTGCGCCCCAAGCTTTAATGCAAACAACCTGCTTTCTATGCCGTTAGAATGGGGCATGTGTGAGACGGTTAATTGTGCCAGTCTCCAGGGATTAATCAGTAGGCATACCCACTGTTGTTTTGAAATGTTTCCTGCTTTGGTTTTTGCAACTTACATTTCAGATGAAAATCGATCGTTGAAGTCATTATTTCTGGGCATGTGCCAACAAGTCACGCCCGGCTTGGAGCAGTGTCTGCCGCGCACTGTGCGCCGGAGCATCAATAAGTCATAAAGGCTGGAATACATCTCGATTCATAATTGCCAACCAGATATGAATTTTCAGACAAAGACTGGAAAAAAATGGAATAAAAATGAAAGGTTGCAAGCGAGCAAAATCCACCTTCCAAGCTGAGCCAACGTCAAAGTCCCGATTTTGAAGTCACCAGATGCTGCCGACATGCGGCGTGTTATTAAAAAACCGGAATTGGTTGGGGCTCTTTCACGCCTGCAAATTCTGCAGGGGGAAATGAAATGCCTCCTTTAATGACAACCGTCCATTTTCTTCATACTGCCTAGAAGTGTGGGTGAGGTTCTCAGCAAATCTGACCCACAGCTGTTACGATCGGATCGCTATGATGCAATATCTCTGAATGTAAGTAAATTCTGCAGTATAGGTAGTCCTTGGTTTACAACAGTTCATTTAGTGACCGTTCAGAGTTACGACGTAACTGAAAAAAGTGAACTGTGACCGTTTTTTCAAACTTGCGACCGTTGCAGCATCTCTATGGTCATGTGATCAAAATTCAGACTGTTGGCAGACAGACTGTCTCACACTTATAACGGTTGCAGTGTCCTGCGGTCATGTGATCAGCTTTCTGACAAGCAAAGTCAAGGGGGAAACCAGATTCACTTAACAACCATGTTACTTACTTAACAACTGCAGTGTTTCACATAACAACTGTGGCAAGAATGGTCGTAAAATGGGGAAAGCTCACTTAACAAATGTCTAGCCTGGTGCTTACTTGATGTTGTCACTAGAAATCTACAGCAATATATAGACAGTTCTTCCTCTCCACCCACATCTCAAAGACCACACAGAACATCCAAGAAACCCCTGCCCTTTGACTCTTGCTGTACAGATAGTCCTCAACTTACAACCGTTCATTTAGTGACTGTTCAAAGTCACAACAGCATTGAAAAAAGTAATTTATGACCGTTTTTCACACTTCCAACCCTTACAGCATTCCCCCCTAGATCATATGATCAAAATTCGAACTGACTCACATTTATGACGGTTGCAGCGTCCTGGGGTTATGTGATCCTCCTTTTGGGACCTTCTGACAAGCAAAGCCAAGGGGGAAGCCGGATTCACTTAACAACCCCGGTGACTAACTTAACAACTGCAGTGATTCACATAACGACTGTGGCAAGAAAGATCATAAAATGGGGGGGAAAACTCACTTAACAAATGTCTTGCTTAGCAACATAAATTTGGGGCTTAATTGTGGTTGTAAGTCAAGGACTACATGTACTGTCTGTAAAATTAGGCAACCTTTGGTTGCCATCAATGATCTCACCACTAGCTGTGCTAAGTATCCCACCTGTTAAGGTGGGTTGGACTGAGTGAAACGGAATGGCTCAATGTCACCCAGCTGGCTTTTATGTCTAAGGTGGGTCTAGAACTCACTGTCTCCTGGTGATTGGCCCAAAGTCACCCAGCCGGCTTTCATGACTACGGCGGAACTTGAAGCCACGGTGTCCGACTTTCTAAGCAGGCGCTCAGAAACCACTAGACCAAACTGGCTTAATCTGTTCTACCGTATTTTTCGGAGTATAAGACGCACCTTAGTTTTTGGGGAGGAAAATAGGGGGAAACAATCTGCCTACCAGGTATTCATCTGGCTAGCGTCCTTAGTCTGGTCAGCTTCAGCACATTATTTTATCCCCTGGTTAGGACTTAAAAAAACCTTCTTCAGAGAGAGTAACAATGAAAGAGCCTGCAAGCCAGTAAGAGCTGGGAAGATTGTTAGCACCTGGTTAGGGTTAAAAAAAAACTTATTCGGAGCAGCTGCAGCACATTATTTTATCTCCTGGTTAGGACTTAAAAAAACCTTCTGAGAGAGTAACAATGAAAGAGCCTGCAAGCCAGTAAGAGCTGGGAAGATCGTTAGCACCTGGTTAGGGCTAGAAAACAACTTCTTTGGAGCAAGTAGAGCAATGAAAAAAAAAACCTGCAAAGACTTAGGGCTGGAAAAACATTCTTTGGAGAGAGTAACAATGAAAAAGCCTGCAAGGTAAGAGCTGGGAAGATCTGTTAGCACCTAGTTAGGGCTGGGAAAAAAGCTACATTCGAAGTATAAGACGCACCTGAATTTTCAGCCACTTTTAGGGAGGAAAAAGGTGCGTCTTATACTCCGAAAAATACGGTATTTCATTTTAAAGTTTTCATTTTCAATTCTGGTCTGTGACCGTCATAAAAAGATTGATCGATCCTCGCCCGTTCTTTGATTAGGCGGTCATTTCAGCGCTGTGCCGAACCCCTGCAATATTCCCATGCACGTTGTAGCCAGTCGGGCGTATGCCACCGATCCTGAACTCGAGCAAGTTGTCCTGTTGACTTTTATTGGCAAAGATGCTTTGAAGAACGCTGGTGGTTTTCTTCATCAGATTCTCACATCCGGTTCCGGGCAGCAAGAAGCACCCTCTCTGGGTAAGTCTCACTCTTATGCTCGACAAAAATGGAACCCTGCAGCTTTGATACAAACTGGGTTTGCATATGACCCTAGATTTAAATGTGTTACGTGAAGGCAGGATACTACCTTAATAGGGACACCCATAGATGTGTTAACCATTGGTTAGCATCTTTTGCTAAGCGAACCAGAGTTGGGCGACCAGCGTGATACACATCACAGCAGAAAGTCTGGTTCCCTACAGCCAGATTTCCACCACTTCTAAGCAGGCCAACCCCAAAAGTTTATTTGTCTGCTTGGTAATTTCTTCATTTAGAGTATTGTTTTCTGCTTGATTATTTGTCTGGTGTTAATCACTGCTTCTCTGGATGTTGGCTGCTGGAGTGGATGTGTTCTGGTCTTTTTGTTTCCTTCTTATATTTTCATTGTCTCTTTTGAATGGTGTATAAATGTAATTTATCTCCATGTATCTAGTGATAATTGATTTGTCTAAGTGCCAAGCTTCTAAGAATTCCCTGCTGTTTTGGGATTTAGCTTGGTCTAGGATACTCAATAGGGGCGTGGTGGCCTAGTGGTTAAGACACTGGGCTTGTTGACCGGAAGGTCGGCGGTTGAAGACCCAGGCACCTTGTGACAGGGTGAGCTCCCATTCCTCGCCCCAGCTCCTGCCAATTTAACAGTTCGAAAGCATGCAAATGAAAGTAGATAAATAGGTACCACTTCGGTGGGAAGGTATTTATTTAATTAATTATTTATTTAATTATATTTCTGTGCTGCCCAACTCCCTACGGACTCTGGGCGGCTCACAACAGAAACGAGTTCCCTCCCAACTCCTGGGGGAAGGATACTGCAAAATCTCCATTCCCACCCCACTCCAGGGGAAGGATATTGCAAAATCCCCATTCCCAGGAGTTGGGAGGAAATGGAGATTTTACAGTATCCTTCCCCTGGAGTGGGGAGGGAATGGGGATTTTGCAATATCCTTCCCCTGCCACGGCCACCAAGCCACGGCCACAGAACCTGCAGGGAAAAATTTTGAATTTCACCCCTGAACAAAACGCATTATGGTTTAGTTCAGGGTGCGAACGCAGCCAGCATCCTTCTTTCTTCAAAGTTCTTAGTTTAATTGATTGATTGATTGTCGAACAGCAACTCCTGAGCTGGAACCGCACCCTGTTCTTGACTTACTGCAAGATAATGAGCAAAGCCTGTCGCTGGATTTCATGCCATCGTGTAGAAGGTGCAGATGTGCAAAGGAGAAACAATCTTGGGTGCCTCCAATTTCTGGCACAACACAAAAGGGTCCCAGTTTGCAAACAGAAATCATGAGTAAGTTCCTTAGCGTGTCAGGTTGAGAGTAAAATTTTCTCTACATCTATAATTAATCTCCTTTCAAGGAAAGCTTTGTCAGGGATGGCCTAAAACCCCATAATTATTTACACTTCGGTGTAAGAGCACTTAAGTTCAGTTGTACTCTATTCGCAGAAATCTTCTAAGCCCCAAGTGGGCTGTTTTATCAGACTTCTTTGAAACAGCCTTATTTCTTTCCTCTTGAGTGGTATGGGACAACCTATTGCACATCCATAAAAAAAGAAGTTCCTGACCTTCTTTAAAATAAAGAAATTGTTAGCAGATCAATGACTAGGTCTCTATAATCTCACTGTGATTATTATATCACACTATCTCACTGTGTTATTATATCACAGTGAAGAAATTTAAGGAGAAATTTCCTTGAGACCTTGTGTGAGCCTCATCACTGAAAGCTTTCAAGAAGAGACTGGACTGCCATCTGTCAGAATCGGTGTAGGGTCTCCTGCTTAGGCAGGGGGTTGGACTAGATCATGGGTTCCGAACCTGGGGGTAATTACCCCCAGGGGGGTAAAAACGCTATTCTTTAGGGGTAAAAAAGGCATCCACTAAATTTTAGTGGATGCCTTTTTTTTTGTTGGTAATAATAAAAAAATACAGTACAGTAACGCATTTGGTTCATGTGGCATATGCTCTTTCTTGCTAGTGAAACAGCAGAGTGCTTTGAGTGTGGGAACGGGGTGAAAAGGAGGCACGAGGCGGGACTGCTGCCCGCGCCGAAGGCTGAGTCCTGAGTCACGGCGTTTCACGCATGCGGAATCCGCCACGCTCGAAAATAGTACTCGGCATGTATAAACCTGTTTGAACTGAGAGCGGCCATATCGCGCCCCACAACCCGCGCCCCCACCGCGCTCCACCCCGCTGCCGCCATTTGGGTTATTTTACCGTCTGCGCATGCGCAGCACGCCTTGCGCATGCGCAGAGGGTAAAAGAACCCAAATGGCAGCGGCAGGGTGGGTCACGGTGGGGGCGCGGGGGCGGGGCGTGGGTCGCGGTATTAGGAAGGTTGGGAACCACTGGACTAGATGACCTACAAGGTCCCTTCCAACTCTGTTAATCTGTCAACCCTTACGACCATCTTCTGCGACCTTCTGACAAGCAAAGTCAGTGGGGAAGCCGGATTCACTTAGCAACCATGTTACTAACGGAATGACCGAAGTGATCCACTTAACAACCGCGGCAAAAAAAAGTTACTCACTTAATAGCCGTCTCGCTTACAGAAATTTTGTGCTCACTTGTGATCGTAAGTTGATCGTAATTTGTGCTGGTCTCTTGGCAGTAGAAGACTCGGCCTTTGAGCTCCTCGGCCTCAAGTGGTTGCCCCACCTGACGAGATTTCAGGCAAAGGAACTCAGCCCTTTCGAAGTTGGAGATAAGTTCTGGCAAGAGAGCATCAAAGTGCTGACGTCCCGCCCTGCCCTCATTTGTGCCTTGCGACGGATGGGAGCCTTTGTCGGCCTTTGCAAGATTCTGAAGTCACCCAGCAGTAAACCTAGTGGGAGTAATCTCCAGAGGCTGATGTCATTGACCCCAGAAATGGCTTTCCGGCAAGCTGTTCTCTTTTTCACCGAGCAAGAGCTGATAGGCGGTGGGTGAATTCTTGTCTTTCGTTGGCTGGCCAAACTTCTCTGGCTTAAAATGAAGTGGTTGGGAAAGCCAATCTTTCTTACAGATCTTAGCCAGTTTTGGAGGCTGGCACATGGCTCATGTGGTCCTTCCACTGAGCCAGGATGGAGAAATGATGGCCCTAAGGAGGGTTTCTCAACCGTGGCTACTTTAAGATGTATGGACCACCTTGGCCACTTTAAGAGTCACGGTGGCACAGTGGTTAGAGTGCAGTACTGCCGGCTACTTCTGCTGACTGCCGTCCGCCTGCTATTTGGCAGTTCGATTCTCACCAGGCTCAAGGTTGACTCGGCCTTCCATCCTTCCGAGGTGGGTAAAATGAGGACCCAGATTGTTGGGGCCAAGAGGCTGACCAGGGGTGGTATTCACTTACCTTCGCTACCGGTTCGCAAATGTGAGCACGCGCGCATGCACAGAGCCTCAAAAACGTGGATAAATGGGACGTTATTACGTCCGGGTGGGTGGGCGGGGCCACCCGCAGTCACCACTACCGGTTCGCCCGAACTGGATAGAACCGGCTGAATACCACCACTGAGGTTGACTCCGTAAACCGCTTACAGAGGGCTGTAAAGCACTGTGAAGTGGTATATAAGTCTAAGTGCTATTGCTATTGCTATTAAGACATGTGGACTTCAACTCCCAGAATTCCCCAGCCAGCATGGTTGGCTGGCGAATTCTGGGAGCTGATGTCTTCATGTCTTAAAGTGGCCAAGGTTGAGAAAGCATACTATGACCCAGCAACTATTGTTTACTATTCTGCAAGAAAACAGTTCAGACCAGGGGTGGGTTTCTCCCAGTTCGGACCAGTTCACCCGAACCGGTAGCGACCCGCTGGTGATGTCACGATGATGTCACCGACCTGGTTCGGTCAGTGCCAGTCCATGGGCGCCACCATCTTTTTTTTGAATTTTTTTTTGAATTTTTTTGAATTTTTTTTTCTTCTGAGCATGCCCAGAAGCTGAGTTTCTGGCACTGTGCATGCGGTTGCCATCTTGTTTTCAACTCTTTTCCCCCCGGATTTTTCGGCACTGCACATGCACGAGGTGCGCCCACGTGGCGTGGGTAGAAGCGAACCAGCAGTGAGGTAAGTTAGAACCCACCCCTGGTTCAGACCTTTGCTAAAAGGTCTTTGTCCCTTCCTGCTAATCAAGAAAACATGGAAAAAGTAGGTTTTTTAAAAAAGGAGAGGTGAGAAGGAGAAGGTTGATAGGACTTTTGAGACAGTCCTCCCTTTCGTCAGCCCGCCTATCATATAACCCCCAAATAGTTTATTTTGCAAGAATCTGACTCTCTGCAGAAAAATGCTGCCCATGCCTGCAAGAAGCCATGCTCCAATGCCTGCAAGAAGCCATGCTCCAATGCTCATTTTTACTCCTAAAAAATCAAATTACTCTGTTGCAGATTTCAAGCGCCGTCCTGCTTTGAGATTCTTGCCACCTCCTGCACAATACGTCCCACCAACAGGTAAGATTTCGACCTTTCCTTAGTTCTGGAACAGAATCAAGGAGAGATCCAACCCAGAACTAAGGAGAAATTTCCTGACCGTGAGAACAGGGGAACGGCTTGCCTTCAGAAATTGTGGTTGCCCCATCGCTGGAGGCTTTTAAGAAGAGACTGGACAGCCACTTGTCTGGAATGGTATAGGGCCATGATGGCGAACCTATGGCACACGTGCCACAGGGGGCACACAGAGCCATATCTGAGGGCACGCGAGGCATTGCCCTATGTCAGCTACAGCGCGCTGGCCAGCTGATTTTCGGCCTTCCGGATGGCAGGGGGTTTTCACCTTCCCCAGGCTTCAGGAAAGCCTCTGCAGGATGGTGAAAACGGACCCAATGGGCCTACCGGAAGTTCGGAAATGAACTTCCTGTTGGGCCGTTTTCCACCCTCCCCAGCAGCAGTGGGTTGCTCCTTTACCGGTGCCGGTGCGCTGTGCGCGCATCTCCACGCTTTTGGTGCGCCCCCTCACGAGATTTCCGCATGCGTAGAAGCAAAATCTCACTAAAATCTCTCTCTCGCGCGCATCCCCTCACGAGATTTTGGCACAATTTTGCTTCCGTGCATGTGCAGAAGCAAAATCGGCCAAAAATTCACGGAAAAAAGTGGTGACGCTTGCGGTGGACTGGCAGAGAGGAGCGGTTATGTGCAAATTGTGCAATTGGCCACTCCCTACTGGAGCTGTGCATCGGGCAGCTCCAGCAGGAACCCATCTCTGCTCCCCAGGCTTCAGAGCTTTCCTGAAGCCTGGGGAGGGTGAAAAACGGCCCAACGGCCCAACTTCTGGTAGGCCCGTTGGATCCGTTTTTCGCCATCCACAGGCTGCGTAGGCTTCAGTGTGCCCTGCGTGCATGCACGGGGGGAGGCAGCACAGTGGGGTTGTGCACGCATGCGTTGGGGGAGGGCATTGCATTATGGGTGTGGGACCCATATATACTATAATGTCTCCTGCTTGAGCAGGGGGCTGGACTAGAAGACCTCCAAGGTCCCTTCCAGCTCTTTTATTCTGTTATTCTGAGTTGGAGCTGGGTATTTTTCTATATCATTAAGCGGTTAGTTTGGTTTAAGTATTTACACAACAAACGTAATCTGATTACAGTGCTTTTCTTTCTTTTTGAATTTTTTTAAATTATTATGAGATAAAATGAGGACAACAGTTCAGAAAGTTAGAGAAGAGCAGGAAGAAGTGAAAAAGGAAAAGTAGCGACTTCCAACTTTTTCAGTGCAGTAGAATACATAAAAGCTACAGCCTCAACCTTTGGCTTTTCATGTCTACATGTTTTGAGTTATTTCTGTAACAACAGTCATTCTAACCCTCGAAACTTAAAATTAGAGTTTCATATATTTTTTTTCAGTTTTGAGTACAAAATCCAGAAGTGGTTTCCAAATGGAAACAAAGCTAGATTAATTCTTCTCTTTAATTAAAACAGTCATTTTTGCCATGTCCGCCAACTCCTTTGCCATCCGTTCATCCATTGTGAGAATTAATGTATCCACTAAGTTAACCCATTTTCTGCATTTGTGGGCTACGTGAAGCCATGGACTGAGCAAACTGGCTTGTACATCAGATTAAAACACAAAAAGCTATCCAAGCTTAAAACTAACCAAGCTTGGCATGTCTTTACTAATACATTTGATTAAGTGTGTAATAAGGACACAGCATTTTTATTGTGCCAACCTACCCAGTGCAGTTCGTAAATCATGGTTTATAGCTTGGCACTGCCAAGCCAATGAGGCTTATTCAATCCCATGTACCTGACTCGCTCTTCTTTGCTTGCTTAATTTCTTTGCGGAATTTACCTTTCATACAATATTAAAATCCCATCCAACTTTCATTGTACAGGTAGACATATTCAACGAAATCATGCCGACTCTCTCTTCCTCTTCATGCAAGCAGGTAAAAGCAAGAAAAAAAAACCCACACAAAAAAAAGGCTTAAGGTCAAAACTCCTGCCCTGCTTTTTTAAGATAATGTGTACTGACCAAATCCTGGGTTTATTAAGGGAGGGAGGGAGGAGGGAAGGGAAGGGGGCTAGAAGGGAGGGAAGAAGGAGGGAGGGAAGGAAAAAGGAAGAGAAGGAAGGGAGTGGGAGGGAAGGAAGGGGAAGGGAATGGAAGGGAGGGAAGAAGAAGGGAGGGAAGGAAAAGGAGAGAGAAGGAAGGGAGTGGGGTGAAAGGAAGGAAGGAAGGAAGGGGAAGGGAAGGAAAAGGGGATAGAAAGGAGGGAAGAAGGAGGGAGGGAGGGAAGAAGGAGGGAGGGAAGGAAAAAGGAAGAGAAGGAAGGGAGTGGGAGGGAAGGAAGGGGAAGGGAATGGAAGGGAGGGAAGAAGAAGGGAGGGAAGGAAAAGGAGAGAGAAGGAAGGGAGTGGGATGAAAGGAAGGAAGGAGGGAAGGGAAGGGGGCTAGAAGGGAGGGAAGAAGGAGGGAGGGAAGGAAAAAGGAAGAGAAGGAAGGGAGTGGGAAGGAAGGAAGGGGAAGGGAATGGAAGGGAGGGAAGAAGAAGGGAGGGAAGGAAAAGGAGAGAGAAGGAAGGGAGTGGGATGAAAGGAAGGAAGGAGGGAAGGAAGGAAGGGGAAGGGAAGGAAAAGGGGATAGAAAGGAGGGAAGAAGGAGGAAGGGAGGGAAGGAAAAGGGGAGAGAAGGAAGGGTGAGTGAATGATTGAGTGAGTGAGTGAGTAAGGGAAGGAAGGAAGGAAGGAAGGAAGGAAGGAAGGAAGGAAGGAAGGAAGGAAGGAAAGACTCTTAGCTTTATTGTTCCTTCTCATGCATTTGAAAAAAGTGAACTAAAAACAGAGAATTGTAACTAGACACAAAATACATATCCTGCTCACTATAGCAGGAGTCATACTCCCAACCGCTAAATATCTTTTCTTTGAACTCTGATTTTGTAAATAAAACAAAACAAAATAACCCTAAAATTTATCAAAGGAGAAGTTGGAAGCATCCCCCTCCGTGGGCTCCGGCTGCATTACCCTGGATGGGATGTGGCTCACATAGCCAGATGCCTTTGGAGCCTCCTGCCCCAATCCAAGGGAGAGTCTGCTTTCTGCCCTCCCTTGGCACCCAGTGGGGAGAGGAAAGACAAATGCCGTATTTATGAAGCAGCCGAGGCTGAACCCCACGACGCCTCCCCAAAGCTGCCTTCTGATGTGACCGTGGCTTGCTTGCCGGGGAATTCTCGATTTAGCAGGAAAGGAAATCTGTGCGGTAAATGAGTCAAAACAACCGAAAGGCACTCAGGGTTCAGAAGCTGGAGAAGAATGTTAAGGAGGCCCCAGTGGGACGGACACACACACACACACACACACACACACACACACACACACACACACACACACACACACACACCGAGAAATCTCACATGTCGGCGAGAATGCCAATGGCCTGGACTGATCACACACTCACACTGCATGAGATCTCTCTTTAAAGAAAGCGCGTGAGAAACATGAAATATTCAACTCTCGGTCTACTGAGGCCCATGACTCACGTTTGCTAGAAAGACAGAAAGGCTTTCCCCAATACAGAACAAGGTGTATTTCGCTTGAAAATAAAAGAAAACAATGAATCAAGCAGGAACTGAGAATGGGAGCCATTGCCACCATCACCGTTGTCATCGCCATCATCCTCATCGTCTTCATGCATTGCTGGCTGGGGAATTCTGGGAGCTGAAGTCCACAAGTCTTAAAGTTGCCAAGGTTGGACACCCCTGGTCTAGTGCATCTCTCTCAGCACAATCTACCTGATGGGGTTATTGTTATTGTGAGAGGGGGGGGGACCTGGAAGAGAGAGAACTCTGCCTACCTCCTCAAATTCTTGGAGGAAAAGCGGAATGTAAATAGAATGAATATTTCCCTGAAAATTGCATTCTAAACATAAATACACACTATTTTTGGATGGAATTCATTCCTAGATAACAGGTCTTTGGGAAAGGAAGGTGTGTTTCCTAAATGTTCTCTCTCTCCTGTCTCTGTCTCTGTCCCTGTCTCTCTGTCTCTCTCTGTCTCTGTCTCTCTGTCTGTCTCTCTCTCTGTCTCTCTGTCTGTCTCTGTCTCTCTCTGTGTCTCTCTGTCTCTGTCTCTCTCTGTGTGTCTCTCTGTCTGTCTCTGTCTCTCTGTCTCTCTGTCTCTCTCTGTCTCTCTCTTTTCTCTCTCTCTCTCTCTCTCTCTCTCTGTCTCTCTCTGTCTCTGTCTGTCTGTCTGTCTGTCTGTCTGTCTGTCTGTCTGTCTGTCTGTCTCTCTCTCTCTCTCTCTCTCTCTCTCTCTCTCTCTCTCTCTCTCTCTCTCTCTCTCTCAATCTCTGCAACTGCTATATATAAGCTGGTCATATAAAGGCAAAGCCTTTATATGACCAGCTGGATGTGACCTCTTGCCTGCTTGGGTTTTCCCACGGGAAAGTTTCATCTCTTCTTTATAGCCGAGATGAAGAGAATCCTGAGCTCCATGGCAACAGATGATTATCCAGGGAGACCTTGTCTGCTCGTAGGCTAGCCTGCCAGCCAGCAGTTGCCAGAAGGGCTTCCTCATAATTTTTGCAAACATTACAGAAAGAAAAAACCCCTGTTGCTCTTGGTGAATAATTGCCTGTTTGCTCTCCTCGCCACCATCCCACCCACCGGTTAAAATCTTGTCTCAGATCAGTAACGGGGGGGGGGGGGGGGGAGGGCAGGTGGAAGAGAATTTTTTACTTTAAAATTGAGCCCCAACGTTCCCAGATGAAAATTCGCTTTAATCCACAATAGAGCAGGGTAGATCTCCCTTCCCTCCTGGCGCCTCCCAAGCTCCCAACCTCAGCTGATCTTTGTGTCTTGTTTAGCTCCTTTGAACTGAAATTAAACGTCGAAATTTGAAAGCCATTCTAATAATAATAATAATAATAATAAGAGTTGGAAGGGACCTTGGAGGTCTTCTAGTCCAACCCCCTGTTTACGCAGCAAACCCTACACTACTTCAGACAGATGGTTATCCAACATCTTCTTTAAAATGTCTAGTGTTGGAGCATTCACAACTTCTGGAGGCAAGCTGTTCCACTGATTAATTGTTCCAACTATCAGGAAATTTCTCCTTAGTTCTAAGTTGCTTCTCTCCTTGTTTAGTTTCCACCCATTGCTTCTTGTCCGGCCCTCAGGTGCTTTGGAGAATAGTTTGACTCCCTCTTCTTTGTGGCAGCCCCTGAGATATTGGAACACTGCTATCATGTATCACCTAGTCCTTCTTTTCATTAAACTAGACATACCCAGTTCCTGCAACCGTTCTTCATATGTTTTAGCCTCCAGTCCCCTAATCATTTTTGTTGCTCTTCTCTGCACTCTTTCCAGAGCCTCAACATCCTTTTTACATCGTGGCGACCAAAACTGAATGCAGTATTCCAAGTGTGGCCTTACCAAGGCATTATAAAGTGGTATTAACACTTCACGTGATCTTGATTCTATCCCTCTGTTAATGCAGCCTAGAACTGTGTTGGCTTTTACTGCAGGAATTTTCAGTCCTCAGAAACGATATCAGCAAGACATCATTTTACCAACTCGTTACTCTGTTTGTAAAAGATGCTGTCGTGGAATAACTTCTGTGGATTTTTCTACAGGAGCTCAGATCCTCTGCACCATATTGTTAATCAAACCTGGCATGTGGACCCAGAACTTAGCTCGGTACCTCCGGAAATTGGATCGAGAGAAATTCAGTTTAGTTGGCATGAAACATACAAACCTCAGCCGGGAAGCGGTCCAAACATTAACGTCATCCAAGATTAAACAGGTTTGTTGAAGCCGTTTCTCGGCTCCATTGCTTCCTCCTCCACTCTTACTTCTGATGTGAATTTATTCAAGGGGTCATGATGACGTTGGGTCAGTGTCCCAAAGGCAACTGGACTTTCTTGGGTTGTTGTTTTTTTTCCTTGAAAACCTTTCACTTCTCATCCAAGAAGCTTCTTCGGTTCTCAATTTCTTGGCTAAGAAGCAAAACTTTTTAAAGAGGGGGCGTGGGAAACCCAAGAAAGTCCACTTGCCTTTTGTGGAAAGCATCTTTGGGACAACTCTGACTTGGATGACTGAGAATCTCCAAAGTCATGTTGGGTCATCGTTTCTCTGGTCACCTTTAATATCCATCAATCCAAAGTCTTAACTGGTACCTAGAGATTTCTTTAGCCAGTGCTTACTTGATGTTGTCACTAAAAATCTACAGCAATATATAGACAGTTCTTCCTCTCCACCCACATCTCAAAGACCACACAGAACATCCAAGGAACTCCTGCCCTTTGACTCTTGCTGTACAGGTAGTCCTCAACTTACAACAGTTCATTTAGTGACTGTTCAAAGTTACAACAGCATTGGGAAAACTGATTTATGACCGTTTTCCCACACTTACGATCTTTGCAGCATTCCCTGGTCATGTGATCAAAATTCAGACACTTGACAACTGGCTCCTATTTATGACGGTTGCAGTGTCCCGGGGTCACGTGATCCCCTTTTGCGACCTTCTGACAAGCAAAGTCAACGGGGAAGCCAGATTCACTCAACGACCGTGTTCCTAACTTAACAACCACAGCGATTCACTTAACAACTGTGGGAAGAAAGGTCGTAAAACGGGGCAAAATTCAGTTAACAAATCTTTCACTCAGCAGCAGAAATTTTGAGCTCGATCGTGGTCGTAATTTGAGGACTGCCTGTATAATGCATTGCTCTTCGGTTGCGGCTTTCTGATCTTTTTAAAGTGCTTCTCCTTCCAGATTGCAAATCAATAGCTATGCTTAATTTTGAAACAAGCGTAGATAGGCCTGAAGGGCTTATGAATCTGGACACCAACCATAGAGCTTTATAAAGTGCAAGGCTATTTTGCAAATGCCTAGACTGGCTCTGTCTAGAACAGTGATGCCGAACCTTTTTTCCCTCGGGTGCCGAAAGTGTGTGTGCATACACTATTGCGCACGCACGAGTGCCCACACCCATAATTCAATGCCCCCTGCCCCCTGCACATGTGCGTGTGACCCCCATGCTGCCCTGCCCCCCATGCATGTGCGCACGACCCCCCTCCCCCATTTCCTGACTTCCGGTGGGCCTGGTAGGCCCATTTTTTGCCCTTCCCAGCAGAGGTGGGTTCCTCCCGGTACGCTCTTACCTGTTGGTCGCCGCAGAGCTGAAGAAGCTGGTGGCGTTCGCGGCATGGGACTTGCCCCGCCCGCTTCCCCCGCCTGCCTGGACGCCGCCATTTGCGTTCTTTTGCCCTTTGCGCAAGCAGAATACTTTGCGCATATGCAAAGGGAAAAGAATGCAAATGGCGGCGTCCAGGCGGGTGGGGGAAGCGGGCGGGGGAAGCCCTGCGCCGCGAACGTCACCAGCTTCTTCAGGCTCCCCAGGCTCCAGAGGCTTTCTTGCAGCATGGGGAGGGTGAAAATGCCCTCCCCCGCCCCCCCAGAGGCCCTCCGGAGGCCGCAAACGCCCTCCCAGAGCCTCCACACGAGCCAAAAATCAGCTGGCCGGCATGCAGATGCATGCTGGACCTGAACTAGGGCAACGGCTCGCGTGCCGGCAGATATGGCTCCACGTGCCACCTGTGGCAACCGTGCCATAGGTTTTCCATCACTGGTCTAGAACCAGCTGATGTAGTGAGTGGTTTCTGATCTTATTTTATGGCTTCAGACTCATTCGCCTGAGGGACTTTACACAATTCCCTGAATGACAATTAAGTTCTGGGAAAGAAATATCATGCATATTTTAATCAGAACTGGGAAAATCCCAGGCAGCTTGCCACGCTGGCTCTTAAAAATGTGATGCTGATACCTAATGACCTGACTTAAAACGGAGAGGTGCATAAGCGGAACTTTTGCAATTATGCCGGTCCTTGGAGAGGAGAAATATTTGCTGCTGAATGGCTGGTTTATTTTCTTAGTCTATGGATTCTAGGCTGCTGTCCTTCGTAAATTGGCAGTTTTATATACAAGTAGTCCTCGACGTACGACCACAATTGTTGTAAGTTGAGGATTAGCTGTATGTGTAACTTTTTGCTGAGAGTATAGATTATAGCAATGGAAAATTTGGGCTCAATTGTGGTTTTAAATTGAGGATTAGATAGAGTAGATAGGTAGATGAGAGAGAGAGAGAGAGATTAGAGAGAGGGAGGGATAGAGAGAGAGAGAGATGATAGATATAGAAGATAGATAGATAGATAGATAGATAGATAGATAGATAGATAGATAGATAGATAGATAGATAGATAGATAGATAGATAGATAGGACAGAGATTAGATAGAGTGGGATAGAGAGAGAGAGATGATAGAGAGAGAGATTAGAGAGAGGGATAGATAGATAGATAGATAGATAGATAGATAGATAGATAGATAGATAGATAGATAGATAGATAGATAGATAGACAGACAGATGATAGATAGATAGATAGATAGATAGATAGATAGATAGATAGATAGATAGATAGACAGACAGATGATAGATAGATAGATAGATAGATAGATAGATAGATAGATAGATAGATAGATAGATAGATAGATAGGACAGATATTAGATAGAGTGGGATAGAGAGAGAGAGATGATAGAGAGAGAGATTAGAGAGAGGGATAGATAGATAGATAGATAGATAGATAGATAGATAGATAGATAGATAGATAGATAGATAGATAGATAGATAGATAGATAGATAGATAGATAGATAGGACAGAGATTAGATAGAGTGGGATAGAGAGAGAGAGATGATAGAGAGAGAGATTAGAGAGAGGGATAGATAGATAGATAGATAGATAGATAGATAGATAGATAGATAGATAGATAGATAGACAGACAGATGATAGATAGATAGATAGATAGATAGATAGATAGATAGATAGATAGATAGATAGATAGATAGACAGACAGATGATAGATAGATAGATAGATAGATAGATAGATAGATAGATAGATAGATAGATAGATAGATAGATAGGACAGAGATTAGATAGAGTGGGATAGAGAGAGAGATGATAGAGAGAGAGATTAGAGAGAGGGATAGATAGATAGATAGATAGATAGATAGATAGATAGATAGATAGATAGATAGATAGATAGATAGAGATAGATAGATAGATAGATAGATAGATAGATAGATAGATAGATAGATAGATAGACAGACAGATGATAGATAGATAGATAGATAGATAGATAGATAGATAGATAGATAGATAGATAGACAGACAGATGATAGATAGATAGATAGATAGATAGATAGACAGACAGATGATAGATAGATAGATAGATAGATAGATAGATAGATAGATAGATAGATAGATAGACAGACAGATGATAGATAGATAGATAGATAGATAGATAGATAGATAGATAGATAGATAGATAGATAGATAGATAGATAGATAGATAGGACAGATATTAGATAGAGTGGGATAGAGAGAGAGAGAGATGATAGAGAGAGAGATTAGAGAGAGGGATAGATAGATAGATAGATAGAGATAGATAGATAGATAGATAGATAGATAGATAGATAGATAGATAGATAGATAGACAGACAGATGATAGATAGATAGATAGATAGATAGATAGATAGATAGATAGATAGATAGATAGATAGATAGAATGATAGATAGATAGACAGACAGATGATAGATAGATAGATAGATAGATAGATAGATAGATAGATAGATAGATAGATAGATAGATAGATAGATAGATAGACAGACAGATGATAGATAGATAGATAGATAGATAGATAGATAGATAGATAGATAGATAGATAGATAGATAGATAGATAGATAGATAGATAGGACAGATATTAGATAGAGTGGGATAGAGAGAGAGAGATGATAGAGAGAGAGATTAGAGAGAGGGATAGATAGATAGATAGATAGATAGATAGATAGATAGATAGATAGATAGATAGATAGATAGATAGATAGATAGATAGATAGTAGATAGATAGATAGATAGATAGATAGATAGATAGATAGATAGATAGATGAGATATTAGATAGAGAGAGGGATATATATAGAGAGAGAGGGATAGATGGATGGATGGATGGATGATAGAGATATTACCTCTATTATAGTCTGCCCCAGAGGGACCATTGTCTTCCAAATCAATAGGGCAAACTACTTCTCTTCATTCCTCTTGGAGCCCTCATCTTCTGTTCTTTCCCCATCCCTGCAATCCAACCCAAACTCAGCCTTGGTTTCAAGCTCAGCAGCCACGGGGCATCCCAGCCGCTCAGCCAGATTGGGCTCCATCCTCACTTTCTGCCCAAAAGTAGAATCAAAAGATTTCCAATCAGTTTACGAAGCCTTTGAAGTTCACAGACCAGTTGACCTGCGAACTTCCAAGGCTTCATAACCCGATTCACAATCATAACCCACAATACCGGTGGTGCTCGACTTACAACAGTTCATTTAGTGACCGTTTGAAGTTACGACGACAGTGAAAAAAGTGACTTATGACCATTTTTCACCCTTACGACCATTGCAGCGTCCCCATGGTCACATGATGAAAACTCAGATGCTTGACAACTGACTCATCTTTATGACGCTTGCAATCCCCTTCTACGACCTTCTGACCAGCAATGACAATGTGGAAACCAGATTCACTCAACAACCGTGTTACTAACCTAACTGCAGTGATTCACTTAACAACTATGGCAGAGAAAGGTCGTAAAAGGAGGGAGAACTCACTTAACAAATGTTTTGCTTAGCGACAGAAATTTTGTGCCTGATTGTGGTTGTAAGTCGAGTACTACTAATAATGCATCTGTGTGACTTCATTAATCTAGTAGTGGAGGGCTTCCAGGCACCTAGGGGTGGAAATTAAAAATATATATTAAAAAAAATTATTCTAGGAGAGGAGAAATGAAGCCACGCTTTGAGCGGTGTGGATATTCTCCCATGCCCAAAGTTACAAAATCTTCCCCAGTATAAACGTAAATGTTTTGAGCTGCGCGATAACAACAATAACAACACAAACGATGCAGAACAGATGCTGGCAGACATATGAATGATCTTGTAAGTTTCTTCCAAGAACAGATTGATACCCTAGATTTCTCTAACAACCCGTGAATTTGAAATACAGAAAGCCGCGAGACCCAGTGAAAATTTAATATTTCTCTGGGTTGCAAATGTAAAGCTACGGGAATCGGTTTAAGGCCGTGATGGCGAACCTATGGCACACGTGCCACAGGTGGCACGTGTAGCCATATTTGAGGGCACGCGAGGCGTTGCCCTATGTCAGCTCCAGCGCGCATGTGTGCACTGGACAGCTGATTTTTGGCATTCCTGAGGGCGGGGGAGAGGCTGTTTTCGCCCTCCCCAGGCTTCAGGAAAGCCTCCGGAGCCTGTGGATGGTGAAAAACGGACCCAACATAAAAGAGGGATAAAAATAAATAAAATAACCTCTTTTTTTTGGTCCCTTTTCTCCCAGAGTCCTGCTGATTTGGAAGCTCACTCCAGCTATCTCACTTCAGGATCGTCCTTGGTGCTGTGTCTTCAGAGACAAAACGCAGTGAAGAAACTTCTGGACATGCTAGGACCCGAAGACCCTAATGAAGCTCAAACTATCAACCAGTTCTTTTGGAGAGCCCTTCACGGACGCAGCTCAGTCCGAAATGGGTTTTATGGTGAGTCTTTGAATGGTCACTAAATGAATGGTTGTTAAGTTGAGGACTACCTGTACTACAGTCTCATGACCATCTCAAATACTTTTGTTTTGGTTTTTTTACATCTCCAAACATTTAAAACATCAACTTTCAATCTCCTCTCAAGGGAACAGCAGTAGCAATAGCACTTAGATTTATATACCACTTCGCAGTGCTTTGCAACCCTCTCTAAGCGGTTTACAGAGTCAGCCTCTTGCCCCCAACAATCTGGGTCCTCATTTTATCCACCTCGGAAGGATGGAAGGCTGAGTCAACCTTGAGCCCGTGAGGATCGAACCCATGGCAGTGGGCAGAGTGAGCCTGCAATACTTCATTCTAACCACTGTGCACAATGGATGGATGGATGGATGGATGGATGGATGGATGGAAGGAAGGAAGGAAGGAAGGAAGGAAGGAAGGAAGGAAGGAGGAAGGAAGGAAGGAAGGAGAAAAGGAAGAGCACTTAGACTTATATACCGCTTTACAGTACTTTACAGCCCTCTCTAAGCAGTTTACAGAGTCAGCATATTGCCCCCGACAGTCTGGGTCCTCATTTTACCAACCTCGGAAGGATGGAAGGCTGAGTCAACCTTGAGCCTGGTGAGATTTGAACTGCTGGCAGCCTGCAATATTGCATTCTAACCACTGCACCACCACGGTAAGAAGGATAAAGTATAGACACTGCTTGGGATACCTTTCAACTACAATACCCATAATTGGCCCCGATGTTGGACAGTTGGGAGTTGGAATCCATCAACATCTGGAAAGCTACGGGTTTGTCTCTTCTGACATAAAAAATGAGATTTTTCTGGTTGTCCTTCTCGAACGCATGTATCCCAAAGGACCTGCGGTCCAAAATGGCTTCTTGATGTTGTGAAGAAGCACACAGTTTCATATTCCTTTCAAAAAGGTAAACACTGTGCTTGCCAAAAAGGGGAGGACTTTGATGTGGAAGAGTGTTCCAGTAGACACATTACCACGTCCCGAGTCCCGTTCAATATCCCTGCGAATTGTCAATATGTCCCAGATAACTTAGAAATGAAGCCTCTATTCTAACGTCTGAGAGAGAGACAGACCATGGTTTCAGATTGCGCTAATGGACTCTGGAGCAGAGATGCAGCGTCTCGGATGAACCCTGAAAGTTTTGAGCCTTTCCAAAGGTTGCTGCCGAAGTGCAATTATCAAGGGGGAAAAAGGGATAATTACTAACGTGTAGGAGATCATCGAGTTAACTGTACTTAATTTGATTTAATTGAAATGAAATCGAAGAGAACCTTGCCTGAGCTCTGCCTAGGGCTTTCTTTGCTTATTAGACTGTCTCTGCAGCACAACCCAAATAGTTGGCATACTCTGACTCTAAAGTTACACATTTCCAGCAGAAGGACCAAAATCGCCTGAGCATACTTATTAAGTCAGGAGTTTCCAAACTCGGCAACTTTAAGACTTGTGGACTTCAAGGTGGGTTTTCCTTACCTTCCCTACCAGTTCGCATCGTGACGGAAGTGCACGTTTTGCGCGCATCACTTCACGGAAATAACCCTCTGTGCATGCGCAGAGGTGGGGTTTTTTTGCAATCTGCGGCGACCGGAGGATCGGTTCGGGAGCATGGACCGCCAGTCATCGCTGCCGGTTCGGCGAGCGGCGGCAAATTTCCGCTACCGGTTCTAAAGAACCGGTGCGAACCGGCAGCAATCCACCACTGACTTCAACTCCCAGAATTCCCCAGCCAGTATTCTGGGAGTTGAAGTCCACAAGTCTTAAAATGGCTAAGTTTGCAAAGACCTGTGTTGTGAGTGATAGAACCACTATTATGTGCTTCACAGCAGGTTAACATCTCCTTCCAACCCTGGGAATTCCTTTATTTGTTTATTTATTTATTTATTTGCTCAGGAGACTTATATAGCCAGCCTTCTCCCTAAAAGCAACCCTGGGCAGTGGACAATCAATCAAATAAAACCACGGATGCATAAAAGCCTCTGTTATGAAAATATAAAGAGTCATTATTAAAAACAGGAAAAAAATACCCCAACATTTAAAAATATACAAACCATGTGGAAAGTGTAAAACATCTAAGAACATCTACGGTTCCCTGGGATGCCAGGTTTGCTCTCAGGCTACCCCCCAGCCCCCTTGGCCCTGGGACCCCCTCTGATTTTCTAGCTTGCCGTAACTTGGCAGCAAAGAAGGAGACAAAGCATCTTTCACTGTATTACTCAGCTGCAAGGAAGAAGTAGGCAAACGGCATCGTGTTTTGTCAACGCGCACGCCAAATCATAACAGAGCCAAGTCAACATAGCACAGAGATAATGAAACCATTGCTCTGCATAATGGGCTTAAATGTTTGCTGTTTCACTGTAGAACAGGTGCCCTTTAAAGCAATTTCTTCAAGGAATCTGTAGGCCATCAATCACTCTGGTGAAAAGAGCAGGAACGGAGACAATGTTTAATTCATAGTCTGATAGAATCATCTTTCTGCATTATCTCTCTCTCTCATTTTTTTCTTTTAAGGCTCCGCATCTTATTGTGCTGCTGTTCGTGACATTCGGCTGTTTTTTCCGGAAGGATTACGGGGTGGCACCACGTATCCAGATTTAGAGGAGGGAGAGGTAGGCACCTACACAGTTCTTCCCAACTCCTGAAGCTGTTTAACCTGCCCCCCCCCCCCAGTGGTGAAATCTACTTACCTTCCCTACTGGTTCGGAAGTGCACGATTTGCGCACGAAGGCTTGCTCTGCTGGCACGTGTACACGCTTTTTCATCCGTGCTCTGCTCTTGCATGCGCTTTTTCACCCTCTGCACATGTGCAGAACGCTTTGCGCATGCGCAGAGGGTTAAAAAAAGAAAATGGCGACATCTGGGGTGGGTGGGCAGAGCCTCACGCTGCCGTCGCTACCAGTTCTCCAAACCACCGACGGCAGCTGCTACCGGTACGCCCGCACCGGGCTGAACCGGTAGCATTTCACCCCTGCCCCCTCCACCATCGGGGTTCCAGGTAGCTCCTTTTAGCGACAACTTCTACAGGTCCACAACAAGGGAGATGGGAAGTGGAGAAAACGTAGCAGTGTACAAATAGAATTAACATTGTTATAGGAACAAGTGCAACCTCCGCAAATCCAGTGGGTGGGAAATACATTTCTACCCATTGCTTGTCCTCTTATTTCCCTGATCTGATCGGTATGCCATTACTAAGAAAGACTAACCATACCAACCATGGTGCATGGATACAGGTAGTCCTCGACTTACGACCGCAATTGAGCCCGAAATTTCCATTGCTAAGTGAGACATTTGTTAAGTGAGTTTTGCCCTGTGGTGGCTCAGTGGTTAGAATGCAGTATTGCAGGCTAACTCTGCCAACTGCCAGGAGTTTGATCCTGACTGGCTCAAGGTTGACTCAGCCTTCCATCCTTCTGAGGTGGGTAAAATGAGGACCCAGATTGTTGGGGGCAATAGGCTGACTCTGTAAACCGCTTAGGGAGGGCTGTAAAAGCACTGTGAAGCGGTATATAAGTCTACGTGCTGGTGCTATTACAACCTTTCTTGCCAGAGTTATTAAGTGAATCACTGCAATTGTGACATGAATCCTGCTTCCAAATTGACTTTGCTTGACAGAAGGTCGCAAAAAGGGATCACATGACCCCCCCCCCCCAGGACACTGCAGTCATCATTAAATGCATGCCAAGTGTCTTTAATTTTTATCACATGACCCCGGGAATGTTGCAACGGTAATGAAGTGTGAAAACTGGTAATGAGACACTTTTTTCAGTGCTGTTGTAACTTCAAACGGTCACTAAACGAATGCTTGTAAGTTGTGCTAGCTGTTCCTCCATGAGCCACACCTTCAGTGATCACGTTAAGCAGCCATACAATTATCCAGGTATCTACAGGTGGGGCTTGTCTAGATCACCCCACAATTCCCCTTCACAATGAAAAGCTCCATCTATGATAGACAAAGGGCTGTTTCAACTGAACACACAACTCTTGGGCTGTACAGGTAATCCTCACCTTACAACCCGCTCACTTAGTGACCGTTTGAAATGACAACCAACCTGAAAAAGGTGATGTATGGCCTGGATTCGAAGCGCCAATGGCCAGATCTTCACGGTCACATGACTGAATTTTGGGCTCTTGTCGGCATGATCAGAATTATGGGTGTTTGCAGCGTCTCACGGCCATATGGCTCTGTTTTATGATGGTTTTGCCGAAAACCAGCACTTCTGATTTTTTTTGGCAAAACTATTGGTTCTCTTAATAACTGCTGTGTTTGTTTCTCCACTTGCTATATGACTGCCGCATTAGCTTAACGTCATAAAATTGTGACTCACCAGTTTTACAGTCATTGTGACATACAAACAGGCTCCATTATGGCCGTATGTCGAGAACTATTTTTATAGCTAAAATAGGAGGCAAAGGCCCTTCGCTGCACAGCTAGTTCCAACTCATGTGAAAGCTGTTTTCCCTTGTCTGTGGCCCAATTCACACATAGCTACTCCATATGTCCCTTTCGCACACTTGCACTAATATGCGAATCGTTCCTTTCACTTGAGTTTCTTGAATAAGCCGCACAATCTGGCTGGCTTTCAAGCAACACATTAAGCCAAAAACTAACCAACTTTATTAGGTTTTAAAGCAAAGCGTAACTTTAGCGGTTATGTAGCTTGTTTGTTTTTGGTGTAAGGCAGTGGTGGCCAACCTTAAGCATACCATCCGCCAATTTTTTTCGCAGATGAGTTCCGATCTGCCATTTATTATTTATTTGTTTATTTGGTTGTTTTTGTATGCCGCCCCACTCCCGTAGGACTCAGGGCGGCCATACAACTCAAGCATGTTTTTTACCTTCTTACTTTTGCATTTGGGGTTGTAAATTAGGGATAGGGGTAGGATCTGCTTTGCTTTAGGGAGGAAAAGGAATAACTCAATCACGCAATTCAATTAATTAATTTACGCCATTTCAAAAGATGTTGAAGGCTCTGAGGCTCCTTTGGTGGCGGGGCCGGCACTTGTGACTGACTACTTCCTCCTCTGCTTCGTTTCGTCACTGCCGGAGTTTGACCTCGAACTGCGCGCTCTCTCCAGAATTATGCAGGAAGAAGGGGATCGGACAATAAGAAGGTCAGAATCACTTTCGCTCGCTAAAACCTTCTTATTGTCTGATTCCCTTCTTCCTGCATAATTGTTATCCACTGACCAAATTTCTCTGTACATTTTTCTTCATGGTTGTAAAACAGCGTCACCTTTTCTGTCCATTGGATGATTGCAATACGCCAATTGCAATCATCGAATGCGCCACGGTTTGGCCACCCCTGGTGTAAGGTGTGAGGTTAATTACAGCTTAAGCAATGAACTATAGGTTTTTTTTTAAATGCAAGTTTACTACTACATGTGAATGGAGGCTTGCACTACAGAATTTCACGGGGAATTAGACTTGACCAGTGAGGCCAAGGCAGAACCTTCTGGTGAAGACAAACAGGACCTTGGAGAGCTCCAAGCAGTATCTTCTTTTCTATTAAGACCAGAAAAATATTGTCTCCCCCTTGCTCTAAAGCAGGGGTGTCAAACTCAAGGCCCGGGGGCCACATTCGGCCCACAGGGTGCTTAGATCTGGCCCGCGGGGCCACCCTGGGAACAGTGAAGGATTGGCCCACGGTGCCTCTGCCTGCGAAAATAGAACTCCATTTTCGCTGGTGGAGGGTTGCAGGAAGCCGCCGCAGCCTAAAACGGAGCTCGGGAGCCCGTTTTCGCTGGCAGAGCGCTCGGGCCACCACAGGTGCCCCCGACATGAGTGATGTCGAACTGGCTACACCCACCCTAGCCATGTCAACCCCAGCCCCCCGAGGTCAAACACAACTCTGATGCGGCCCTCAATGAAATCAAGTTTGAGACCCCTGCTCTAAAGAAGGGATGGGCAACTATGGTGACTTTACAGCCCGTGGGACTTCAAATCCCAGAATTCCTGAGCCAGCCTAGAATTCTGGGAGTTGAAGTCCACAGGTCATAAAGGAGCCATAATTGCCCATCCCTGCCTTACAGCAACCTTATCTGACTTTTTGCTCCCCCCTCCCCAAAAATGTTTTGGGGTTTCCCCTCCCGGAGTTTCAAGCTTCTTTAGGGAAGGCTACTCAAAGGCCAGCTAAACTTCCATACATTGTTAGGTATTGTTGTAACGTCATCTGTTCCACTGATCTTGCAGAGCTGTGTGGAAGCCGTAGGTTCAGTGGGGCGTTCGTTCATTAAATCAGAAGGGATGCAAATTTACC
>JALIGW010000018.1:8110119-8195119 GCA_023053685.1 Diadophis punctatus similis
CAGGCAGAATTAATAAACCTCTTTAAGAGAGAGAAAGATGCTTCTCCAAGCTTGTGGGTTGGTTTCCGAATGATTCGTTACCAGGCTCTTTAGCGGAGTTTAGGGGATGTCAATGTCCGTGTTCTTCTGTTTGTAAGGGCTTCAAGTTCGGAGAATGAACCTTCACCCTCGCCCCACACCTTAGCTACAGATATTCACCACTGTTGCAGAGAGAAAGATAACCTAGAGTTATTAATTGGTTATATAAAATATAAACGCAGCCTTCCATCCTTTCGAGGTGGGTAAAATGAGGACCCAGATTGTTGGGGACAAGAGGCTGACTCTGTAAACCGCTTAGAGCGGGATGTAAAAGCATGGTAAAGCAGTATATAAGTGCTCTTGCTCTTGCTAATTCCACTTTTTCTTCCTCCCTCTTGCTATTATTGTTGTTATGCTCTTGTTATTATTGAATGAGATGTGGAGGCGCAGTGGTTAGAGTGCAGTATTGCAGGCTACTTCTGCTGCCTGCCTGCTGCCTGCAATTTGGCAGTTCAAGTCTTACCAGGATCAAGGTTGACTCGGCCTTCCATCCTTCCGAGGTGGGTAAAATGAGGACACAGATTGCTGGGAGTAATAGGCTGACTGTAAACTGCTTAGAGAGGGCTGTAAAAGCACTGTGAAGCAGTATATAAGTGCTATTTTCCTTCCTTCCTTCCTTCCTTCCTTCCTTCCTTCCTTCCTCCCATCCATCCATCCATCCATCCATCCATCCATCCCTCCATCCATCCATCCATCCATCCATGATGCATAGTGCTTAGAATGCAGTATTAGCAATAGCACTTAGACTTATATACCGCTTCATAGTGCTTTACAGCCCTCTCTAAGCGGTTTACAGAGTTCAACATATTGCCCCCAACAATCTGGGTCCTCATTTTACCCACCTCGGAAGGATGGAAGGCTGAGTCAACCTTGAGCCTGGTGAGATTTGAACATCTGAACTGCTGAACTAGCAGTCAGCTGGAGTAGCCTGCAGTAGCTGCATTTAACCACTGCGCCACCTCGGCTCATATTGCAGGCTAACTCTGCCGACTGCCAGGAGTTTGATCCTGACTGGCTCAAGGTTGACTCAGCCTTCCATCCTTCTGAGGTGGATAAAATGAGGACCCAGATTGTTGGGGGCAAGAGGCTGACTGACTCTGTAAACCTCTTAGAGAGGGCTGGAAAGCACTGTGAAGCGGTATATACTATAAGTGTAAGTGCTCTCGCTATTGCTAATTCCACCTGTTCTTCCTCCCTCTCTTAGAAAAACCTCACTTGGCAGCTCTGTGCCAGGCCACCTGCCTGATCCTTCCGGAAGCCGCTCGTCAGGTGGCTGGACAGCTACCACCCTACTTGGCGTTGCTGGAACAATTGATGACTGCAGGATTCCTGTTGACAGGGGCACACCTCGCGATGATGGATGAGCCGCAGTCCAGCCGCGTCTCTAAAATCTTGAGCACCACCCAGAAGGAAGAATCCATCATGGTATGTCACTCCTGCAGAAGCTGCCTTACCCATCGCATTTCGGCCTTCTCTCAAAGGGTTTTTTCACCCACCTTCGTTCCACTCAACCTCCGATGGAAACGCAACGCCCTTAGAGGTCGGATACCTGTCAGAGGCAGGGGTGGGTTCCTCCCGGTTCGGACCGGATCGCCCAAACCAGTAGTGACCCGCTGGTGATGTCAAGGATCCGATTCGGTCAGTGCCGGTCCGTGGGTGCCGCCATCTCTTTTTTTGCAATTTTTTGCGGGTTTTTTCCCCTGTTTGGATGGCTTCTCCTCTTCCGCTGTTTGAAAAAGAGCCCTCCCGCCCGCCCCCGGGTTAATAGTGACCTTTATTCCTTCGCCCGAAGCACAGCTGATCAGCTCCTCAGCTGTGTTTCGGGCTGATTCCTGCTACTGAGCATGCGCGGAAGTGAAATTGCACGAGGGGATGCGCGCTTGCGAGCGCGTGCACGAAATGTCGTGATGAAACCGGTGGCGAAGGTAAGTGGAACCCATCCCTGGTCAGAGGAGGCCTGATTTGAGGATGGGATGGGAGGCCTTCGCTCCCAATTCTATATACTTTCCCTATTTCCTCCATTAGGAAATACGCTGGCATTTACAGGTAGTCCTCGAGTTATGACCAAAATGGACCCCGACATTTCTGTGGTTAAGCGAGACATTTGTGAAGTGAGTTTTGACCCATTTTATGACTTTTCTTGCCACGGTTGTTAAGTGAATCACCGCAGTTGGTAAGTTGCTAACAGAGCGATGAAGTGAATGTGGCTTCCCCATGGACTTTGCTTGTCGGAAGGTGGCGAAAGGGGCACCACGTGGCCCCGGGACATAGCGACGGTCATAAACACGAACCCATTGCCAACTGAATTTCGATCACGTGATCATGGAGATGCTGCAAAGGTTGTAACTATGAAAAAACGGTCATAAGTCACATTTTTCAGTGCCATTGTAACTTTGAACTGTCACTAAACAAACTGTCGTAAGTCAAGGACTACCTGTGTTTGCAAAACATCTCTCCATATTTACAGGGGGTGTTGCAGGTTAGTACAGATAATCCTCAACTTACAACTGTTCATTTAGTGACCATTTGAAGTTACGACGGCCCTGAAAAAAAGTGACTTATGACTGTTCTTCACACTTACGACCGTTGTAGCTTCCCTCCGCCCCATGGTGACATGGTCGAAATTTGGATGCTTGGCAACTGGTTCATATTTACGACGGTTGCAGTGACGTCCTCCCCTTTTGTGACCAAAGTCAATGGGGGAGCCAGGTTCATGTCACAACCCTGTTATTAACGCCTGCAGTGATTCACTTAACAACCGTGGCAGGAAAGGTCGTAAAATGGGGCAAAACTCACTTAATGGCGGTCTTGCTTAGCAAGAGAAATGTTGGGCTCAAGGAACACATCATCCTTGCCGTCCTCGACTTACGTCTGTCCACTTAATGACTCTTCAAAGTTATGACGGACCTCCCCAGGGGTACTTAAAACACGGATTCAAAGTTCCAACAGTTGGGGGGGGCATTCCCCTGCCCCCCTGCCCCGTGCAGTTCCATGATTGCAACTTCAGGTGCTCAGCAACCAGGTCACATTTATGGCTCTTTCCAGCGACCCACAGTCACACAACTGCTTTTTGTGATGCATCTACTGAAAAGTGGCGTTTACTTCCGGTTTTCAGCAAACTCCCCCCATAGCAAACCGTTGATTCCCTTAAGAACCGGAACGTGCCCTTATCAACCATAGCGATTCACTTAATGACGCTGCAAAAAAAAGGTCATACAAGAGGATGGCCCAATTTACGACCATCGCAAGTGACGACTTTGATACGCAGGCTCCTTTACGGTCCTAAGTAAGATACTTAGTAAGGGGCGTGCATAAGCGCACCATCGTGCCTACCGTCCCTGTCTTACTGTCCAATTGTCCTCATTTATCTGTACTTACTTTGCTTATGTTTATGTTTATACCTATACCTGCTATCTTGTATATGTTTGACAAATAAATAACAATAACAATAATAACAATAATAACAATAATAACAATAATAACAATAACAATAATAACAATAATAACATAATAACAATAATAACAATAATAACAATAATAACAATAATAACAATAACAACTCGAGCCCTCCCTGTGCAACAGGGCTCTTGCAAGCAGTGGCAACTTGATTCCTTTATTATTATTTTTACGGTCTTCACAACGTGCAAATGGAGGAGGATAAAAACCCAAAGCAGAGGAGCTCTTAAGTCGAGAGCAATAAACACTACACGGGAATTTGAACAACGTGTTGCTGGGGGTGTGTGTGTTCCTACCACAATGAATGTCTGTGGGGGCTTCTTCGCCATTCACAACGTGGCTGCTGCCACGGAGGTGGCAAGCCGCAGCATACCAATTGAGCGGAAACAAAGGCTGAAAAAAGGCTCCTTCCTTTCTCTCGTAATCCGCCTGATGGTTTCTGCCAACTCCCTGTTTACTGTATCTTTTGCCTTTTATTATTGGAGCAGGTGGGCATGTTGTAACTTTTAAGAAAGCACCGCTCTTGGGATCCTTAGCTTTTTTAAAAATCCGAAATCCAGGGGCTTCTTTGGCGTTAAAGAGGATGCTGGAAGTTTTAAATTTTTTAAAATAAACTCGACATTTTTAAAAATGTAAAAAAAAATGGACAGAGCAAGGAATGCCGGTAGTGAAACCGGTAGGCACCCCACTTTTAATTGGGAAGAGTTTTGATTTAATCTTTGGCCAGTCGCCATGCCTAGTTCTGCAACCTTCAGAATCTGGCTCTGCCTTTTGGGATCCTTGTCAGCTGCCAGCCCTTCAAAGGTTCTCCGGATCAGGAAATCGATTTCACACACACACACAAAAAAAGACTGTGTGAAAGGCTAGGACAGAATCATGCAAGTCTAACTGTACTGATAGTAGAGAGTATTTGCAGCTGAGGGTTGAACTGTGGGGTCCTTGGTGCTAAGTGGCTTTCTTGCAGACATTTCATTACCAAACTAGGTAACATCATCAGTGCTAGAGAGGAATGGGGTTTGTAGAGTGGGGGAGGAGGAGGACTTGGTGCTCTCGGAGCTTGGTGGTTTTCTTGCAAACGTTGCATTACCAAACTGGGTAACATCATCAGTGCTAGAAAGCAGTGGAATTAGGAGGAGGAGGAGGAGGAGGAGGAGGAGGAGGAGGAGGAGGAGGAGGAGGAGGAGGACGACGACGACGACGACGACGACGACGACGACGACGACGACGACGACTATGGGATCCCTGGTGTTCTCTGAGCTTGGTTGTTTTTTTGCAGACATTTCATTACCCAACTAGGTAACATCATCAGATGCCTAACACTGATGACATTGCCTAGTTTGGTACAGGACATCTAGAAGAAAACAAGCAGACTCAGAGAGTACCCAGGACCCCACAAGTCTGATTGTCCCCATGTATCAGGAAGGACTCACCTTCAGTCTCTTCCTAAGGCTACTACCTTTCCCAGGGCTTCTGCTCATTGTGTTTTTGTAGCAGCTTCTGAGCATTTCCCTCAAGGCCATCTCCATGGCTCTCTCTCCATCTAGTTCAGCAGTTCAGCTGTTCAAATCTCACCGGTTCAAGGTTGACTCAGCCTTCCATCCTTCCAAGGTCGGTAAAATGAGGACCCAGATTGTTGGGGACAATATGCTGAACTCTGTAAACCGCTTAGAGAGGGCTGTAAAGCACTATGAAGCGGTATATAAGTCTAAGGGCTATTGCTATTGCTATTGCTATTGCAAGCCAATCAGATCAGCCTTGGGCTCCACTAGTTGTCCTATCACTGTAGACCAGGGTTCTCCTACCTCTTGGTCCTTCCTGGGCAACTACTCATCTATCCCAGCAGGTCTCCGAGGCAGGAAGCCTCCCACTGGAGATGGTGAAAAAAGCTTAATGCAGGAACCACAATAATGCAATCAAGCCACCCATAAAATACAGTTGGTGCTTCAATCACCACGTCATGGTTGCCCCCTCGACTTTCAGGACCGTATCCTGTGGACACCACCGCTCTGAGGACACCTCAAGAAGGGCTGCTTCCTTACGTAGGTCCAAGAAGGCCATAAATATTCAGCCATCCTGTTAGCAATGGGAATGTTCTGGCCTGTCGGCCACCGGCCCCTCCAGAAGCTGAATCAGAGGAGGAGGAGGAGGCGTGGGAGTCAGGGTCAGCATCAAGGCAACATGAGAGCTCCGAGGGGGAAGAGGGAATGGAGCTGGCAAAGAGAGAGACAGAGGCGGAGCCTGGGCCATCCGTCAGCCCACAGATGGAAAGTCAACAGCCCCCAGGTCTGGAGGTGGCTAATGAGGAAGAGGAGGAACAGCTGGCCCCAGTGCCTGACGCACGGATGTGCAGAAAGCAGAGGAGAGGAGAGCAGTGGAAATCTATGGGCCGGTCCTCGGGACGGAAGAGCCACCACTGCTAGCGAAGCCCCACCCAAGCTCTGGGGATAAAAGGCAGGGGGCGGAGATGAATAGATGTGGCAGACAACTATTCATCGCCCAGCCGGACAGACTTGTTAGCCTGCAGTGAGAGAGAAACTTTTTGCCGTGCGTTCCTAACAAAGGAATCTTTGAGTTAACTTCAAAGGGTTTGTCGTGTTTCGGGAGCTGGGTCAGTACAGGGAACGATCGGCTGGAGACCAGCAGAGCCGCTGCCGAATGAAGGATGGATGGATGGATAAGGGATGTCGGGCGCTACTGCTGGACAAAACGCTTCCTTTCTCAGATCTTTGGCAGTAACGAAACCAGTCGCCTTCTCTACGGCCACAGCAAAAGCTGGAAAGATGCCCGGAGAAGCAAACGATCCTGCCAGTACCAAGGATACATTAAAATGCTCTTTCGCTGGCTTGGAACAACGTCTGCTCGGATGAACCTTCTGACTCTCCACCGCTTCTGAGAAGCTGGCTGGCTGCGTTCCCCTCCACGCCGGTCGAGACGGGTGGCAATGGGGCCAGGGCTCAGCACAGGAGAACGTGGGTTGCACGCGGAAGAGGAAAGGGTCGATCCCCCGGCTTCCATGGATCCTGTTGACAGGGGAAAGAATCATTGTGCGGTAAGGGAGCCCAAAGTTTTGACTCGCTACAGGAGGTCCTTGCCTTACTACAGTTCATTTTGTGACCATTCGAAGTTGCGATGGCACTGGAAAAAAGTGACATACGGCCGTTTTTCACACTTACGACCGGTGCGGCGTCCCCGTGGTCACATGATCAAAATTCAGACGCTCGGCCGCTGGTTCGTATTTATGATGGCTGCAGTGTCCCGGGGTCACGTGATCCACTTTTGCGACCACCTGACAAGCAAAGTCCACGGGGAAGCCAGATTCAGTTAACAACCACGTGACTGACTTCACAATTGCAGAGATTCAGTTAACAACTGTGGCAAGAAAAGTCGTAAAATGGAGCAAACTCGCTTAACAAAAATTTTGCCCCGTAACATGGGGCAATCTCACTTAACACATGTTTCACTTAGCACCATCAATTTTGGGCTCCATTGTGGTCATAACTCGAGGACTACCTGTATCCCAAGGTTCCTCAACCTTAATGACTTTAAGCTGTGTGGACCTCAACTCCCCAAATTGGGAAGGAATTACAGTAAATGGGGAGTGGGAGAGAGGCCAGGCTCAATACCGAGACTCTCCCAGCTAGAGGTAGTTCTCGACTTACAACCATTCATTTAGTGACCATTCAAAGTTACAACGGCAATGAAACAAGTGAAATGTTCAAAGTTACAACAACAATGAAAAATTGTTCACACATAGCCACTGTTGCAGCCACATGCCTGTGGTCATGTGATCAAAATTCAGAGGCTTGGCAACTGGCATGCATTTATGACGGTTGCAATCATCTGGGATCACGGGATCCCCTTTTGCGACCTTGTGGCAAGCAAATTCAGTGGGGAAGCCAGATTCACTTAACAACCATGTGTGACTAAGTTAACAACGGCAGTGATTCGCTTAACAACCGTGGCAATAAAGGTTGTAAAATGGGGCAAAATTTACTTAACAACGGTGCTCACTCTGCAACCGAAATTGTGGGCTCCGTTGTGGTTGTAACTCGAGGACTGTCTGTATTTATGACCGTTGCACTGTCTCGGGGTCATGGGATCACCATTGTAACCTTCCCAGCCAGCTTCCGACCCGCAAAGGCAGTGGAGGAAGCCGGGTTCACTTAATGACTGCCTAATACACTTAACGACTGCGGCGATTAGCTTAACAACTGTGGCCAAAAGGTCATAACGTGGAGCAAAGCTCCCTGAACCGCTGTCTAGCTTAGCCCTGGAAATCAACCCTAAACTCCATCCAGCCCATCAGAAAGCTGAATAGATTTGGATAGATTCGATCCAACTCTTTCCAGGCAGAGATTTTCCCATTTGGGTTGACAGTGAGTTATTTTTAAGAGCGTCATGTTGCACCAGTGGCAGCTGTTTAAAGGTGCACCTGTGGAGCGGAGCACTGATGTGCACCAGGCTAGTAGATTCAGCACCAGTTGCATGTTCCCCTGGCAACCATCCAGGGCCACCCAGGCGGAAATCTGCAGGAAAAACACCAGCAGGGATTTTCACCTGGCAACACTGTTTGGGGAGATTTCCCCCCCTCCTTGCAAAGAGGGGGGGATGTCCTCCCCCCCACTCAGAGAGGGGGACCTGGCAGGCTTTCCTCCACTCCTGTCAGAACCAGAAAGAGGCTTTCTGGAACGGAATGGGAGAACAGGCCACAGCCAACTCACCGTGGCCAATTTGCTGTGGGACAATTTAGCAATTTGATTTAATTATTTAACATAAACATTAAAAAATATTTTTAGAATAGAATAGAACAGGGGTCAGCAACCTGTGGCTCTGGAGCCGCATGTGGCTCTTTCATCCTTCTGCTGCGGCTCCCTGTCGCCAGTCAGCTCCACAATTGATAGGGCTTTCGGTTAGGATAGGTAGAGGAAAAAGGACTCCGTGCTAGGAGGAGACTCTATGCTGGGGGAAACCGGACTTCCGGTTAGCTCCAGAATTGAATGGGGGATTTCCGGTTAGGGCCGTTGTGGCTCTTTGAGTGTTTAAGGTTGCCGAACCCTGGAATAGAATAACAGTTGGAAGGGACCTTGGAGGTCTTCTAGTCCAACCCCCTGCTCATGCAAGAAACCCTACACCACTTCAGACAAGTGGTTATCCAACATCTTCTTAAAAACTTCCAGTGTTGGAGCATTCACAACTTCTGAAGGCAAGCTGTTCCACTGATTAATTGTTCTAACTGTCAGGAAATTTCTCCTTAGTTCTAAGTTGCTTCTCTCCTTGATTAGTTTCCACCCATTGCTTCTTGTTCTGCCTTCAGTTGCTTTGGAGAATAGACATTTTTTTTTAGTTTTTGTCGTTAACATCTCATACTGTCCCTCCTTTTTCATCCTTTCTTTAACGATTGTATTCCACCATTTCTTTGATATTAGCGTAACTCTTGTCCCCGTGACGGAGTAGTGCCAATGGGTGGCCTCTTTGGAGCTTCTGAAAGGACTGTGTGTTTTCTGCAGGATGTTTGTCTTTGCCCTGTGTCCCTTCACTGTTGGAACAAAGGCGCAGGCTGTTGGAGATGAGTCTGTGTTTGTCTGCATCTCAAACAGAAGCGCAAATGGTTCCTGTCCGTTGGAAATCCGTTCAAAGATCCTGCAGAAAGCACAGCTCCACAACACAGTCCTTCCAGCAGTTCCAAGAAGGCTTCACGCCCATTTGCACTACTCAGGTGACCCCGAGGAAACAGACAAACCTCCAAGTGGCCTCAAGGACCCTCTAAAAGGATGCAAATGACCAGCTGTCTGGCAAGGAGTATAAAGCCTTCCATTCCCCACCATCCAGTCAGAGCTGAAGAAGCTTCTTGGATGAGAAGCGAAACGTCTTCAAGGAAAAACAAAGAAAGACCAGTTGCCTCTTGAAAAAAAAGCACCTTGTGGAAGGGGCGTGGCCAAGAGGAAGGGGCGTGGCCAACATCGCAGCGCTACGGGTGTCTCCTGCGCTCCGTGGGAAATCCCAAATCTCAGCTGTTTGGAGACCTGGAAACAGATTGGAACCAGGTCAGATCCACCCTGGAGCGGCGGTGAAGAAGAGAGGCACCAGTTGGTGGTCTGGGGGGGCTTGCAAACCCCCCAGGGAACTGGCACCAGCATCTCGGCCAGCAGCTGTGGAAGACAACTCTATCGCCATTAGCTGGGACGGCCACAATCGGAACGATTGAAACTCAGGGAAGGACATGAGGGAGGAAGAGGAAGTAGAAAGGAAGGGGAGAGAGGGAGGAGGGAAGTAGGAAAGAGGGAGAGAGGGAGAAAGAAGATAGAGGGAGATAGAGGGAGGGGAGTAGTATGAAATATAGAAGGAAAACAGGCGGGAGATAAAAGTACAAAAGGTGCAAATTTAGGATATTTGTTTATGGCATTTTGGACAGAAATGTATAATTATGTATGTTTTGATATTATGGTATATGTATGGATATTTATGTAAAGTTGGTGAAAAAATAAAAAATTCTTTTTAAAAAAAGAAAAAAAAAAGCACCTTTGGGACAACCGTGACCTGGATGACTGAGAATCTCTATAGACATGGCTCTGTTAAGTGATAAGTTGTAGAGACAAAAAGCTTCGGCTTTCCAGGATGAGAAGTAAGATGCTGTTGGTAGCTGATTTGGGAAGCCTGTATCTACTCTGGGTAAAAATTGACTCTCTTGCACAGGGGTGTCCAACCTTGCTCACCTTTAAGACTTGTGGACTTCAACACCCAGGATTCTGGGAGTTGAAGTCCACAAGTCTTAAAGTGGCCAAGGTCGGACACCCCTGATTTTGCATATCAGCCCATCCATTCTGGCCTTTCCTTCCCAGATCGGCCTTATGTTCTCCCTTCTCTCCACAGGGCTGTCAGCTCCTCAAGGGCTCCTGCTTGGTGCTTGCAGCTGAACGGGACAATGCCGTGGTTTCCTTCAGCACCTTCCTAAGCAGGTGAGTAAGACAGGTGAGGTGTCTTCCATGCTCTTTTGGCTACTCCTCTTAAGGCAATCCCTACCCTTGAAGAAACCAGAGGGCTAGACTAGAAGGTGGTCCACGTTGTGTGAAAACAGCCACTGTGTCAGTCCCGCAAGTTCAATCAAACTGGACAACCAATGCCATAAAGGGCAGGGGTGAAATCCAGCAGGTTATAACAGGTTCTGGAGAACCGGTAGCGGAAATTTTGAGTAGTTCAGAGAACCGGCAAATACCACCTCTGGCTGGCCCCGGACTGGGGTGGGAATGGAGATTTTGCAGTATCCTTCCCCCTGGAATGGGGAGGGAATGGGGATTTTGCAGTATCCTTCCCCTGCCACGCCCACCATGCCCACCAAGCCATGCCCACAGAATCGGTAGTAAAAAAAATTGGATTTCACCATTGCATAAAGGTCAGTGTTTCTTTGATGGTGACCCTATAATAAGAGACTCTTGCAAGTCTGAATTCTCTTCCTCCTGGCCTCCTTTTATCTTTGTGAGAATGAAGGGGGGGTGTTTCTTGTTTCTTTAACCACATTACTTTCTTGTCCCAAACTGCCCCCCCCCTTTTTTTTTGACCCATGTCTTGCTGGCAGCTCTCCCTCCACTCCTCAAGGCCATTCCCTCTTCCCCTTCCATTGTGAATCTCAGCAGGTAGTCCTTGGCTTATAACCACAATTGAGCTCCACATTTCTATTGCTAAGTGAGACATTGGTTGAGTTGGCCTCATGTTATGACCGTTCCTGCCACTGTTGTTAAGTGAATCACTGCAGTTGTTAAGTGAGTAACATGGTTGTTAAGTGAATCTGGCTTCCCCATGGACTTTGCTTCTCAGAAGGTTGCCAAAGGGGATCCCAATAAACCCTGGGACACTGCAACCATCATAAATACATGCCAGTTGCCATGCGTCCGAATTTTGATCACGTGACCATGGGGGATGCTACAGGGGTGATATTCAATTTTTTTGCTGGTGGTTCTGTGGGCGTGGCTTGGTGGGTGTGGCAGGGGAAGGATACTGTAAAATCTCCATTCCCTCCCCACTCCAGGGGAAGGATACTGCAAAATCCCCATTTCCTCCCGATCAGCTGAGACTCAGGAGGCAGAGAATAGATGCGGGCAGGCCAGTCAGAGGTGGTATTTTACCAGTTCTCTGAACTACTCAAAATTTCCGCTACCGGTTCTCCAGAACTGGTCAGAACCTGCTGAATTTCACCCCTGGGATGCTACAATGGTCATAAATACGACTCAGTGGCCAAGTGGCCAGATTTTGATCATGTGCGACCCTGGGGATGCTGCAACAGTTGTAAATGTGAAAAGCAGTCCTGAGTTATTTTTTTCACTGCCGTTGCAACTTTCAACGGTCACTAAACAAACCATTGCAAGTTGAGGACTACCTGTGTATCGTGAATCTCAATAAAGAACAGGTCAGACCAGAACGGTACGCAGTACAAGTAGACCTCAATTTGTAACCAGTGGCTTAGTGACCATTTGAAGTTACGACAGAAGCAAAAAATATGTACTTACTACCAAGATTTGAAGTTACAAGAGCCATCCACCAGATCCCTACCCCCATCCCTTCTGTGGTCACATGGTTGCATTTTGGAGCATTGGGAAACCAACCTGCATTTATACCATTGGAAGCATCCTGTGGTCTTGTGACCTCAATTTATGATGGGTTTTTTTTTTGATAGAAAGCAGCATTTACTTCAGATTTCTAACACAAAGCGCCCACTGTGGATAACAGGTTCACTAAAAGACCATGGATTCGCTAAGTGACTCACAAACAATGTCATAAAATCCAATCAACCAACCATTTACTGAACAGCGTGCAGGGGTTGGTTCTGGATTCCTTTACTGCCGGTTTCCTCAGGAACACGCCACGCATGCGTGTGTGTGTTGCGTGCCATGCGCACGCACAGTACTTAAAAAAACCTCTGCATGCGCAGAAGCAAAAAACAAGATGGCGGTGCCTATAGCGCCACCGGGAGAACCGGCTCGGGGGCGTGGCAGGCCTGGGTCGCTGCCGGTTCCAACGACCCAGGCCGTCAAGTTACTACCAGTTCTATAGAACTGGTCCGAACCGGGAGGAACCTACCTCTGACAGCATGACTTACTTTTGCAATTCCAGGCTCATTTATGGTCGTAAGTTGACAACCTCCTATATTTCCTCCAGGTTTATCCCCATGCTCCTTTCCCTCCCACCCCCACCCCCCAACTATCCACCCTATTGCACCAAGAAGCCCCTCCAGAACTACATCATGGAGACTGCCTTTCCGTGTCTCTCCAGCAAAGGAAGGAGACACCTAACATCTAAGCTCTGCCCAGCATGATGTTAGGCTGAGCCTCTACAAGCAGCTCAGTCGGTCAAATCCTGCTGTCCCTTTGATTCCCCATGGATGTCAGCATCAGGGGGACACCTTGGCAGTCAATTAACCACCGTTGAAAAGAAGGCCATTCCAGTCTTAACTAGCCAGAGAGAAGCCCTTCTCTCTCCCCCCTTCTTCATCTGCTCCCTTAGCAAGCCTACATTCCAACAAAGGCTGTCGGTCAGAGGTGGGATTCGTGTCATTTCCCTACCAGTTCGCCGAGCACCGACAATGTGAGCGCACGTGCGCATACGCTCACTTCGGTTGCGCATGCGCCTTCCGCACATGCGTGCGGCCTTCAGCACATGTGCTTTGCTCACGCGCGTGGCTTCACACATGCGCGTGGCTTGAAAATGTGGCTAAATAGGACGGCATAGCTCCGGGGCAGCCCGCCCACAGGTCGCCACTACCAGTTTGCCCAAACCGGCCTAAACCGGCTGAATACCACCTCTGCTGTCGGTCTCCGAAGCGTTGTATCTTGAGAAGAGATGCAACACCTACACAATAAAAGCCTCTTTCAAGGACACTGAGAGGAGGCCTCCCAGGTGCCGAGATGACCATGTTGGTTGCATAGCTACAAGGATTTCAAACAAGGGAGGGATGAACTCCCACTGAATAGCCCTTTGGCTCAGTCAAGCGCTTCCTTAAAGCAAAATAAAAATCACCCTGGGGGTTTTGCTATGAAAAATCTCTCTGTCGAAGGCCAGGCTGGATCCAGCCTCTTCCGAAAAGCCATTTTTAAAGCAAATTCCCTTTTGCCAAAATGAAGGAGAACTGGGAACAAAGTCCAGGATGAATTCATAATGTTCCCACCTTGCTGCTGTACGATTCCTCTCTCTCATCTTTTTTGCATTGCTATTTCCTCAAATCGGGCAGCAGAACCTAAGCAGAACTGCTTAGAACAGGGGTGTGTCAAACTCAAGGCCCACGGGCCGGATCCGGCCCGCGGGGTGCTTAGATCTGGCCCACGGGGCCACCCTGGGAACAGCAAAGGACCGGCCTGCGGTGCCTCTGCTAGTGAAAATGGAGCTTGGGAGGGCCATGTGCGGCCCTCCCGAGATTCGTTTTCACTGGTAGAACGCTTGGGCCACCACAGGCACCTCCAATGCAAGTGATGTTGAGCTGGCCACGTCCCCACGGCCCTCCCGAGGTCAAACACAACCCTGATACGGCCCTCAATGAAATCGAGTTTGACACCCCTGGCTTAGGAGAACCTCAACATGTCTGTCTTGGTTTTTGGAACTTGACACATTGCTATAAAATGGAGGGCTGTCCAATAGTCTGAAACAACCTCCATCCTGAGACGGCCTTACCACAGCTGCTGGCCCCTGTGAAGTTGGAAGGAAGAGAGCTTTCCATTCACAAAATATATGAAACCAAGATTGCAAGAGTAGACGCAAGGCCAGGCCAGAACCATCAGCAGTGACTCTGCCTGTTTGCCGCAGTGGCTCGTTGACAGATGTTCATGCTGCAAAGTAATCTCTTCTGCTGGTTTTCTCTCCCTCTTCTCGCCTTCTCTCCCACCCACCAATAGTGGTCAGAACCAAGCTGGTCTGGAGGACGTCATCCCTCGCCTTCTTTATCCAAAGACTGAGAAACAGGCAAGTTCGATCATTTGGATGCTCTGTCATACCACAAGGAGATTCCTCTCCACCTCCATCACTCCGCTGTTGTCACTCCTCCTACTGAGAACCACTGCCAACATTTTTCTTAGCTTAGCTTGTCTTATGCTTAGCTTGAAGGACAAGACATGGAACTCCAGGCATGGCTTTGAGTCATCCCTTTTCTCTGCAAAGTGCAGTGATACCCATAAAACCTTCCCACTTCCTAATATTCAATTCAATTCAAGAGAATTAATTTTTTTAAAAAATATATTTTTTTAAAACTGGCGAAACCACCAAGGTTGTGAGTACTTTGCTAGTTGTATTATGTTGGACTCACCCAACGTGCTAATCTAGATGAAAATGGAGTTGGTTGGTTAGTTGGTCGTTCAACGTCCCATTGGAAATCCAGCTGCTACCTTAAAGGTTGTGTGAATCTAAGCCATCCCATCAAGTCCCAATACAATGCCTGTTTTTGGAGATAGTATCTTTCACAAGCATGGCAAATGTTGTTTTCCTAAGACAGGTTTAGGTTTTAGCATGTTGTGTGAACCCAACTTTACTATAACTGTTTTTGGCTGATTTCTCACCAGCCCATAATCCTTCTCAATTTAGGGAAAAGGTGCAGCTTTCTTTGAGGCCTCTTTTTTTCATGCTCTGAAAAGCATGAAATTTGGCTTTGTTTGCAGTATAAGCTAACTTAGGCTAAAGTGACCAGATTTTTTTTTTAAGCGGGACATGGGGGGGCAGGTCTGCAATTTGAGTTTTGCCCTCTGCGCATGCGCAGAACGCTACGCATGCGCAGAGGGCAAAAGACGGCTAATGTCGGCATCCAGGTGGGGGGGGAGGCGGGAGGCCTTTCCTCGCCTCCCGCCTCCCCTTCAGGAGCCGGCAGTGGCTTGGGCTGGTTTGGGAAGGGGAGCAGCCACCAGCATCTCTTGGCTCTCCTCCTCCCTCCCTCCCCACCCGCCCGGGGGTCCCGCGCCGCCCGCTGACCTCGGCACGTCCTGCAGGCACTCGAGGACGGCCAGGTTGGGCCCAGCCGCAGGGGCAGCAGCAGCAGCAGCAGCAGCAGGCCTCTCAGCTCGGGCCGGCGCTGGCTCAGCCGGCCGGGGCCGCCGCCGCAGCCTTCCCGTCGCCGGGGCAGCCGGGACTGGGGGCCCAGCCGCAGGGGCAGCAGCAGCAGCAGCAGCAGCAGCAGCAGCAGGCCTCTCAGCTCGGGCCGGCGCTGGCTCAACCGGCCGGGGCCACCGCCGCAGCCTTCCCGCCGCCGGGGCAGCCGGGACTGGGGGCCCAGCCGCAGGGGCAGCAGCAGCAGCAGCAGGCCTCTCAGCTCGGGCCGGCCGTGGGCGGCGTTGGCGGCGGGTGGGCGTCCCGCGTTGACTCCTCCGGCGGCGGCTGGAAACTGGCAGAAGAGCCGGTGTGAATTTTGACACCGGCTCTTCCGCCAGCTTCCAGCCGCCGCCGGAGGAGTCAACGCAGGACGCCCGCCCGCCGCCAACGCCGCCCATGGCCGGCCCGAGCTGAGAGGCCTGCTGCTGCTGCTGCTGCCCCTGCGGCTGGGCCCCCAGTCCCGGCTGCCCCGGCGGCGGGAAGGCTGCGGCGGCGGCCCCAGCCGGCTGAGCCAGCGCCGGCCCGAGGGCCATCTTGGATGCAATTCCTTCCCTCGGGCCGCCCCGCCCACCGCGACGCCGGCCGTTTCGAGAGGGCGTGGCTGCATCAGGCGCCTCTTCACCGCCCTCCAGTGCCCGCCGAAAGTTTAACTCCTCCCCCCAATCTCGCACGCCGCCCTTTCAGGCCGATTTTTTGAAAGAATGCCCTAGTCGTGCATTCTTTCAAAAAATCGGGACTTTTTAGAGGACGGGCGGGACGCGGGACAAATCATGAAAAAGCGGGTCTGTCCCGCCAAAATCGGGACGTCTGGTCACCTTAACTTAGGCCTTACTGCATGAATCCCCAAGCAAATTATCCAGACTGGCCCATGAAATCATTATGAATCAAAATCAGTGTATCTCAACTTTGGCAACTATTAAGTTGTGTGGACTTCATCTCCCAGAATTCCCCCCGCAGGCTGTGCTGGGTGGGGAATTATGGGAGAGTCCACATGTGTCAATCCCGTTTCCCATTGGTAAACGCAGCAAAATAAACTCCTGGGACATTGTTTTACCAAGAGTATAACTCTCAGGGTGCCAAGTAACATCCCCAACAATAATCCCACATAGGCATAGAAGTAGCAAAGCCAGTTCTAAAGTTTTCGCGCGAAAACTGGCATTGGCAAAATCCCAGTGGTGAAATCCGATTTTCTGTGGGCGTGGCTTAGTGGGCATGGCGTGGCGGGCGTGGCATGGTGGGCATGGCAGGGGAAGGATATTGCAAAATCTTCTCAGATGCCAAGAGGTAGTATTTGCCGGTTGTCTGAACTACTCAAAATTTCCGCTACCGGTTCTCCAGAACCTGTCAGAACCTGCTGGATTTCACCCCTGTAAAAATCCCCTTTTCCCCCCTGGACCTCCCCACTGTTCATTGTCCACCAATCAATTGGATTCATTTTGTTTTGGGAACGATCTGAGCCTTGATATTTTCCCAGCATTTGACCTTGGGATGTTGGGACTATCCAAGGCTACCTCAGCTCACTTGCATTCCTCAATTCCCTCCCAAGCCTTCCTTACAATTCCAATACTCCCCCTCTCCCCCTCCCTGGTTCTGTTGTCTGGTTGCAAGCAGGGGTATGTAGTGATTTAGTCACGACAACACATCTTAAATTTGTCAAGGTTGAGAAACACTGGTCATATTTAACTCGAAGGAGACTTCATCTTTAGTTGATGTCTTAGTCTTTATAGATCATCTACACCAGGAGTCCCCAAACTTGGCAACTTTAAGACTTGTGGACTTCAACTCCCAGAATTCTCCAGCCAGCTGGCTGGAGAATTCTGGGAGTTGAAGTCCACAAGTCTTAAAGTTGCCAAGTTTGGAGACCTCTGATCTACACAACAGAGGAAAGATTTTTTCCCCCTTTCCCCAATAAATTGACTAGATCGGATGTTGACTGGACAGCCAGGTTAGCTGGGTTTCTTTGATGTTTGAGTCTCAAAGCATCTAGAAGACAATGGAGGTTGCCATTTAGACTTTGGCCTACTTTCCTTCTTTCCTGGAATCGAAGGGTCTTTCCCACCACAGTATAGAGAGAAGCGGGTCCCTGGAGTGAAACCGATATAAAGAGAAGATGCTTGTTGTTCAGCCTCACTGGTGTTCACGTGAAAAACTAAACCACAGGCGTAAATCATTGATGCCTATCGTTTGGAGAAAAAAAAAACCCAATCGGTGACAAACTTGCGACATGAAGTTCACACAAAGTGGGACGTTTTGTTGTTCTTGTTGTTGTTGCTTCCGTGTGTTGTACAAATAGCAATAGCACTTAGACTTATATACCGCTTCATCGTGCTTTACAGCAGTGCTCCCCAACCTTTTGTCACCCTCGGCACACCATAGCCTCTCCCAAAATTCCACGGCACACCACATACAAAAATTGGATAAAAAACAAATATAATCTTCAAAATATCAGTTTGAAGAGTATAATAGTATAGGAATGTCAAACTGGGCATAACAGAATTACTTGATTTATTATTTTATTTGATAATTAGGTAGGTCAGTGGTGGCCAACCTTAATGATACCATGCGCCAATTGGCCCAGCCATCCCGGGTGGGCGGGCCCGCCTGGATGCCGCCATTTGAGTTTTGCCCTCTGCGCATGCGCAGAACGCTGTGCGCATGCGCAGAGGGCAAAAGACAGCAAATGGCGGCGTCCAGGTGGGCGGGGGAAGCGGCTGGGGGCCGCTTCCCCCACCTGCTTCTTCGGCTTGAGTTTTAAAAAAAGCAAAATGTGGGCGGGAGAGGCAGGTCTTGCTCATTAAGCCTCACTGCAGCGGCCAGCGAGGCTTAATGAGCAAGACCTGCCTCTCCCGCCCGCGTTTTGCTGTCTTTTATAACTCAAGCCGCCCAAGGCAGCCCAGAGCAGGCGAGTCAATCCAGCAAGTGAGGAGGCATTGGCAAGAGGCGGAGCTTGGCGACAAGGAAGTTTGCTGGCTTAAGAAGCAGACATCCCTGTTGCCCTCCCTTTTGGCTCCGCCTCTTGCCGACGCCTTCCTCACTCGCGCCCTGCCAAGCCCCAAATCAAGCCAGCCCTAGCGCGAGACGCGTGAGACTGCTTTCCAGGCTGTATGTGGAAGCTGAAGAGCCTTACCGGTAGTTTGGGAGAAAGAAAGTTTTTTGCTGCTTCTGCTTTTGAGTGCACTGAAGGAAAGCAGCAAAAAACTTTCTTTCTTTCTCCCAAACAACCAGTAAGGCTCTTCGGCTTCCACAAACAGAAGCGGCAGGGAGGAGGACTTGCGCCCCGCCCCGCCCCCTGCCAAGCCTCAAATCAAGCCAGCCCGCGACTGGAGCTACCGAGAAAAGTCCCAGGTAGGATGTGCGCCCCGTCCCGCCCGCCAGTCCTGCCCCACCCGTCCTGCCAACCCCCAGCGCGAGACGCGTGTCCTACCTGGGACATGCCCCGGTACCTCCTCATCGCGTTCCTCGCTGTTGTGTCCAGGGCAGCAGGTCTGCTCATTAAGCCTCGCTGCAGCCGAGGTGGCTTGAGTTTTAAAAGACAGCAAGTCACGCGGGCGGGAGAGGCATCAGCCATTGGATGATTGCAATGCGCCACTTGCAATCATCCAATGCGCCACATTTGGCGCATGTGCCACGGTTTGGCCACCCCTGAATGATGCAAGCTTTTTCCGCGGCACACTTGGCATGGCCTCACGGCACACCAGTGTGCCACGGCACACTGGTTGGGGAGCACTGCTTTACAGCCCTCTCTAAGTGGTTTACAGAGTTCAGCATATTGCCCCCAACAATCTGAGTTCTTGTTTTACCTGCCTCGGAAGGATGGAAGGCTGAGTCAACCTTGAGCCTAGTGAGATTTGAACAGCTGAACTGCTGAACTAGCAATCAGCTGAAGGTCGCAGTGCTGCTTTTAACCACTGCGCCACCTTGGCTCCTAACCACATCACCGTGGTCTCTACATGAGTGCCTGCAGCTTTTGATGTAGGAAGATTGAACAAATTGTGGCTGAGCGCGCCGTTTGAACCTAGACACCCAGTAGATTCAAACGACATGTGTTACTAAGACGAAACAGCCACTTAACAGAATGGGGGTTTCAACCTTCCTGTTTTCCCTTTTAACCGCTTCTTCATTTTTCACACCCAGGCCGAGGAGCTTCTCTGTTGCCTGTTTGACTTCCTGACCTGTGAAAGCATCCACCAGATTGAAAGCCAAGCACCCTAACCTCAGATCCTCTTAGCCGTGCACCGTGATTCTGCCAAGATCCAGTCTCTTTCTCCTAGAATGGCACAAAAGCCTTATTCCCCCACCTCCGGGGTGGGTGGGTGGGGAAATGAAAATAAATGAGCGTCACAAACGCTTTCATTGAGAGCTCAAGCACGGAGTTTCCTTTCCTCTTGAAAACTTCTGTTCTGGGGGGATTTGAATCTGGGATGGGGTTAGTAGTTGTTAGAAAAGTCGTGGCAACTATGGAACGGCGCTACACGGAGAGAAGGATTCATCGGTGGAATAGCTTGCCTCCTGGAGTTGTGGGTGCTCCATCACTGCAGTTCTTCAAGAATAGACTGGATAACCATTGGATCGGAATGGCATAAGGCAGTGTTGGCGAACCCTTTCGGCACCTAGTGCCAAAGCGGGAGAACGGGAGCACACACACATGCTGGAAACCGGAAGAGCAGCCGCCAGGTGCGCATACGCGCGCCGGGAAGATAATCTTCTGGTTTCCAGTGCGTGCATGCGCACCGGCCACCTGGTCTTCCAGTTTCTGGCATGCATGCATGCGCGAAGATCAGCTGGCCGGTGCGCATGTGTGCGCAGGGAACTGGAATATCATCTTCCCGGTGCGCGCATGCACGACGGGCAGCTGCTCTTCTGATTTCTAGTGCTCCCGCATGCGTGAAGACCAGCTGGACCCAGAAGAGCAACAGGCGACAGCTCGCGTGCCCAGAGAGATGGCTCTGTGTGCCATTTCTAGCACACATGCCATAGGTTCGCCATCACGGGTATAAGGTCTCCTGCCTTGAACAGGGGATTGGACTAGAAGACCTCCAAGGTCCCTTCCAAGTCTGTTATTATGTTAAATGACAAACCAGGTTTTTCACAAGCCCTTCGGGCAAAGCCAATCTTCATCGTTGGCCAATCGTGCCGGATTTTATGTTTCGATCTTCACTGTAATCGCTGCCTGCCTGCCTACCTTTCTCTGGATATATCACAGGCAGGGGTGGGTTCTAACTTACCTCGCTGCCGGTTTGCTTCCTCCCGCGCTGCGTGGCCGCATGCACACTTTGCGTGCGCTCATGTGCAAAAAAAAAGCCAAAAACAAGATGGCGATGCATGTGCAGTGCCGGAAACTCGGCTTCTGCACATGTGCAGAAGAAGAAAACCGGAAAAAATCCAAAAAAAATAAATCCCCCCACAAAAAATGGCAGCATCCATGGACCAGCACTGACCGGTTCAGTGATGTCATTGTGATGTCACCAGGGGCTTGCTACCAGTTAGGGCGAACCGGTCCGAACCGGGAGGAACCCACCTCTGATCACAGGGCCCCAGGCCTGAAAGCACAGGATAGAGATTGCTGGCCAATAAAATCAAGATAATATTGCTCATTAAGATGAATTCTAGGAGTTGAAAACCCACACGTTTTAAAGTTACCAAGCTTGACAAACACTAATCAAAATCAACTTGAAGGAGACTATTTTTAGTTTATGACTTAGTCTTGATAGATGTCTACACAACAGCAATATTAAGAATTATTAAAAACTTCCTTACAGCCTTTGTTCATGTTAACTGTTTTCTTCCTTCTGGGATATTAAGGAGAAAGGTTTCCACTCCAGATATTGCACTACCAAAAAAAAAAAAACCATGCAAAGTGATTCCTGTTGCTTTAAAATGTTTGATTTACAAAAAAAAAAAATTACCAGGTGGAACTTCAGCATAATGCTGATTGTTTCCACCTGTAAGGAAAGCATTAGATACTCTCAAATTAAGGCCTAAACTCAGGGGTGAAATGCTACCGGTTCGGCCTTGTTTGGGCATACCGGTAGCGGCAGCCGCCGGTGGTTCGGAGAACTGGTAGCGGCGGCAGCGCAAGGCTCCGCCTACCCACCAACATGTCGCCATTTTGTTGTTTTTAACCCTCTGCACATGCGCAAACCCTCTGCGCATGTGCAGAGGGTGAAAATACCCACGTGACGGTGGCGCAAGCACGAGCGAAGCGAAATTCCAAACCGGTAGGGAAGGTAAGTAGATTTTACCGCTGCGCTAAACTAGTCTGTTCACTGATGGTTTGCTTCCTCTCTCTGGTTTATATATATATATATATATATATATATATATATATATATATATATATATATATATATATATATATATATATATATATATATATATATATATATATATATATATATATATATACATACAACTATATATGTATATATATATATATATATATAGTATATATACATATATACAACTATACAATATATATATATATATATATATATATATATATATATATATATATATACAATAGTATATATATATATATATACTATATATATATATAGTATATATATATATACAACTGTTGTAATCTGGCCATAAACAGGAAGTTTTCAAATCCAGAGACCTCAAAGTTGAAAGGAAGGCTTTAGGACACAGGAGGGTGCCATCCTTAGAAGGGGTTTTGAAATGGAAACAGATGGGGGGGTTTGCATATTGGGCTAAACCATGGTTTGTTTAACCATAATTAGTTGAACGAAGCACAATTGACAGAGTTCACCTCTGCACTACCAGTTTCAATGCTGCCTGTAAATCTAATTCTGATCACGGTTGGTGAAACTTGGCAGCAGGTTTTTGTACCACCTTGAAAGAAAAAAATGGCAAAAAAAAATAAGCTTTATTATATGCTTTAGCAAAGTCCACCTCCGCCCCATAAAAAAGAGGGGGGAAATATTTCTGCAGAGTGTGGGTATGGTTTGTACCTCTGTGTGTGTGTGTGTATGTACATGTTCAATTGTGCTCTCCTGACCACACAATTTTCATTGCTGTCTCCTAGCCATGATAAGTTAGCCACATATAGTTCACAAACTATATAAGGAATCCTAGTGGACCAGTAGTGGGTTCTAAAACCCTTTACTACTGGTTTGCGTGCACGCTTCGTGCGATGCTGCTGCGCGTGCGCAGAAGCATCCCGGGTGGGTGGGCGGAGCCTCCTGCCACTGGCACTACTGGTTCTTAGAACCGGGCAGAACCTGGAGCAACCCACCGCTGTAGTGGACAACCATTTAAATATGAGCCAGCAGTGTGCAGCAGCTGCCAAAAAAGCCAACACAGTTCTAGGCTGCATTAACAGAGGGATAGAATCAAGATCACGTGAAGTGTTAATACCGCTTTATAATGCCTTGGTAAGGCCACACTTGGAACACTGCATCCAGTTTTGGTCGCCATAATGCAAAAAGGATGTGGAGACTCTAGAAAGAGTGCAGAGAAGAGCAACAAAGATGATTAGGGGACTGGAGGCTAAAACGTATAAAGAACGGTTGCAGGAACTGGGTATGTCTAGTTTAATGAAAAGAAAGACTAGGGGAGACATGATAGCAGTGTTCTAATATATCAGGGGCTGCCACAAAGAAGAGGGAGTCAAGCTATTCTCCAAAGCACCTGAGGGCAGGAAAACAAGCAATGGGTGAAAACTAATCAAGGAGAGAAGCAACCTAGAATTAAGGAGAAACTTCCTGGCAGTGAGAACAATTAATCCATGGAACAGCTTGCCTCCAGAAGTTGTGAATGCTCCAACGCTGGAAGTTTTAAAGAAGAGATTAGACAGCCAATCTGTCTGGAATGGTATAGGGCCATGATGGCAAACCTATGGCACATATGCCGGAAGTGGCACACAGAGCCATCTCTCCGGGGACGCCAGCCGTCACCCGTTGCTCTTCCGGGTTCTGGCATACCAGCTGGTCTTCGCACACACATTCACGCCAGAAAACAGAAGACCAGGTGACCGGCACGCATGTGCACGCTGGAAACCGGAAGCTCATCTTCTTCTCAACTGCTCTTCCGGTTTCCAGCACTCCCGCGCATGCGCGCTCCCGTTTCAGCACTCAGTGCCAAAAAGGTATGCCAACACTGTTATAGGGTCTCCTACTCAACGGGGTTGGACTAGAAGACCTCCAAGGTCCCTTCCAACAATGTTATTCTATTCTATTCTGTTCTTACAAGATTTAATTTATTAAAAAAACTACATTATACATTAAGCTATAACCTGCACAAAGTGTGCACCAGAGCATTTAAGCAAGAGCATTTCTTTTAAAAGGATCTCCGTCTCTTGCTTATGTTTGTTTCAAAGCTGCTGTTCAGTTAAGGCACATGTGAATTTTAGCACATTTTCTACAATGGTAATAGTAGTGAATAGTAGTGTGTAGTGAAGGCTGGAATTTCACCCTTCCCAAATTTCCTGAGCTTCAACAGTTGTATGCCATGCAGACATTTCACCTTTGCATATTTTCCAAGCACGGTCGATTTTCCAGTTTTATAAACTCATGGTTCTACAGGTAGTCTTCAACTTATGACCACAGTTGAATCCAAAATTTCCATCGCTAAACGAGATAGTTGTCGATTGAGTTTTTCCCCATTTTACGACCTTTCTTGCCACCATTGTTAAGTGAATCACTGCAGTTTTTACATTAGTAACACAGTTGTAAAGTGAATCTGGCTGCTCCCTTGCCTTTCCTTGTCAGAAGGTCACAAAAGGTGATCCCATGACCCCGGGACACCGCAACTGTCATAGGTACATGCCAGTTGCCAAGCAATTTTGATCACATGACTGTGAGGATATTGCAACGGTCGTAAGTGTGGAAAAAAACGTTCATAAGTCACTTTTTGTAATAAGTCACTTGTAACTTTGAATGGTCACTAAACAAACTGTTGTAAGACGAGGACTATTGTCTGGGACAGCACTTGAGCATGCAAAGATTAGCAAGCGGTAATGTTTTTGTGTAAGAAGAATTTCTGTTGCCCAGTGCCAAGGCCACAATTGTGAACGGAGCTTGCAGTTACCTGCTTTTAGGGGTGTGTTCCATTGTGTGTCCTTTGTTTGTTTGTTATTTTTGTTCTTTCTTATTTATATTTTTTAAGAACGTGACTTAAAGGCAAAGACAAATCTGAAAAGGAAAGGAAAGGAAAGGAGAGGAGAGGAGAGGAGAGGAGAGGGGAGGGGAGAGGAGAGGAGAGGAGAGGAGAGGAGAGGAGGAGAGAGGAGGAGAGGAGAGGAGAGGAAAGGAAGAGAGAAGGAAAGGAAAGAAGGAAAGAAGGAAAGGAAAGGAAAGGAAAAAGGTGCATGAAAAGAAAAAAAGAAAATGGAAAGCAATGAACTATAATGACTTCCAACCTTCTCGTCAACTGATAATTACAACCTTATCATCTCTCTCTGCCCTCTTGGATGTTATACAAATCTCTTTAGCCTCGCAGCTAATTCACTTTTTTCTAATCTTCGGCTTTTTGATTTCTTTGGGGAAAAAACAGGCTGTCTCTTATCCAAGAAAGCTTCCCCTCTCCATAATTTTTCTTCAAAGAGAAAAAAAAAACCAAAAAGGAGGGGGCACCTGGATTTGAACCAGGGACCTCTTGATCTGCAGTCAAATGCTCTACCACTGAGCTATACCCCCTTGCTGCATGATGCTGCCTTAGCAAGGGAATGTACGGTTTCCTGGCTGTTCCTTGTTCTGACTAATCCTGCCAGAGAGAAAGGTGTTCTTTTTATTTTTCTTTTCGTTTTGAATCGTTGGGTTTCCACAAAGGGTCCCTGCAGCATCCTTATCCCCCCCTCATCCGTATCTACGGGAGAGAGAAGTCTTTCAAAATTTTGAGCAGCATCTTGACACGCTGGGCTTTACAATCATTCCTTCTGCAGTCCACACAAAGGGGACAGAGGTTAGCACATGCTATCTTTGGCTCCGGTGGCACCGCCAAATCAGGTGTCTTCATGTAGACCCAAGTTTATTTATTTTATTTATTTGCTTGTCAAACATGTACACGATAGCAGGTATAGGTATAAACATAAACATAAGCAAAGTAAGTACAAATAAAAGAGGACAATAGGACAATAAGACAGGGACGGTAGGCACAATGGTGATCTTATGCACGCCCCTTACAGACCTCTTAGGAATGGGGTGAGGTTGACAGTAGACAGTCTAAGGTTAAAGTTTTTGGGGTTTGGGGAAGTGTGACCTTCTGCCAACATGCAGCACTTCTGAAGCCTGGCACTTCTCTAGCTGGGGGCGGGGGGGGGGGGGCTCTCTTCATGAAGCAAGGCTGCAGCAGAGTTGGGCCATCACAATTGTCTCTTTCTCATGCCAACTTTTTTGGCTTGGCATCTGAGAAGATCAGGCTTTGTCCAAAGATCGTTCTCGGTCTGCAGAGCCAGCTTCTTCCAGGATTGCAGTGAGGGGGTTCTGGTCAACTGCCCACCCCCACTCCATAAACCCTGCAAGAGAGATGATGGCAGGCTTGGGACACACACACACCCTTAATTTATAAAAGTAGAGAACAGAATGGGAGGGAGAATACTCAAATAGGGAGGAGGAATCGCACCACAGACAGGTGGCAATTGAACCTGCTTAGTAAGACGTGGTGGTGTATATGGGTTGCGTGCTGGGATGGAATTGGGAAAAGCAAGGAATAGGTTGCTTGTATACACTGCTGCCCTCTTCCTTCCTTCCTTCCTTCCTTCTTTCTTTCCTTCCTTCCTTCCTTCCTTCCATTCATTCTTTTTCTTTCTTTCTTTCTTTCTGTCTGTCTGTCTTTCCTTCCTTCTGTCTTTCTGGCATTTCTTTCTTTCTTTCATTCGTTCTTTTTCTTTCTTTCCTTCTTTCTGTCTGTCTGTCTTTCTTTCTTTCTTTCTTTCTTTCCTACTTGCTTACTTGCCTTCTTTCTTTCTTTTTCTTTCTTTCCAACTTGCTTACTTGCCTTCTTTCTTTCTCTCTTTCTTTTTCTTTCTTTCCTTCTTTCTGTCTGTCTGTCTTTCCTTCCTTCCTTCTTTCTGTCTTGCATTTCTTTCTTTCTTTCTTTCTTTCTTTCTTTCTTTCCAACTTGCTTACTTGCCTTCTTTCTTTCTTTCTTTTTCTTTCTTTCCTTCTTTCTGTCTGTCTGTCTTTCCTTCCTTCCTTCCTTCCTTCCTTCCTTCCTTCCTTCCTTCGTCTTTCTTTCTTTCTTTCTTTCTTTCTTTCTTTCTTTCTTTCTTTCTTTCTTTCTTTCTTTCTTTCTTTCTTTCCTACTTGCTTACTTGCCTTCTTTCTTTTTCTTTCTTTCCAACTTGCGTACTTGCCTTCTTTCTTTCTCTCTTTCTTTTTCTTTCTTTCCTTCTTTCTGTCTGTCTGTCTTTCCTTCCTTCCTTCCTTCCTTCTGTCTTGCATTTATTTCTTTCTTTCTTTCTTTCTTTCTTTCTTTCTTTCTTTCTTTCTTTCTTTCTTTCTTTCTTTCTTTCTTTCTTTCTTTCTTTCTTTCTATCCAACTTGCTTACTTGCCTTCTTTCTTTCTTTCTTTTTCTTTCTTTCCTTCTTTCTGTGTCTTTCCTTCCTTCCTTCCTTCCTTCCTTCCTTCCTTCCTTCCTTCCTTCCGTCTTTCTTTCTTTCTTTCTTTCTTTCTTTCTTTCTTTCTTTCTTTCTTTCTTTCTTTCTTTCTTTCTTTCCTACTTGCTTACTTGCCTTCTTTCTTTTTCTTTCTTTCCAACTTGCGTACTTGCCTTCTTTCTTTCTCTCTTTCTTTTTCTTTCTTTCCTTCTTTCTGTCTGTCTGTCTTTCCTTCCTTCCTTCCTTCCTTCTGTCTTGCATTTCTTTCTTTCTTTCTTTCTTTCTTTCTTTCTTTCTTTCTTTCTTTCTTTCTTTCTTTCTTTCTTTCTTTCTATCCAACTTGCTTACTTGCCTTCTTTCTTTCTTTCTTTTTCTTTCTTTCCTTCTTTCTGTGTCTTTCCTTCCTTCCTTCCTTCCTTCCTTCCTTCCTTCCTTCCTTCCTTCCGTCTTTCTTTCTTTCTTTCTTTCTTTCTTTCTTTCTTTCTTTCTTTCTTTCTTTCTTTCTTTCTTTCTTTCCTACTTGCTTACTTGCCTTCTTTCTTTTTCTTTCTTTCTTTCTTTCATTCCTTCCTTCTTTCTTTCTTTACTTTTTCTTTCTCTTCCTTCCTTCCTTCCTTCTCTTTCTTCCTCTCCCTTCCTTGCCTCCCACATTATCTCTCTGCTTCCTCCCTCCCTCCCTCCCTCCCTCCTCCCTTCCTTTCCTCCCTCTCTCCCTGCTCCCTCCCTCCCTTCATTTTTTGTTTTTCCCCCAGATGTGCTTCTTTGATCTGGAGATCATCCTTTTTCCTTTATCTTCCAAGTAGGTAGTTTGAATCAAATCTTGTGCCTGAAATACCTCAAAGCACCAAACCCTATCCCTGCATTGTATTAGCCAAATATTAATTCTCTTGGATTTTGAAAGACATAGCAGGACTCACCGGTTGCAGTGGCTCTCGCGTGGTTAGGAAAAGAAACATTGCTTTGTTCTGTGCATGTGAATACTTCAAAATGTTTTGCCAAATACAAAGACGGCCCCTAGCTTTGGGGGCCTTCAATGGAACAAGACAGCATCATGGAGGAACACAGGTTTATTGGTAGAGCAGGTGTGCTTAACAATAAAGGCTACAGGGAAATGTCAACTTGGAATCAAGTTGGATCAAGATCACGTGAAGTGTTAATACCACTTTATAAGGCCTTGGTAAGACCACACTTGGAATACTGCATTCAGTTTTGGTCACCACGATGTAGAAAGGATGTTGAGACTCTAGAAAGAATGCAGAGAAGAGCAACAAAGATGATTAGGGGACTGGAGGCTAAAACATATGAAGAACGGTTGCAGGAACTGGGTAGGTCTAGTTTAATGAAAAGAAGGACCAGGGGAGACATGATAGCAGTGTTCCAATATCTCAGGGGCTGCCACAAAGAAGAGGAAGTCAAACTATTCTCCAAAGCACCTGAGGGTAGGACAAGAAGCAATGGGTGGAAACTAAACAAGGAGAGAAGTAACTTAGAACTAAGGAGAAATTTCCTGACAGTTAGAACAATGAATCAGTGGAACAGCTTGCCTCCAGAAGTTGTGAATGCTCCAACACTGGAGGTTTTTAAGAAGATGTTGGACAATCATTTGTCTGAAATGGTGTAGGGTTTCCTGCCTATGCAGGGGGTTGGACTAGAAGACCTCCAAGGTCCCTTCCAACTTTGTTGTTGTTGTTGTTGTTGTTGATATTATTATTATTATTATTATTATTATTATTATTGTTGTTGTTGTTGTTGTTGTTGTTGTTGTTGTTGTTGTTGTTATTATTATTTTATTATTATTATTATTATTATTATTATTATTATTATTATTATTATTATTATTATTTTATTATTATTATTATTATTATTATTATTATTATTATTATTATTATTATTATTATTATTATTATTATTATTATTATTATTATTATTATTATTATTATTATTAAAGCCAAGTTGTCCCATGGCAGCTAAGTCACGCTTTGCTTAATCCAGTTTACTAAATAATGCAGGCTTTAGATGCGTAGATCTTTCTGAGCCATAATTAGGACTTGGAAAAACCCAAAGGCTGGATTCGCAGAGCATTTCAGAGAAACCAAGGTTGCAAATCAGGTTTGCACAACCTAGAAATGAGGGACAAAACAACAGTGGGAAGCTCTTTCTGGAAGGATCCAGCAGGTTGGAAGGAAAACAGATGTTGGCTTAAAAGAGCCACGCTGTGCTTATGAGGAAGAAAGCCCCACTGAATTAAGTTGGACTCAAACATAGGTTTCCCACTCCCCACATCCCACGAACATTGATGTTAATTTGCAGCTTGTAATCAACGTTTTACAAATTTACTGATCGATTCAAGTCCCCTTATCGCATTTGTTTTGAGATGGATGGAGAGATGCCATTGGCATCCCTGGCTTGGGCAGTGAAATGCTTAGGCTAGTAAGGTGCTCTCAACACATGCCCAGAGGTACCCTTGTGGGGGGGGGGGATATTATGGCATCTTTGAGCTTTCGTTTGGCTTTGGGCTTCTGGCTTGCAGACGGTCCCGAGTTTCATCCTCGTATTTGGTGAAGGGCATTTCAGCTTCCCGGCAAGAGCTGGAAATCCGAGCAAGCCCCTGCAGCTGCTGTTGCTGTGGCAACTGGCAGAGGCCTGCAGGCCGCCGGAGACAAGTGGTGGACAAGGCTGGAGAGGGGGGGGAAGGGTTATGGGATTTTATGGGATGGGGACAAAGCAAAGAGTGACTGCATCTCCTATTCCATTGTAAGGCAACAGGCTTTCCCTGACTCCTCCTCCCACAAAAGTGTGTGTGTGAGAACATTTTTTTTAAATGAATTCTGGGTTGCCTCAGTTTGTAATTCCTCACAGAAGGAACTAAGCAAATGTTTCCCGTTCCGGGAACTCCTAACCTCCAAAGCCAATGTCTTGTAGAAGAGAGTCCGGCTGAGCCAGGAGGAGGAGTCAAACGGGGACTTAGTCTGGAATTTGGGCACAAGAAGGCAAAATCTACCTCCCCCCTGCCATTGAACTTTAGCTAGTCTTTTTGTACAGTCGTTAAATCATGTCTGACTCTTTGCGACCGCATGGATCACTGCGAGCCATGGTGGCGCAGTGGTTAGAATGCAGTACTGCAGGCTACTTCTGCTGCCTGCTGGCTGCCTGCAATTTGGCAGTTCAAACCTCACCAGGCTCAAGGTTGACTCAGCCTTCCATCCTTCCGAGGTGGGTAAAATGAGGATCCAGATTGTTGGGGGCAAATAGGCTGACTCTGTAAACCGCTTAGGGAGGGCTGAAAAGCACTGGAAAGCGGTATATAAGTCTTAAGTGCTATTGCTATTGCTATCATGCCAGGCATCTCTGTCCCTCCCTTATCTCCCAGAGTTTCCCCAAATTCATGTTCATTTTGTCGACGACAGCATCTAAACCATCTCATCCTCTTCTGTTCCCTTCTCCTTTTGCCTTCCATCTTTCCCAACATCAGGCTCTTTTCTGAGTCTTCTCTTCTCAAAGTATTTGATACCTGGTCTTACCCAGATGCAAACTGAGAGTCCGAAAAGATTCCTGCATAAAGGCTTGAGCAAGAGAACAGCTAATTGAAGCCTCCAAGTGTGGATCTGATTGTTTGCGCTTCATATATCTGCACCCGATCCCATCTGTGTGTGTGTGTGTGTGTGTGTGTGTGTGTGTGTGTGTGTTTTCAGTGAAATGCCTCCAGAAAGGGGACGCAAATTGGACCGGTGGCGTTGTGCAAATTGTGCAGGGTGTGCAAATTCCACACTACTTTATTCTCTCAACCAAGCTAACAGTTGTGTCTGAGGGCGCCCATCAGGGGCGAAATCCAGCAGGTTCTGACAGGTTCTGGAGAACCGGTAGCGGAAATTTTGAGTAGTTCGGAGAACCGGCAAATACCACCTCTGGCTGGCCACAGAGTGGGGTGGGAATGGATATTTTGCAGTATCCTTCCCCTGCCACGCCCACCAAGCCACGCCCACAGAACCGGTAGGGAAAAATTTTGAATTTCACCCCTGGCGCCCATGTACCAACCCTCTTCACACCCAAGTACTTTGCACACCAAGCAAGTTGTGGGTCCTTCAGCATGAGGCAAAAAAAAAAAACCCTTGCCCTGCTCAGTTCTCCATGTGAAGATGAATACATGGAATTAGTTTGTCACTTGCAGGAGTTTTAAGAAACAACCGTTAATCTAATGCAGGGACAAGCATTCTGCCCACCCACCCACCCAGCCTCCCTACCCTTGTCTGGCTTCCTTTTTTATTTTTAGAGCCTTTTTAATGAACAAAATGCCTAGCAAGCAGGCGTGTTGCAAGGCATCTCTGTCTCTAAGGAGGCCTTTGGAATAGGTGGATCTGATAGGCTTGCGTTGGTTCCCTTCCTTGGCATCTGCCCAACTCTCTGCCTTAACTCTCTTGAATTACAAAAGGAAACGGAAAGAAGGCAAGCTGTAAAGACAAGTAGAAGTCTTCACTGCCATCCCTGCTCCCTGCAATGCTCCCCAGGAACTTTGGCATAAATGAAATACAATACGTTATAGGAGGCATTACTGTTTCGGGCAGGAAGGGTGTGCAGAGAGTGGTGAGGACAGCAGAAAAGATTATTGGATGTTCACTTCCTTCTTGCCAGGCTATGGCATATAAGCGATGCTTGAGCAGAGTCCACAGGATTGTCTGAAACGCTACATATCCTCTCCATGACCGGTTTTCCTTGTTACCTTCTGGGAGGAGGCTTCACAATATCCAAAGCAGAACAACAAGATTCTGGAACAGCTTTGTACCATAGAGCAGGGGTCTCCAACCTTGGCAATTTTAAGACTTGTGGACTTCAACTCCCAGAATTCCACAGCCAGCTTTGTTAGCTTTGCTGGCTGTGGAATTCTGGGAGTTGAAGTCCACAAGTCTTAAAGTTGCCAAGGTTGGAGATCCCTGCCATAGAGTATCAATCTTGTTATCCCACAAGACTCTTTTTTCCACTAGGTATTCTAAATGATCTGTGATTAAATAGCAATAGCACTTAGACTTATATACCGCTTCATAGTGCTTTACAGCCCTCTCTAAGCGGTTTACAGAGTTCAGCATATTGCCCCCAACAATCTGGGTCCTCATTTTACCGACCTCGGAAGGATGGAAGGCTGAGTCAACCTTGAGCCTAGTGAGATTTGAACAGCTGAACTGTTGAACTGCAGTGCTGCTCTTTAACCACTGTGCCACCTCGGCTCTCCCTCCCTCCCCCCTCAGTGTGTGTGTGTGTGTATTCATACTTTTGAGAGTGGGCATCAGAATTTCATTTTTTTAATGCCAGTGTGTTCAAAGTAAAAAGTAACAATAAAGATTTGCCTTGCCTTGCCTTGCCCTTGCCCTTGCCCTTGCCCTTGCCCTTGCCCTTGCCCTTGCCCTTGGCTTATCCCATCCTATCCCATCCCATCTCATCTCATCTCGTGACTCCACCTCACTTCTGGGTTTGGAAATGTCTCTACACACCCAGAAAACGGAGAGGGCCTGGGATGGAGAAACTTCCAAGGGACCAAGAGTACAATGGAAGAAACCTGGCGATTTGGTCTTCTGATAAATGTTCTCTGGCTGATCATGTTCTCCTGTCACTGTCATTAATGACTCACTCTCCCACCCACCCACCACTCCAGCTCTGCCTGCTCTTCTCCTACATCAGCCTGGTCAATGCTCACCTTGAATCCAAGTTCCCATGTTGCAGATACACTTGTCAATTTTAAAGAGATTTCTCCTCCTCAGTTTAATGGTGCACCATTTGGAATCAGTGTGGGACACGTTGCTCACTGAGACATCCAGGGGTGAAATGCTATCGGTTCGGCCCGGTTCGGGCGTACCTGTAGTGGCGGCCGCCAGTGGTTCGGAGAACCGGTAGCGGCGGCAATGCGAGGCTCCGCCCACCCGCCCGGACATCGCCATTTTCATGGTTTTAACCCTCTGCGCATGCACAAAGCCTTCTGCGCATGCGCAGAGGGTGAAAGCGAATCAGTAGGGAAGGTAAGTAGATTTCACTGCTGGAGACATCCCTGTCCTGTGGCCATTGCTTCTCTAATCTTCCAAGGTGGTTTTAATTGCAGTCCTGAGCTGCATAAATAGAGGGATACAATCAAGGACCAGAGAGGTACTAGTACCACTCTATAAAGCCTTGGTCAGACCACACCTAGAGTACTGCATCCAGTTTTGGTACAAAAAAGACATTGAAACTCTAGAGAAAGTGCAGAAGAGAGCAACCAGGATGATAAAGGGTCTGGAAAACAAAACATACAAAGAGCGGTTGCAGCAGTGGTGGGTTCCTACCAGTGCGGTCCACTCTATAGCACCGGTAGCGGCCCGCTGGTGACGTCACAGTACCGGTGCGGTCGGTTGCCGGTGCCTGGGTGCCGCCATTTTAAAAAAAATTATTTTTTTAAAAAAATTTCTTCTGCGCATGCCCAGAAGCTGAGCTTCCGGCACTGCGCATGCACTGCCTTCCTACCCCACAGTGAGTCCAAGCAGGGGAGGATGGCTGAGGAAGCGCGTGAGATGCTGAAAGAACGGGCGGCAGGACCTATCTCCATTCCCCTCCCTTCAGCAGTCCGAGAAGCCACGAACGCGTGGTGATGATCCCAGGCATTTTCGCACGTTCGAGGCTTCTCGAGCTGTTGAGGGGAGGGGGAATGGGCGGCAGGACCCATCTCAGTTCCCCTCCCTTCAGCAGTCCGAGAAGCCACGCCCACCCAGTCACATGGCCGGCAAGCCACACCCACAAAATAAGCCACACCCACAGAGTGGTAGTAAAAAAATTAGGAGCCCGCCCCTGTTGGGGACCCCTGGGTTAGAGCTAAAAGGGAACCAGGCCACCAAAGAACACGGTGGCTGGACACCATCAAAGCTGACCGCAGCCAGAGCACAGAACAACTCAAAGAAGTAGTGCAAGATCGGAAGATGTGGAGAGACGCGGCCCATAGGATTGCCAAGAGATGGAAGTGACTGAATGGATAATATCATCATCATCATCACTAGATGGAAAACGACCTTTTCATTAAATGGAATCATGGTCAATGCAGCCCAGTCCAAAAATGGCCATTCGTTTATCAGAAGACAAATGCCACCAGGTTGGTCCATGGTGTCACCTGATACCCGTGAAAAACGTGGTCTCTTCTTTGTCCTTTTTTCCCTGGACAGATAGACAAGGGAATAGCTTTCAACCAGCATCCATTTCATTGCATTTTAACTCTGGGATTCTTCAGCCGTCTCCCCTCCTCCACCTTTATGCTGTTAGAACTTCCTCTTGTAACTTCCTCAAGGAGCCCCCCACCCCACCCCACTCTGTTACAATCTTTGTACTCTCCGCTTATCGGGTTGAGAAGAAGAGTGTTGGAAATAACAGAAGCATTATTTGATCTGTCTTGTTTCCTATCGGATAAAAGACGTGTCTGTCCTTGGTTTTTTATTTTGGCAATTAGCAATGATTGACGGTTTGTTCAATGTTCCATTAATTATTTATTGAACGGCCCCCGTGGTTTGTTTAGATCTGTTGGGTGAACCAAGCCCTTTCTGGTTTGCAAACTCAAAGTCTGCAGCTCCCACTGTTCTGCGAGTGCAGGTTAGGGAGCTCATTCAATAAAACATGATTTGATTCTGGTTTTATTGCATCGATCGCCGTAACTATGAGTCATGTTTTTAGAGCAAGAAAACGATAGGCGATTTGGAAGGGAATTCTTCTCCCCACCCCGACTTAAGTCCAACTTTGGAACTAAACCTGGAAATAGGAAACAAATCCCTCAATTGATGCCCACCCCATCTTATTTATTTATTTATTTTGTGAGATTTATATACCGCCTCACAGTGCAAGCACTCTCTAAGCGGTTTACACCAGTAAGCAATGTATATTTACATTGCCCCCAACAATCTGGGTCCTCATTTTACCTACCTCGGAAGGATGGAAGGCTGAGTCAACCTTGAGCTGGTGAGATTTGAACCGCTGACCTGCGGATCAGTGTCAGATAAAGTGGCCTGCAGTACCTGCCTCTAACCGCTGCGCCACCTCGGCTCTTCCTAAGTCGTACTAGTCAGACCGGTGAAGGAATCGTAACATGCACAGATAAATCAACAGAGTTGCAATATTGATCCCTTGCTTTTTTTTATTTTATAGCAATTGTCTGCAATAGAGTTAAATAACATTTAAAAACCTCCTTTGCATGAGTCAAGAGAATTCCAGAATATTTACAAACATAGGATCTTTTCCATGTATGGTGATGACTGCTTGCTTGTCTATTGGTCTTGCTCCATTTTTATTTCTCTCTTTCTTTCTCTCTCTCTCTCTCTCTCTACCCTTCAAGGAAGAAGAAGTGGAAGAAGTTGGTCCCACCAAGGGCCCCGGGCCGGCCTTCCTTGCTACGGCCTTGCCACACCCCTCCTCTCCTTGCAGGAGTTTAATACAAGAACGGCGCAAAATACATCTGACCTCTTCACAATGCTAAGTCACAAACACAACGGAACGGCAGTGAAGGTTCCCCAAAGACGTTGATTGTTCAAGTAGTGTTAGAAGGATCAGGAGAAAGGTCAGCTGAGTTCTGATGATCATCCCACCACCAGCAAACGAACCGGGTGAGTGGTAGATTATTTTGCAGCCCTGGCAAAGAAGGAGCATTCTTTTAGTAAGGCTGATCCTCAACAGGAAGCATCTCACTATAGTTTGTCAGCCTTGGTTGATCTCATAAACAGGATCTGGTTATCCCATAGGTAGGAGATCTCTCGGGAATTCTGGGGGTGTAGGCTAGATTGGGAAACTTTGGGAGAACGTGGAAGGGAGGTGGGATTTTGGAATAAGGCAATGGCAAGCCATGTTTGTATAGTTGCCTCCAAGTCAACTTGGTCGGACCCATGACGTCACCAAGAGAGAAGGTTGATGCTAGCAACGTTGGTGGAGAAGAAGGGAACATAAAATAGGCCACATGGTAAAGAGAACATGGAAATGCCAGATTTGCATTTGGATGCTGAATCCGTCACTAGCCTCCCTGCCTACTCACCGCATCCTATCCCGCCCCACCCGTCGCTGCTGCTAATGGATTCTGAAGGGTTTTGTATTTTTAGACCCAAATGACAACTTCTAAATGCATGGCTCAGGGCCTGCTTTGGAGGCCAGCCCATTTTCTCAGCCAGAACCTGGCTTCTAAGTGACTTGCCCAGTCCCGGACATAGTAGGGCCAGGATCAGGGGCGGGTTCCTAATTTTTTTACTACCACTCTGTGGGCGTGGGTATGGCTTGCCAGCCATGTGACCGGGTGGGTGTGGCTTCTCGGACTGCTGAAGGGAGGGGAACTGAGATAGTCCTGCCGCCCATTCCCCCTCCCCTCAGCAGCTCGAGAAGCCTCGAACGTGCGAAAATGCCTGGGATCATCACCGCGCGTTCGTGGCTTCTCGGACTGCTGAAGGGAGGGGAATGTAGATAGCTCCTGCCGCCCATTCTTTCAGCATCTCACGCGCTCCCTCAGCCATCCTCCCCTGCTTGGACTCACTGTGGGGTAGGAAGGCAGCGCATGAGCAGTGCCGGAAACTCGGTTTCTGGGCATGTGGAGAAGAAAATTAAAAAAAAAATTAATTTTTTTTTTTTTAAATGGCGGCGCCCAGGCACCGGCAACCGACCGCACCGGTACTGTGACGTCACCAGCGGGCCGATACCGGTGCTATAGAGTGGACCGCACTGGTAGGAACCCACCACTGGCCAGGATAAAAAACAACAACAACCAAGATTAACTTTGTGATTAAATGAGTTCAGTGCAATGGATAAGGTTTCTCTCTGTCCTTAATCCATTTTGTCTTCCGTCCAATCAAAAAGGTTGGTGTCAGTTTTTTAGAGGGACTGCAGGACGTCCAGGCAGCTATCATAACTTTAGATAAAACAGAAAGGAAGAAAAAGAAGGTTTCACTTGAGACATGGACAAATAGTGGCCTAAGGCAATGGTCTCCAACCTTGGTAACTTTAAGACTTGTGGACTTCAACTCCCAGAGTTCCTCAGCCAGCAAAGCTGGCTGAGGAATTCTGGGAGTTGAAGTCCACAAGTCTTAAAGTTGCCAAGGTTGGAGACCACTGGCCTAAGGGAGTCTTCCCCATTTGTAGATCAACAAGATTTTCAAAGTGGAGCATGAAGTCTTGGTGGGCTGTCACCAGCCTGTTTCCAAAATTGGCCGTCGAACTGTAATAGGAGGTAGAACAATTAATCTTCTAATAAAATTAACCAACATGAAATAGTTATTCACTAGCTCCCCATGTTCTTATCCAGATTTTGGAGCTCACCTTCAGCATATCATAAACAGGTTTAGTGTCACTTCAGCCAAGGCCATTTCAGCCAAGAAAGAGGGGCGCATCCTTCCTTAAATTTTATCTAACTGGAGTTCCTAATATTCCTGGATCATTAAGAGATTCATGGGAAGACAAACAATACACTTTCTCCAAAAGTTGGCAAATCGTTTTCTGAATTTTGCCCCAATGTTAAATCTCCCAAGAGGAACACAACACATTGAATCATCTTGAGATGTACACACTTTCTAGCTTAGTGTGTGTTGCAAGAATTCAGGTCCTGCGTTTTGTGAACCACAGTTCAGATCTTAACACTTAGCATGAAATCAGCCAGTTGTGGTTTATTTGAAAAAACTGAAGAAGTGAAGAAGCTTCTTGGATGAGAAGCAAAACATTCCAGTTGTTTTTTTTGGAAAAGCACTTTTGGGACGACCATGACCTAGATCAGTGTTTCCCAACCTTGGCAACTTGAAGATATCTGGACTTCAACTCCCAGAATTCCCCAGCCAGCATTCGCTGGCTGGGGAATTCTGGGAGTTGAAGTCCAGATATCTTCAAGTTGCCAAGGTTGGGAAACACTGACCTAGATCATTGAGAATCTCTATAGACAACCATAGTTCAAACAAACTATGGCTAATGATGATATGTGAATTTAGCCAGTGGCTGGCTTCACACAATGCACTAAGCCAAGTTTGTTGACTTGGGCTTAGCATGATGTAACACTGTAGTTTATAAACCCCATTTTGTGGCCTAACATTTGAGGAAACCAGCCTTCTTCACAAACTAAGCTTACAAGAAATGCAGTGTGTGAACCCAACCAGCATTATACCTCTGGTTGTTTTACCTATAAAATTCATCAACTAAATATTATTTATGCCAAGAATCTTCATTTTGGGGGAGAAATATTTTTCCCCCTCAGATTTGAAGAGTTTTGTCGCAATCAGAACTTTGGAGAAACTTCACCAGCTCAGTGCTACAACAGGAAATTACCACATTTTAATTTTTTTTAAAAAAAAATCTTATTTTCCATAACATACCCTTTTTTCTTTTCCTTTTTTTCTTTTTAAAAAGTATCTGTTACCATTTTTGTCATGTTTATTATGTTTTTTTTAATAAAAAAAACAGCATTCCTCTATTTCAACAGTGACAGAAACTGAGGTAACATTTTTAACACAGGAAAATAATAATAATAATAATCCCAAATAGCTTCCTTAGATGGTGGAGAAAGTTCTGAAGAGAATGGTAAATAAGGACGAAGATGACGTAAAAAGATCTCATACTTAACACGCACCCCATTTTTTTTTGTTCCGTCCCTACAATGTTCCCTTAGCAGCCCCTCAGCCCAGATGCGAAAAAATGAAACCCGAACAAGGTTTATATATTTGTTCTGAATCCTTATCTACATTATTGCACAAAAGATCAAGGGTGATGTGGTGCCTAAGGCATAAAGGAGACATTGCTGCTAATATCTAAATTCTGTGCCTGTTTCTAAAAAATAAAAATCCTAGCATCCAGCACCCTCCCCCAAGAGGCTCGTGAAAGAACGGGGCAGCACAAAGAGAGTTGAAAAGGAACAAAAAAGCTGTGTCATCGAACCCACCCCACTCCCAAGAGATTCTGCTGTGGTTTGTTGAGACACAAAAGACTGACAAGCGAGGAGGGACGGTGAGAAGGAACACGACGGGTTTAGGTCCCACACCAAAGCCGGTGGAGATATCTGGTGTGGCTTAAAATTGAGAGCTTGCCTGGAGGGCAACTAGAAAAGGCAGTCAGGTGGTCCCTGGTACTCAGCACCCCCTTCGGACCTCACCAATATCCCACCCAAAAGGATGATGGTTTGAGGTTGTCTTGTGCTGCCGAGCATCTGGATTTAGAGACCGTTGGGATCGATGGGTCTTAGGTGAGAGGGCAGAGGAGGGAGGTGCACGCTGTCATTGGCAGCTGCACAGAAAACACACCCTTGCTGTTCACACCCACCCACCCACGCACATACACACAGGCAACTCGTACATGCACAAATCTGGTAAAAAAAAACAGCTGTTGGGTGGGGTACCCCTCCTCGGTTTGGGAGACGATGGAGGGCAGCCACTTTTTTGTGTGTGGGGTTCTTGCTCTTCTTCTTCATTTTGTAAACTGTTGTTGCTTCAGAAAAATAGCATTATAGCCCTTTGTGTACAGGAGATGAAACCTTGGCAAGGTCTGAGATGCAATCTTGCCCACAGCAGGCCCTCTGCCCCGTTGAGAGGAGAGGGGGAAATGCTAGCTGTGGACCCAAGGGTTGGGCTTCTCTGTCCCTTCCCCCACTGTTTGAACTTGTGGGGAGAGGAGTGGACAACAGAGACCATGTTTAACCAAGAAGTGATGCCTCCATGTCTACATTCCTCTAGAGTTTCCCTAGGGGACAGCTGATTCTTAAGAGAAGGGCCTGTGCACAGGTCGGTTACTTAGATCGATGGCAAAGGGAGGTCAGGATTGGTCAAAAGCCCTTGGTGAAAGAAGTTTACAGGAGCCCCTTTGTAGGAAGGTAGTCTACATCCCAATCGTCTGGTCCCAAGGTCAACCTTCATCCAAATCATCTGAGCCCAAGGTCAACCTTCATTGCAATCAATCTGAGCCCAAGGTCAACCTTCATCCCAATCATCTGAGCCCAAGGTCAACCTTCATCCAAATGATCTGGTCCCAAGGTCAACCTTCATCCCAATCATCTGGTCCCAAGGTCAACCTTCATCCCAATCATCTGGTCCCAAGGTCAACCTTCATCCTAATCATCTGGTCCCAAGGTCAACCTTCATCCAAATTATCTAAGCCAAAGGTCAACCTTCATCCAAATCATCTGGTGTCAAGGTCAACCTAACCTTATGCCTTGCAGATGGTTGTTCAGCTCCCACTCACCATAGACCTCAATGCAGGAGTGTCCAACCTTGACATCTGAATAACAGAATAACAGAGTTGGAAGGGACCTTGGAGGTCTTCTAATCCAACCCCCTGCTCAAGCAGGAAACCCTATAACATTTCAGACAAATAATTGCCCAATCCTTTTTTTTTTCAAAACCTCCAGTGGTAGACCTTCCACAACTTCTGGAGGCAAGCCGTTCCACTGATGAATTGTTCTCACTGTCAGGAAATTTCTCCTTAGTTCTAGGTTGGCTGGCTGGGGAATTGTGGGAGTTGAAGTCCACAAGTCTAAAAGTTGCCAAGGTTGGACACTCCTACTTTAATGGGAGTTGGTCCAAAGCATCTTGTAAGCCAGAGGAGAAAACAGTTGAATTGCAAAGTTGGGTTACCAAGCTGAGTCCTCACATCATAACCATATCCATATCCCTTTGGACTTTTTCTTTTGAAAGAACGATCTTGGCTGATAATTTTTTTCCCATCACTTGGTTACTGGCACCTAGCATTGTCATGGCCACAGAGTTGCCAAGGAGCCTTCTGCTACATCTGCAGATTATTTACTGTACTAGCGGTGGGTCCTTTGGGAAGACTGCAGTTCTGTTATCCTTTTGATAGTTGCGGGTCCTCTTGAACCCCATTCCTCCATCTACTCTCCCCTCGGAAAAAGCCAGATTCCCCAAGATCACCAAAACTTTAGCCCAGACTGAGGGGTAGCCCTTGATGTCATTTGAGAGTCTGTTAGGCAGCGGGTATTTCCACGAGACTCACTCCCGCAGACTCCCTTCCCTCTTCTTGGGGAGTTTAAATTCCACCCAATCTTCTCCCAAAATGTTTAGCAAGGTAGAAATCGGGAGACAGTTTTTGTTTTGTCTTTCTTTAAAACTTCAGGTGCTGCTTACAACACATGCAGAGCAGGAGAACTGGGACAGCTGGCCTAGGATCTAAATGAAGGAAAATTAAATGGCTGAAACCATATAAAATGGCCAGGATTGCAAGATTACAGAGATCTCACCCCGAGGGAGACTTATGTAATCGTGTGTTACCTCGTTTGACATCTTGGCAGCTTGTCACAGTCTCACTTGAAATTGAAGATAAAACGGGTTACCGATTCGGGACTCTGTAGATAAATTCTTGTTGTGTTACGGAGGTGCTAGCAAATCCTGGTGTAGAAACTGCTCAGAAGAAAGGCAGTAGGGAGGGATAGGGGATTTCGTTCGACTTTAGAGATATTAAACAAAGCCACTATAGCAGCATGTCTCAACCTTGACCGCTTTAAGATAGGTCAACTGGCTGGGGAATTCTGGGAGTTGAAGTCCACCTTATCTTAATGTGGCCAAGGTTTAGAAACGCTGCACTATAGATTTCCATAGGAGCAAATTTGCAAGATCTTCCAAATTCCATACCCAAACATAAAAAGGCCCTCCGAGAAACTCAATTGTTTGGGTTTTTTTTTAAAAAAAAAATCCACTTCAAACCCTAACATCCACTTTTGGGAAAGAGGAAAACCCCGTGAAGAACATTATTTGTGAAAGACGCCCACTATAAAAGGCAGGTAGAACATTTCACAAAGCTTGGTTTGGGGGTTCAGGAAAGGGAAATGCATGCGACCCCAAAAAGATTATCAGCCAAATTCACCTTTTAAGAGAGATGAGTTTCTATTAACAGCTATTCTATCCATTAAGGGAAGATGGATCCAAATGCTTCTAAGTTAATTTGTGATAGTGGGATTCTCTGGTGGATTTTTTAAAATACTAGAATGGGCCAAAATTCTATCTTCCCAACACTGACAATAAAACAGACCAGATTTAGACCAAACTGGATGCTTGTAACTGAATTGGACCCCTTCTCTGCTCATGAAGGATTTTAGCACCATTCAGAGTCCAAATTATCTTGGTTCTGAACATATAAGAATCTTTCTGGAGAAAAGGGATTCTACATTGTAGTTACTCTCTACACCAGAGGTCTTCAAACTTGGCAACTTTAAGACTTGTGGACTTCAACTCCCAGAATTCTGGGAGTTGAAGTCCACAAGTCTTAAAGTTGCCAAGTTTGGGGACCCCTGCTCTACACCAAAGCTGATACTTCCACATAAAGAATACAGGGTTCATATTTGAAACACGTGAAGAGGATACTACTTTCCCTCACCTCAATTTGTCTGGAATAGCTCAACATTTGGCAGGCTGAACTTTGAAGGACATATTCGAACCCATTATTACAATCTTAAGCAATAGCCTTCTCAAACTAACTTTTCCCAATCTGGAGGTTTTCAAGATTTCAACCTCCAGAATTCCCCCAGCCAACGTAATTGAGAATTCTGGAGATTAGTCCAGACATCATCTGGAGAAGAACGTAATGCCATCGAATCCAATGAGGGTTCTTCTGGGACTTCCTCGGGCTGCCCAACATCCATCAGCATTGGCCACGATGCCTGGACTGCCGGGGGTTGTAGCTCAGGGATATTTGCTGGGCCGCGATTTTCCTGCTCCTGCCTGATGGACACTTGGGAAACGACCACTAGAAGAGAATATTTGTAGCTCAGGGGTGAACTGTGGAGTCTGAGCTTGGTTGTTTTCCTACAGATGTTTTATTACCCAACTAGGTAACACCATGAGTGGTAGAAGGGAGAAGGGTTTGATCCTTAGAATAGAATAGAATAACAGAGTTGGAAGGGACCTTGGAGGTCTTCTAGTCCAACCCCCTCCTTAGGCAGGAAACCCTGTACCACTTCAGACAAATGGTTATCCCAACATCTTCTTAAAAACTTCAAGTGTTGGAGTATTCACAACTTCTGGAGGCAGGCTGTTCCACTGATTAATTGTTCTAACTGTCAGGAAATTTCTCCTTAGTTCTAAGTTGCTTCTCTCCTTGATTAGTTTCCCTCCGTTGCTTCTTGTCCTGCCTTCAGGTGCTTTGGAGAATAGATTCACCCCCTCTTCTCTGTGGGAGCCCCTCAAGTAACTGGAAGACAGCTATAATGTCACCCCTAATCCTGATTCCATAATTGTCCATTCCAATGGTTGTGTTTCCACTGATTAATTGTTCTAACTGTCAGGAAATTTCTCCTTAGTTCTAAGTTGCTTCTCTCTTTGATTAGTTTCCACCCATTGCTTCTTGTTCTACCCTCAGGTGCTTTGGAGAATAGCTTGACTCCCTCTTCTTTGTGGCAGCCCCTGAGATATTGTAACATTGCTATCATGTCTCCCCTAGTCCTTCTTTTCATCAAACTAGACATACCCAATTCCTGCAGCCATTCTTCATACGTTTTAGCCTTAATCATCTTGGTTGCTCTTCTCTGCACTCTTTCAACATCCTTTTTGCATTGTGGCGACCAAAACTGAATGCACTATTCCAAGTGTGGCCTTACCAAGGCATTATAAAGTGGTATTAACACTTCACTTGTATAAAGACTTTGCGTTTATGATATTATTACCTAGTTGGGTCAGGAGAGTAGTCTGCAAGAAAACAACCAAGTTCAGAGAGCACCAAGGACCCCAAAATTGGGAAACTTCCTCTCCTCTCTTCTTCCTAGCATACTATTCACACAGCCAAAGGTAGGTGTACTGGACCACTCAGATATTTGGACCAGCCCAGACAACCCAGCCAGAGGCATGGGATGGTGGAAATCAGCATCTCTCATACCTTGTGAACCCTCAGTGGCAGCACCAATCCCATCCAAATGCCTTCCCCTTTTGCCCTCTGTGCCAGCAGAGCTGAGTGCCCACCTGGTCTTCCCGTTTGACCTTAGGAACAAAGGGAAAAATTTCTTTTCCTGAGCGGTGAATGGCCGCACAACACACAGCTACTGTTGACCTGACAAATGTAGAGACACACAGATGCACGTGTACACACACACACACACACACACACACACACACACACACACACACACAAACACACACGAGACACAGAAAACATTTGCTACATCAGTGGCACCAAATGCTTTCCTGGCCACGCAGTGAAAGCTCAGATCTTCCCAGCTCAGCATTTTAAGCTTCCCCTGGATCAGCCTTATTCACCTTAGGCAACTTTAAGACGGGTGGATTTCAACTCCCAGAATTCCCCAGCCAGGGGACTTCTGGGAGTCGAAGTCCGCCCGTCTTGCAGCTGCCGAAGTGGAGAAAGGCTGCTCAGAAGCCTGTGTCCGTCAGAAACCAGGCTCTCTTCCCTACTGGGAAGAGGCATGGATGATGGGAGGACAACATGGTCTGCCTTAGTCAGTGGACACTCTCCCCCCTCCTCAGAGGACCTCCAAGAGGTCACCCTGAATTTGGAACGAGGAGCTAGACAAGGGCCAACGGCATGCCAAGGTCCACCTAGGAGAGTCGTCAGCCTCTCATGGGGAGAATACCTCCTAGCCCCATTTCACAGGCTGTAGGTCACAGAACTCTCTCGTACTTCTGAACCTCCCCAAGATAGAACGTCTGAGGGAGCAAGAAGACTCTTACGAAATCCAGCTTCATGTCCTCTCAGGGGGCTCCAACCGACTCGAAGGCCGAGCCACTGCCCAAGACATCCTTCCAAGTACATCGGATGGGAAGTCCCATGTTCCCCAACCAGCCAGCACAGCAGGGATGATGGGCATTAGAGGTCCATCCATCGAGAGGTCAGCAAGGCAACGCTCGAGGCTCTGCTTCGACTCTTTGGCAGGGGATGTGGGGGGAGCCCTACTTTCCCAATCAGAAAGGCTACTGCCCTATTCTACCCCTTCACCCCTTCCCCACAAGTCCTTCCCCCTCCTCCCCTCCCCAAACGTTCCCCACCCCACCCCCCCAGCTACCCAACAGCCACTTCTGTCTGGATGAAATGGGTGCCACGAGCTCACCAATTGTTCCAGTTCCTCCCCCCCCAATGACCCATCCACCCCCCAGTCCTTTTTCTGCATCTCCCTCCCCCCATCCTGGTTTACACACCATGCCTATTTCTACCGTGGCCTTAGCTGCGCAGCCACAAACTGTTTGCATCGTTCAAAACATTGGATAAATCATCTTTTTCCCCTCCCCCCTTAGTTTTCTATTGTATTGTTTGCTTGTTGTTCGGAGGGATAGAAATCCCAGTCAATCAGAGGATTTGTGTGTGTGTGTGTGTGTGTGTTTTAAAAAGAGTCCTTCTACACACCGCCTATCCCAGGGCAGAAGAAGATACAGTGCTGATATCAGAATGCCGGCTTGGCGTATGTGCCACGTTCTCCTCAGACGCAGATCTCGATGGCGGTTGCCAAAACCATCTGGCCTTTGGCCTTGTCTGCCCGGCCGTCAGTCCTGCTTCCTCCGCCGGGGGAAGGGAGGCCAGGCTCCGAAGCCGTCAGCCGAGAGACGCTGCCCTCCGTCAGGATGGTCCTTTTAAGTGGAGTTGGGGTGCAGCCGCTGGGCGTCTCATGGCGGTGCGGGCCAGCCGAGAGCTTGTCCCCGGTGTGCTTGCGGGAACGATAGGATGGCCGTCGGCGCATCTCGGACATCAGGTCATACTTGATGAAGAGAAAAAGCTCCTTCACCGGGCAACGTTTCTCCGGGTCGAGGGCCAGCAAGCGTTGAAACATCCGCAGCGCGTTATCTGTGAAGCGGCGCCACTGAGAGGGGACGCCCGCCAGGCGCCCCTTTTGCCACCTCACAAACTCCTCAAAGAAAGAGTCCGAGGCCGTGGCCGCTTCCCAGGGGAAGTTGCCGGTCAGCACGCAAAAGATGAGCACCCCGAAAGCCCACACGTCGATGCTCGCATCCACCGTGAAACCCTCTGCCCGGCCTGCCTGGCACACCTCGGGCGCTGTGTACGGGATGGTGCCGCTGATGCGCTTCACCCGGCACCCCACCTTGCGCGTCATGCCAAAGTCGGCCAGCTTGACGCGCCGGCAGTCACGGTCAAACAGGAGGACGTTTTCCGGCTTGATGTCCCGGTGCACCAAGTTTTTGCTGTGCATGTAGTCCAGCGCCAGACCCAGCTGTTGCACGCAGCGCTTCACCATGTCCTCTGGCAGCCCCACCTGCAGGCAGACAGAGAAGTTGAGAGCTGAGTTTACAGCTGGAAGCGCCCAAACCCAGAAACATCTCACGCTATACTGTAATAGTGTAAAAGTTTAATGATAAGAAGGATCACGGGAGACATGATAGCAGTGTTCCAATATCTCAGGGGTTGCCACAAAGAAGAGGGAGTCAAGCTATTCTCCAAAGCACCTGAGGACAGGACAAGAAGCAATGGGTGGAAACTAATCAAGGAGAGAAGCAACCTAGAACTAAGGAGAAATTTCCTGACAGTTAGAACAATTCATCCGTGGAAGAACTTGCCTCCAGAAGTTGTGAATGCTCCAACACTGGCAGTTTTTAATCCCCGGGCCATGGACCAGTGCCGTTCCACGGTGCGCCAGAAAAACCAGGTCATGCAAAAAAGTGAAGCCCCCATCCATGCACATGTGAGATGCAAGTAGTGCACAAAACCATGCCCCCTTCAGTCCCTGATGCTCAAAAAGTTAGGGGCCGCTGCTCTAAATATTCAGAATATCACCTGCTATCTCATGCCTGTATATGTTCAGAACTGTTTAATGTCCTGTGATGGGAATATACGTTCTTCGGTAAGAAAGGCAGTACATTAGAATCAGTGGTGGGTTCCTACAGGTGCGGTCCACTCTATAGCACCGGTAGCGGCCCGCTGGTGATGTCACAGTACCGGTGCGGTTGGTTGCTGGTGCCTGGGCGCCACCATTTTAAAAAAATATATATATATTAATTTTTTTTTCTTCTGCGCATGCCCAGAAGCCGAGCTTCCGGCACTGCGCATGCGCTGCCTTCCTACCCTGCAGTGAGTCCAAGCAGGGGAGGATGGCTGAAGGAGTGTGTGAGACGCTGAAAGAACGGGCGGCAGGAGCTATCTCCATTCCCCTCCCTTCAGCAGTCCGAGAAGCCACGAACACGCAGTGATGATCCTAGGCATTTTTGCACATTCGAGACTTCTCGAGCTGTTGAGGGGAGGGGGAATGGGCAGCAGGACCTATCTCAGTTCCCCTCCCTTCAGCAGTCCAAGAAGCCACGCCCACCCAGTCACATGGCTGGCAAGCCACACCCACAAAATAAGCCACGCCCACAGAGTGGTAGTTAAAAAATTAGGAACCCGCCCCTGATTAGAATGCAAATTATTTTCATTGTAATGGAGCATCCTAACCCAGTCTTACCAATGGAAGACAATATTTATAGCTCAGGGTTGAACTGTGGGGTCCTTGGTGGTCTCTGAGCTTGGTTGTTTCCTTGCAGACCTTTCATGACCAAACTGTTATTGAATATTGGATTGTTTGTCTGAGTCGGTATTTCCTAGCTCCTCCTAATAATCAAGCTATAAACAACACTCCAATCAAGAGTGTTACCTAGTTTGGCAATGAAAGGTCTGCAAGGAAAACCACTAAGCTCAGAGAATATAAAGGATCCCATTATCCAGTCTTCCAAGATGACTTCCTTCTATGGCTTGCAAAAATCCCCAAAGACATGTAACGTCAAACCACTGAATGGTGGTGGAGGTTCCATGACAATGGTCCTCACTCAGCCCCAGGGCAACAGGCATAGTTTTGGAAAGTAGCAATCCAGACCATCTGACTATCTTCTGTGACAGAGGTGATAATTAATCTCACAAAGGAGAAGTTTGATCTTTCCCCGGACATCAGACATTAGAAAAGAAACCGTAGTTTAAAAGTCTAAGTAAAAATATTTATTTCGGTACAAAAACAATAAATCCTCATTAGTGTACATCTCTAATATAAAAGTAGGTCTTCCTTCAATGGAAGCCAGGAACAGAAGGAAAGAATGGAATGCACACATGCGTACAAGAACATATCAATCACGTGCTCAGGAATAAACCATTATATTAGATAGGGATGCTTCTCCCTGCATATACATATAACAGGCAATAAATCACTGTGTGACATTCTGGGCATGGATTATCTCCAGGGGTGGGCTGCTGGGGGTTCGCAGAGGTTCGGGAGAACCTCTAGCTAAAATTCTGTGCAGTTCGGAGAACCCCCAAATCCCACTCCTGGCTGGCTCCGCCCACCCCGCTGTAAACCGCTTAGAGAGGGCTGGTAAGCACTGCGAAGCGGTATATAAGTCTTAAGTGCTATTTCTATTGCTGTAACACCCCACTTGTCCATCTTGGTATTCTATTAGAAGACATCTTGCCTCACCTTCCATTCAGGTCAAGAAGGGGCAGCTGAAGTCCACCTACCTGGGGAGGAATGATGTCAAAAAGGTCTCCTCCAGGGGCGTATTCCTGAGCAAAGACATAGCAGTCCTCCGTCTCGAAGACCACATCAAACACTTTGATGATGAAAGGGCTGGAAGAGAGAGTATTGGTAATGCTGAATTCCCTCAGGAAATTCTTCAGTTTGGTCTTGTTCTTGTTGACAAATTTCAGAGCCATCTTGGTGCCTGTGGATGAAGAAGACGAGGCAAAGGAGAAGATGGTGAGCAACTCCCTGGATGATGGGGACCAAGGAAATACAATGGTTCTGGAAATCACTGCCCAGGTAAGATGGAACTGCCCAAAAAAATATGTTCTTTTAACAGGACTTTATAGAGTTGGCCATCCCACAATGAATGTATTTGATCAGTGGCTAATAAATGGTCACGGTTTTTAAGTCTTCTTGGGCTACAACTCTATGCTGGTTAATTCACAGTTTGTTGGCTAAGTTTGGCTCGGCATGTGGCATGAATTGAGACACTAGTTTATGAAACATGGGTTATGACGGTTGCAGTCTCCAAGGTCATGCGATTGCCACGTGTGACCTACCCAGCCGGCTTTTGATGAGCAAAATCAGTGGGGAAGCGAGATTTGCTTAAGGACCATGTCAGAAATGGTATAGAGTCTCCTGCTTGAGCAGGGGGTTGGACTAGATGAGCTACAAGGTCCCTTCCATTAATCTATCTATTTCTTCCTCTCTTTTTTGCCATTCTTAATCAATCAGAAATGTGGATCGTGCCCAGGGAGGGGAGAGAGACATCATATTTTGCCCCTCCCCGGAACTCACCTGTGCTCTTATGGGAGACCAGGTCCACCTTCCCGTAGGTTCCCTTCCCCAGCTCACGGATGAGGTCGTAGTGCTTGTTGATGTCCGTGCCGGAAAGCGTGCGGATGGCCAGCGACTGCATGTCCTCCGTTATCAAGGGGACTCCACAACAGGCCAGCTTGCGTGACGGCTCTTGCTCAATGGAGGCGGCGCTCATGGTCATACTGAAAAGGGGAAAGAGGGAGGTTTTGCTCATCCGTCATCGAAATCGGTTGGTTACAGTCATTAACCAGCGCCAGGGAATTGGCGTTCCGATAACCCAAACTAAATTGACAGTATCGGGGTCATTAGGAAAGGTACACAGAGAGAGAATGTTGGCTCAAAGACAATATGCAATTTTTTTTAAATGCTAAGGGGCTCGCACAGGCTTCATAGGTGAGGCCAGAGAGAAGAGAGATTAACAATCCGGTTAGCATAAACGCTAAAATAGCAACACAAAGAGTATATATACCATATTTTTCGGAGTATAAGACGCACCGGTGTATAAGACACACCTTAGTTTTGGGGGAGGAAAATAGGGGAAAACAATCTGCCTACCAGGTATTCATCTGGCTAGCGTCCTTAGTCTGGTCAGCTTCAGCACATTATTTTATCCCCTGGTTAGGACTTTAAAAAACCTCCTTCTGAGAGAGTGACAATGAAAGAGCCTGCAAGCCAGTAAGAGCTGGGAAGATCGTTAGCACCTGGTTAGGGCTAGAAAAAACTTATTCGGAGCAAGTAGAGCAATGAAAAAAAATTCTGCAAAGACTTAGGGCTGGAAAAACATTCTTTGGAGAGACTAACAATGAAAAAGCCTGCAAGGTAAGAGCTGGAAAGATCTGTTAGCACCTAGTTAGGGCTGGAAAAAAAAGCTACATTCGAAGTATAAGATGCACCCAAATTTTCAGCCACTTTTAGGGAGGAAAAAGGTGCGTCTTATACTCCAAAAATACAGTATATATGCATATATATATATATATATATATATATATATATATATATATATATATATATATATATATATATATATATATATATATATATATATATATATATATATATATATATATATATATACCGATAAAGAAGCGATTGCCATCACGATCTCTGGAACATTTAAAATTTTATTTAAAACTACTATCAAAATTGCTAAGCTTTCGTCAACCCCTGTTGACTTCGTCAGAGTGTAAAATCCCCATGGAAGAGATGCTTGCTTGAGGGGGAGGAAGGCAGAAGAAACACCTTCAAAGCAATGCCTGATAGCCCTGCCTTACCCCCTAGGGAGAGAAAGAGGCAATACACCATGGGAAAATCGTCATCTGTCAGCATGACTAAGGCAGAAACAATTAAGTCAATTACAGGAGAGAAAAAAGGGTGTGGACCAATTACACGTGCAAAGTCTAAATTGACAGTCATTACATAAATTGATAGGCATACTATAAAAGCAAGCATCTCTTCCATGGGGATTTTACACTCTGACGAAGTCAACAGGGGTTGACGAAAGCTTAGCAATTTTGATAGTAGTTTTAAATAAAATTTTAAATGTTCCAGAGATCGTGATGGCTGTCACTTCTTTATCGGTAAATATGCCTGGAACTCGCATTTTTAGAACAATCCTTAATATATATATATATGCATATATATATGGATGGATGGATACATGATAGATAGATAGATAGATAGATAGATAGATAGATAGATAGATAGATAGATAGATAGATAGATAGATAGATAGATAGATAGATAGATAGATAGATAGATAGATAGATAGATAGGGATGGATGGATGGATGGATGGATGGATGGATGGATGGATGGATGGATGGATGGATGGATGGAGATAGAGATAGAGATAGAGATAGAGATAGATAGATGATAGATAGATGATAGATGATAGATAGATAGATAGATAGATAGATAGATAGATAGATAGATAGATAGATAGATAGATAGATAGGGATGGATGGATATATATAGAGATAGAGAGATAGAGAGATAGAGAGATTATATATATATATATATATATATATATATATATAGAGAGAGAGAGAGAGAGAGAGAGAGAGAGAGAGAGAGAGAGAGAGAGAGAGAGAGAGAGAGAGAGAGAGAGAGAGAGAGAGAGAGAGAGAGAGAGATATGGACGGATGGATGGATGGATGGATGGATGGATGGATGGATGGATGGATGATATAGATGATAGGTAGATAGAAAGATGAGAGAGAGAGAGAGAGAGAGAGAGAGAGAGAGAGAGAGAGAGAGAAGAGAGAGAGAGAGAGAGAGAGAGAGAGAGAGAGAGAGAGAGAGAGAGAGAGAGAGAGAGAGAGAGAGAGAGAGAGAGAGAGAATCCTTATCAGAAGCATATTTAGGTAGAAATACAAAGCAATTGATCATTGTGTTTTATTTACTTGCAAAGAGCAGTCAGTAAGTAAAACTGTAAGGGTTGGAAACATTAAGTAAAAACTCATTAAGTGAAAGAGTAGCAGTTGGAAACTTATCAAGGAGAGATGCAACCTAGAATTAAGGAGGGATTTCCTGGCAGTGAGAACAATTAATGGCTTATCTCTGAAAGCTGTGGGTGCCCCATCACATCAGCGGTGGGTTGCTCCCAGTTCGGACTGGTTCTTAGAACCGGTAGCACCGACGGCAGGCGGCTCCGCCCACCCGGCTGGGATGCTTCTGCGCAAGCGCACTTGTGAACCGTTAAGAAAATCATTTAGAACCCAGCACTGCATCACATGGTTTTTAAGAAGAGACTGGACATCCATTTGTCCAGAAAAGTGTAGGGGGTTGGACTAGAAGACCTCCAAGGTCCCTTCCCACTCTGTTATACTCTTACTGTTGCTTCTACTATTAAGAGGGATCGAGAAAGACATACCAAACCCAATTTCCTTAAAATAATGTCCTGTATTTTCTGTCCAAAGGAAGGAAATCCCCAATATTTTCACCCAAACTGAACATATATGTATTTTTATCCACAAAGAGGCTACTGGCTTGAAAGCCCTTGGAAGTTGCTAATTCAAATGGTTGCATAGAATCCCAACAAGGGTACAACAAGGATCATTAGCTGGGTTCACAAAATCCTAAACCCAGGTTGTCAAAAACACAGTCGCTATATTTATATATCACAAACAAATAAAGCATAGGATGATGTTATTCACTCAGGATGCTAAGACAATAGATGGGTTTCCTTGACATGATGATGTTGTTGATGATAATGATAATGATGATAATGATGATCATCATCATCATGATCTTCCTCATCATCAATTATCGACCCCATAATCCCTTGCGTAATCCCTTGCGGAGTCTGGGCAACTGAATGGAGCTGAATGTTTACTAGCCAGATGCCCTTCCTGTCACCAATGCGGAGTTTTGCTCAGCAGATATATTCTCAGTGTGCTCAGAGAGAGAAATATCTGCCTGCCTAGGATCAAACTCACAGCCTCATGATTGTGAGGCGAGAGCTCTACTTCTAGGTACCACTCAATGATGATGATGATGATGATGATGATGATGATGATGATGATGATGATGATGATGATGATGATGATGATGATGGTATCCTTTCAGTCTGGCTGGTGTCAGGTTTGATGGTGTCCACCCATCATGTTCTTTGGCAGCCTGGTTCCCTTTTACCACTAACTCTTCCCAACATAATTGCTTTCATCAGTAAATTCCCCCACACGAGATGGCCAAAAATAAGTGAGACGCAGTTTCATGATTTTGCCTTCTAGTGACATGTCTGGTGTTATGTGTTCCAAAATTTGCTTCTCCCTTGATACACTAAGCCATAAAGCCCTCCGTCCCATTTTAGCTAGCCTAGAGTCTTCTGTCAACTTAGCCTTCAAGTTTCCTGGGAAATAAAATTTCCCTTTCCAAAGCACCCAAAGGCCAGACAAGGAACAATGTATGGAAACTGACCAAGGAGAAATTCAACCTGGAAATAAGGAGAAATTTTCTGACAGTGAGAACAATCAACCGACGGAACAGAAGTTGCCTTCAGAAGTTGTGGGAGCTTCATCACTGGAAGCTTTCAAGAAGAGACTGGACTGCCATCTGTCAGAAACGGTGTAGGGTCTCCTGCTTGGGTAGGTGGGCGGGTTGGACTAGATGACCTGCAAGGCCCCTTCCAACTCTGTTAGTCTGTTAAAATCCCAAGGGCTGCGTGAACATCTCCCTTTACAGGAGCAGGTGGAGAAGCCACATCCATCTCTTTGCTCTAAATATGTCAGCCTCTGCTTCCGTAGCTCCTGCATGAAACCTTTCTGAGGTCCCTTTGACTGCCACTTAATCTGTCCTGGTTTAGCCCTGGGCTGCTAGTACCCGTATTTCCCTTTCCCAAGACAGAATCCGAGTGAGAGTAAGCCTAGCTTAGCAAGTCCTGGATTTGTATCAGACTTATTATCTTACTCCCTGTGTAAGAGGAACAGCAGTAACACACAGCTCAGGATGACTCGTTTAACCTGAGTCCCACCTTTGCACTTAGCCAAAACTTATTTTAAGCACGATTAGAGTAGAGTAGAGTAGAGAAGAATAGAATAGAATAGAATAGAATAGAATAGAATAGAATAGAATAGAATAGAATAGAATAGAATAGAATAGAATAGAATAGAATAGAATAGAATAGAAAAGAAAAGAAAAGAAAAGAAAATAGAAAAGAATAGAATAGAATAGAATAGAATAGAATAGAATAGAATAGAATAGAATAGAATAGAATAGAAAATAGAAAATAGAAAATAGAAAATAGAAAATAGAAAAGAAGAATAGAATAGAAAATAGAAAAATAGAATAGAATAGAATAGAATATAGAAAAGAATAGAATAGAATAGAAAATAGAAAAATAGAATAGAATAGAATAGAATAGAATAGAATAGAATAGAATAGAATAGAATCTGGAAGGGACCTTGGAGGTCTTCTAGTCCAGCCCCTTCCTCAAGCAGGAGAACCTATACTATTTCAGACAAATGGCTGTCTAGTCTCTTCTTAAACCTCCAGTGATGAAGCACCCACAATTTCTGAAGGCAAGCTATTCCACTGGTTAATTGTCTTCACTGTTAGGAAGTTTGACTGATCGATCGATCGATTGATTGATTGGCATACAGCAATTGAAATTCAAGCTTTCAAACATGCAAGCTGGCTGGGGAATTCTGGGAGTTGTAGTCCACCCTTCTTCAAGCTGCCAAGGTTGAGAAACAGCACCGTGATAGACGCTTCTGGCAGTGGTTATTTAGAAAACACAGACTAGGAGTAATGTTGCAATCTGATCAGATGTTCATCTTTCCAGATTCTTTCATTTTTCTTTCGCTGTCTTCCCTGTTTCCTTGTTGGTGTCTTTTTCTGCGACAGAGCAAAATATCCTGCAAACAACCGGCAACCTCATCCACATTGCAGGCTGCATTTAATAGAGCTCTGTTCCAGTCTAACAGGTTTTTTAAAAGGGATTTTTTTGAAGTCCTTTAAAAGGACAGTAATTGCAACTCCTTATATTTGCAGTGTCTATAAGGTAAAGAGGCTTTCTACATATCTTCCTTTCATTTAGATCATGCTTAAGAGAAATTGCTGAAGGACCTATGTTCAACATGCATTTTTCCTAATGCAGCAGGTTTTAAAAAAATAAAAATTTGCCTGACATACGCTTTCTTTTCCAAAGTTATCTAATCTAATTGGCATTTATGGTGGGGTTTTGTTTTCTTTGCAGACTCTTGATTCATTCGGGGAGTTTTGAAGCTAAGCTCTATTATGAATGCACAAATATATTTCCACCAGAGTTTTTATAGCCTTAACTGGAAGAGTATGCAGTATTCTAAAATCAGGGTTTTTTGGGGATTGCTCTTATTCCATTAGTAAAGAGATTAAAATTCAACAGTTATTCCCTGCATAGCCAGATTTGTCTGTTTCGATATCTTCCACGTTCAGATCCATTGTTTAAAATTCAGCTCTTTCCATCCTTATTAAAATTCCCACCGATCCTCCCTCTTTAATTTATATTCAGCATTCTGCTGGAATTATCATCTGAAGATAATTCTGCCCATTATTTTTCCCCTCAGATTTTCAATCTTCTGGGACCGGGAAAACCTGTGTGCTACCAGAAACACCAGGTTGGGGCTGAAAATATGAATTGTTCAGTTCCTATCTGCCATCAAAGTTGGCAAGATGCTGTAGCTGGAGATTATGGGACTGAAGAGCAACACAGCTGCCGAACACCAGATGTTAGAAGGCAGCCCCTTACTGTTATCAAGGCTACATACGTATAATGTACTGTATGTAGTAGATGTATGTATCAAGATAATCTATACATATAAAAGTCAAATACCACTCACACATCATCACGAACTCTCCAGAACCGTAAAGCCTACAAACTTGAAACTTGGCACATATGTTCCTCTTGGCTTCTAGGTGCTTGCTAAGAAAGGATTTTTTGAAATGACCATCAGATCATTAGTATTTCTTACATTATTATTAACACGCTCTGGTGCTAAGGAGTTAGATGTTCTACTCCCCCTCCCCACCTGAAAAGAACTCTGTTCCAACTGCCAGTGGGCGTGGCCAGCGCATGACTCATCCGGGCTGGGAGTTTGGACATTCTACTCCACACTAAGGAGTTCAGTTTCGTAGCGAAGCACGGGTATCCAGCTACTAGTCATGTATATATCGAGAGAAGCAACCTAGAACTAAGGAGCAAATTCCTAACGGTTAGAGCAATTAATCAGTGGAACGACTTGCCTCCAGAAGTTGTGGGTGCTCCATCACTGGAGGTTTTCAAGAAGAGGAATGGACAACCATTTTTCTGAAATGATTTAGGATCTCCTGCTTGAGCAGGGGGTTGGACTTAGAAGGCCTCCGAGGTTCCTTCCAACTCTCTTATTCTGCTTTAATGGCAAGAATCACATCTTTTTTTCAATTTATCCCATTCAGATTCTGTTGCCTTCTGGTTTTTCATCTGTTATTGGATTGTGTAAATCCCAGAGGCCAGAACGTTGTACAACCAATCTTGTACGAATTAATGGTGGTCCTTGTTCTCTGGGTTTTAGTGCACTCGTACATCAGTGAAACCCAAAGCATTGTGTAGTTTACAACCAGCCATGCATCAGATTGCAACAAGCAAGTTTCATTTACCCTGATTAAGTATCCTACCAGAGGACCAGACCACTGTTACTCTCTTAATAAAACTTCCCCAGGGTCTTTCATCCATGGAAACAGGAAGACAAACCCACGTGAATTTCTTAACTCTTTAACATTCACACAAGACAGACGGCCAGATAGAAAATGAAGCCCATCACCCACAGCATACAGAAGGAAGCCGTCAACAAAGATCCAGCACCCTTATTGTTGTAAGCTAGTGTTGGAAGAAATATCCATCTGGTTCAGGTTCAAGTGGGGAGAAAGACACTGGAAACATGGAGGCTGATTGAAAAGATGATTTATTAATGGACCACATAGGTTTGAGGTCCTGGGCAGCTGAACACATCGAGTGGAGAGAGAGAGAGAGAGGTATTTATACCCTCTCTTGGGATTTGAACTTGAGCTTCCTGTTCCTGTGCAAGAACATGTATTCTATTGGCTGTTGTCAGACTCCCATGGGGTGATGTGGGGTCATCTTTGTCTGAGATAAGTTTGGTTGAAGTTTGTTGGGTAATGCAATGTCCTTAGGAGATTGTGCAATGTGGTGAACTCTGCTGCTAGATAATCCTATTATGTCCTGGAGGGCCATGTCTTAATCCCATCACCCTGGAGCTGAAGGTCTTTTGTCTTGTAGATAGGATGGCCCAGTCTTTCTCAATGGGCACCATATATCTGCTGGGGGCAGGGAACTGAAGCTCTGAGTTTCTGTCTCCCTTAAGATTTCTATTTATCTTTTAGGGGAAATATAATATTCTGACTTTTTAATATTTCCTAAAATATTTCATTCTTCTAGGAGGGTTGGGTGCTAACTTTCTACACTAGTAATTATAAATCACGGTTGGCTGAATAAACCACACTGGCTGGGTTCCCACACCTTCAAAATTCTCGATTCACAAATGAAGAACTTGGATTCACACCATATGCTACTGACTGAGCAGATCCTATTCGGGTTCTGGTGCATTTTGTGAACCCTGGGAAATGTACGAAATAGCCAGATTGCAGTGATTAAGGCAGCAGGCTAGAAACCAAGAGATTGTGAGTTGTAGTCCCGCCTTAGGCACGAGGCCACCTGGATGATTTTGGGCCGGTCACTCTCTCCCAGCCCTAGGAGGAAGGCAATGGCAAACCCAGTGTAGGAGGTGACCAGGCTGAGCATGAGGGCGGGGTCAAATGCATCTGTAGAAAGTTAGCACCCACCCCTCTCTTAGAAGAATGAAATATTCTAGGAAATATTAAAAAGGAAGAATATTTCCCCTAAAAGAGAAATACAAAATCTTAAATGAAACAGAAATTCAGCCTCAGCTCCCTGCCCCCCACAGCAGATATTTTGGTGCCTATCTACAAGACAAAAGACCTTCACCCTCAGGACCATAATAGGATTAGCCCTCTACCCATCTAGCAGCAGAACACAACACATGGCACCTGGGGATATTACATCAGCCCAAGGTTCAACCAAACTTATCTCAGACAAACAGGACTCCACATGGGAGTCTGACAACAACCAATAGAATACATTTCTTGCACAGGAACAGGAAGCTCAATGGCAAGGCCCAAGGGAGGGTAATAATACCTCTCTCTCTCAAACCCATGGGTTCAGCTGCACCAGGACCTAAAACTCATGTGGTCCTGTCCATCAATAAACCATCTTTCCAATCAGCCGCCATGTTTCCAGTGTGTTTCTCCCCACTTAGAACTGAACCCAGACGGACATTTCTTCCAACATATCATTAGTTTGGAATCTCTACACTCCTGTAAGAGACCTAAGTCCAGCACACACACCCCTTTGAAGTCCATTGACTCTTATCTGATGCCCATTTGCCTTTACCGTTCATAGTTCAGATTGCAAGTAGTCCTTGACGTACGACCACAACGGAGCCCAAAATTTCTGTTGCTAAGTGAGACATTTGTTGTCAATCCCTTTTTTTCAGTGGCGGCGTAACTTTGAACGGTCGCTAAACGAATGGTTGCTTTCTGTATTTGTGTTGCTTCAATCACACCACTGTGGCTACCGTGTTGTAGACCTTCCCCCGACGGAGACCCCTGCCCTAATGGCTGGGAATTATGGCATTCTAGCTCCAGGACATTTAGAGGGCACCAGAATGCCTAAAATACAATTAAATTTGGATTAATCTGACATTCTCTACATCCCAACCAAAACCAAACAGGTCTTGATCTCTTCAGAAGCTTTAAATCCAGATGGTTTTAACTCCCAAGCCCTGCAAAGCTGCCTCCTTTAATTCTCCTGATACCCCGAACCCTGGAAGGTACCGCTGGTGCCAAGTGTAATTGGCAACTCGTTGGCAGCTCATTGAGAAGGCTGGAGGACACGTGGTAAGAGGCGGAGGGTTGACATCATCGGCTAAACCCAGCCAGATTCAGAAAGGAGGGGAGAGTGGGGAGGAATTACAGAACTGGGGAACAACTGCCCTATTATTAAGTGGTGTGAAATAGAACAGAATGGGAGCCAAGGAAAGAAAAAAATCAGTGCAGTTAGGAACCAAGAGATGGGAGGGCAGAGAAAAGGGCTTAGGGACCTCCAAAATAGCTAGAAGGCTCACTCTCAACCTCTCCAAACTTGGCAACTCGAAGACTTGTGGACTTCAACTCCCAGAATTCCCCAGCCATATTTATAGTCAGGAAGGCTAGTTGTAGAGAGAGAAAAACAAAACAATTGCAACCAGCCTGCCTTCCGTTGAGAACCTGTATACAGGTAGTCCTTGACTTAGAACAGTTTGCTTAGTGACCGTTACAACGGCACTGCAAAAAGTAACTTATGACCATTTTTATGAGCCGCAGTGGCACAGTGGTTAGAATGCAGTACTGCAGGGCTACTTCTGCTGCCTGCCGGCTGCCTGCAATTGGGCAGTTCAAATCTCACCAGGCTCAAGGTTAGACTCAGCCTTCCGTCCTTCCGAGGTGGGTAAAATGAGGACCCAGATTATTGGAGGAAAATATTCTGACTCTATAAACCGCTTAGAGAGGTGTGAAGAACTGTAAAGTGATATATAAGTCTGCTACTGCCATTGCTATTTTTCACACTTATGACCGTTGCCACATCCCCACAGTCACATGACTTACATTTGGATGCTTGACCACTGACTCACATGTATGATGGTTGCAGTGTCCTGGGGTCACACGATCCCCTTTCGCAACCTTCTGACAAGCAACGTCCAGGGGAAAACCAAGTTCACTTAACAACTTTATTACTAATTTACCAACTGCAGTGATTCACTTAACAAATGTGGCAAGAAAAGTTGTAAAATGCAACAAAACTTCCCATTTAACAAATTTCTCATTTAGCAACATTGTTTTGACCTAGGCTTCCTGGTTAAATAAGACGGCACAAACGGCGTCCCACAAACCTCTTTTATTTGTAACGGCTGATAATTATTTTCATTATCAGCCGTAATAAGTCCAAACAAAGGAAAACAAGTCTGACTAAAGTCTTTCAGGGAAAGGCAGATAACACACACAAACCTTGCTCTTCTCTGGCAAACTGCCAAGGATCAATTTGCAGGAAAAACTTGGCAAGTTCAAACAGGAACAAAAACTGAGTCGGAGTTGCAATGACGAGATCTAGAGATGAACTGAGTTGCTTCCTGCAACAAACCCTTTCGTGTTCTACACTTATATAGCCTATGGGAGGGGCCAATTATCTCCAAGCCTTACTCCTGAGTAGTCCTTCTCCTCTGTACCTGTTCTTGCCTTCTGGCAGCTCTGCGCATGCGCGCATTGAGAACAGGCTCCCCTTGTTCCTCTGCCTCGCTCATGTCAACCTCTGGAGGTTCTGGAGGTGGGACAGACCTCCCAAATGGCCCTGGCTAGATCCCTGCCTCTGGCACTGAGCCTTCTCCAGACTCCAGGCTTGGCCCAGGTTCCTCCCCAGCCTCCTCGCTGTCCGACGCTGCTGCCAGCTCCACAGGCCACATATATATATAGGGATATAGATATAGATATAGATATAGATATAGATATAGATATAGATATAGATATAGATATAGATATAGATATAGATATAGATATATATACATATATATATAGAGAGAGAGAGAGTTATATATAGATATAGATATAGATATAGATATAGATATAGATTAGATAGATAGATAGATAGATAGATAGATAGATAGATAGATAGATAGATAGATAGATAGATAGATAGATAGATAGATAGATAGATAGATGATAGATAGATAGGGTAATACACACACACACACACACACACACACACACACACAAACAAATAGAAATAAGTATAGAATAGAATAAGAATTTTCTTATTCTATTTCTATTTCTATTATTTCTATTAATTCTATTTCTATTTCTATTTATTTCTATTTCTATTATTTCTATTTCTATTTCTATTCTATTCTTTATTTTGGAGAGATGGCTTCATGTATTGGGTAAAGAGTTGAACTAGGAGCAAGGAGACTCAGATTCACAGACCCTCCCTGGGGACCTGGAGCTCTCAGTTCTACCTATTTCACAGAGGTGGTTCTTGTGCTGAAAAGTGGGAGGCCCATGTGGATTCCCTTGACCTCCTCAAGGAAAGGCAGGAAAGAAATCTAACAAAAACAAAACAAAACAAAAGAGATTTATCCTCTTGGTACAGCCATTCCCCAACGGCATCAGACTACATATCTATTCACAGGGTTACACTCCAATCTCGTACCATGCTTAACAGGGGCGGGTTCCTAATTTTTTTACTACCACTCTGTGGCCGTGGCTTATTTTGTGGGTGTGACTTGCCAGCCATGTGACTGGGTGGGTGTGGCTTATCAGACTGCTGAAGGGAGGGGAACTGAGATAGGTCCTGCCGCCCATTCCCCCTCCCCTCAGCAGCTCGAGAAGCCTCAAACGTGTGAAAATGCCTAGGATCATCACCGTGCGTTCGTGGCTTCTCGGACTGCTGAAGGGAGGGGAATGGAGATAGCTCCTGCCACCTGTTCTTTCAGCGTCTCACATGCTCCCTCAGCCATCCTCCCCTGCTTGGACTCACTGTGGGGTAGGAAGGCAGCGCATGAGCAGTGCCAGAAACTCGGCTTCTGGGCATGCGCAGAAGAAATTTTTTTAAAAAAAATATTTTAAAAAAAATGGAGGCACCCAGGCACCGGCAACTGACCGCACCGGTACTGTGACGTCACCAGCAGGCCGCTACCGGTGCTATAGAGTGGACCACACTGGTAGGAACCCACCACTGATGCTTAACCAGGTCTTCCAAGATCAAACAAGTGCACTGGCATCGTATCCTATTTCTGTTCATTGGAATCTTGCTTGAACTTTCAGAGACTAAATGTGCGTGTAAACCCAGCCTACATGCTCCAGTGAGGGTTCCATATCTTATGAAAAACCATAAATTTTTATGGTTCATTTGGAAATCGGATCAACCGTGTTGAGTGAACCAGTAGTGGGTTCTAAAACCCTTTACTACCCGTTCATGTGCATGCTCGCATACGCGCGATGCTTCTGCGCGTGCGCGACGCTTCTGTGCATGTGCAGAAGCGTCCCAGGTGGGTGGACGGAGCCTCCCACTGCTGGCGCTACCGGTTCTTAGAACCGGGCCGAACCGGGAGCAACCCACCGCTGGAGTGAACCCAACCCAAATCGAAGGATAATATTTTGACTGAAATGGCTAAAACAATAGATGCTGTCCTTAGTTTTCCACTGCTAGTCTGTGAAAGGTCAAGGCAGAGTGTCTCTGGGCATGTGCAGAGTGCCTTTCTTGCATTGAGGTTTATTCTCTACAGGCTTGGTGAGTTCTTGGTTCATTTCGTCCTTGGAAAGCGTAGCTTCCCATGACCTAGTGGGCAAGCATCCCATAAAACCCTGCAGGCATTCCAGGTAGCTGGCTTGTCGTGACACTCAAAGAATGTTCTCTCCAGCCAGCTTGGGAGCTTGGCAACACATCAGCCTACTCACCACAGGCTGCAGCTCCAAAGCCTCTCCATAAATGAGCATCGCTCACATTACGCGGCTTCCTTAGGCTTGGGTTCATGCACTGCTTTTTGTCTATAAGCCGTAATTGGGGGTTTATTTCACAAGCCCCTGTCCGCAAACCCATGTGGCGCAATGTATGAACCTACCAGTTAGCAACTTCCTACATCTTTCTTAATCAGGAGCTCAGAAATAGGACCTTACCCCCAGGGGCGGGTTCCTAATTTTTTTACTACCACTCTGTGGGCGTGGCTTATGTCAGCCATGTGAGCGGGTGGGCGTGGCTTGCCAGCCATGTGACCGGGTGGGCGCGGCTTCTCGGACTGCTGAAGGGAGGGGAATGGAGATAGCTCCTGCCGCCCGTTCTTTCAGCGTCTCACGCGCTCCCTCAGCCATCCTCCCCTGCTTGGACTCACTGTAGGATAGGAAGGCAGCGTATGCGCAGTGCCGGAAGCTCGGCTTCTGGGCATGCGCAGAAGAAATTTTTTTTTGAAATGTAGAAAAAATTATTTTTTGAAAAAATGGTGGCGCCCAGGCACCGGCAACCGACCGCACCAGTACTGTGACGTCACCAGCGGGCTGCTACCGGTGCTATAGAGTGGACCGCACTGGTAGGAACACACCACTGCTTACCCCCCACCTGGTTGAACTTTCAAGTAAACATGACAATAACGCAGTGTTTCTCCACCTTGGAAACTTAAGATGCATGGATTTCAGCTCCCAGAATGATCATTATTATGGTTTGTCTCACGGTTAGCTAGATGTTCGCACTAGATTTGGCATTTTTATCACCTATCAAGTCCTTCCCAAGGACCTGGGCTAGGCAGATGTGGATGTCTGAGGGTCTTAAAAGTATCATCGCAGGATGTAAGTTGTTTCGAGTAAGGCTGCCTTTTGCAATTGACTGACGGTGAATTCGTCAATGCCGATGGTGTTCAAGTGGTTGCTCCAGATGTTTTGGGATGGCACCTAAGGCGCCTGTTACTGTTGGTACTTCCTTTGCTTTCATTTGCCACAGTCATTCTATTCCTATTTGTAGATCTTTGCATTTTGTTATATTCTCCACTTCTTTCTCGTATTTTCTCCTGTCCCCAAGTTCTGCCACGTCCACTATCAAGACTTTTTTTTTGTCTTATTGACAATTGTTAAGTCTGAGGTGTTTAGGTGATAGCTGCTTGTCTGTTTGAAGTCTAAAGTCCCATAGCTGCTCTTCTTCTTCTTCTTTCTTCTTCTTCTTCTCCTTCTCCTCCTCCTCCTCCCCCCTCCTCTTCTTCTTCTTCTTCTTCTTCTTCTTCTTCCTCCTTCTTCTCCTCTCCCCCCCTCCTCCTTCTTCTCCCCTCCCCCCTCCTCCTCCTCCTCCTCCTCCTCCTCCTCCTCCTCTTCTTCTTCTTCTTCTTCTTCTTCTTCTTCTTCTTCTTCTTCTTCTTCTTCTTCTTCTTCTTCTTCTTCTTCTTCTTCTTCTTCTTCTTCTTTCTTCTCCTCCTCCTTCCTCCTTCTTCTCCCCTCCTCCTCCTCTTCTTCTTCTTCTTCCCCCCTCCTCCTTCTCCCCTCCCTCTTCTTCTTCTTCTCTCTTCTTCTCCTCCTCCCTCCTCTTCTTCTTCTTTCTCCTCCTCCTCCTCCTCCCCCCCCCCAAAGTGCAGGAGTGTTGATCCATTGATTGTGTCAGGAATTGACTGACCAGCTTTATCACCAGAACCGGACTGTGGGCTGAGAGAGTGAGCGAAAATCACCCAGCCAGTTTTCATGCCTAAAGCAGGACTGGAACTTACCATCTCCTGGTTTCTAGCCTGGTGCCCTTCACCACTAGACCAAACTCGCTTTGCTTTGAGAGTCCCCGTATTAACTTAAAAATGTACGGGGGATTGCATACACTCCTTGGCTTCATTAATCCAGCCTCGATTAATAATAAATCACACTGCTCTGTTGGTTTAAGTCCTCGCCCCTCCCCTGAACCTCTGAGAACATTCTGCATCAAATTCCTGAAGCCCCAACGATTGATTAGAACGTATTGATATTAATTACTGCATCATTTTAATTGCAGTTTTCTTGAAAGGGATGTGGTGGGTCCCCTCTGCTAGCACAAATCATCCCCCCCCCCCGTGATTTAGGGCAGAGATTTCTCTGCCCTAAATCACAGCGACCTCCAAGCTCAGAAGAAGGCAGGGCAAACCACATTACAGATTACAGATTATTAGAGTTGGAAGGGACCTTGTAGGTCATCTAGTCCAATCCCCCGCTCAAGCAGGAGTCCACTTCTACATTGGGCCAGAAAAGCAGCATGGAGATACTTGACTCAAGTTCAAAATGAAGCGTTCTCAAACTAATCTCCAAGTGTCTGTGGAAAACACAGTGAGCAGTGATTAGAATGCAGTATTGCAGGCTAACTCTGCCGACTGTCAGCAGTTCGATCCTGACCGGCTCAAGAGAGGGCTGTAAAAGCACTGTGAAGCGGTATATAAGTCTAAGTGCTATTGCTATTCCTTCCTTCCTTCTTTCCTTCCTTCCTTTCTGCCTGCTTGCCTGCCTGCCAGCCATGGTGCACAGTGGTTAGAATGCAGTATTGCAGGCTAACTCTGCCGACTGCCAGCAGTTAGATTCCTGACCGGCTCAAGGTTGACTCAGCCTTCCATTTATTTATTGTTTGTTTGTTTGTTTGTTTGTTTGTTTGTTTGTTTGTTTGTTTGTTTGTTTATTCATTCATTCATTCATTCATTCATTTTGTGAGATTTATATACCGCCTCACAGTGCAAGCATTCTCTAAGCGGTTTACATCAGTAAGCAATGTATATTTTATATTGCTCCCAACAATCTGGGTCCTCATTTTACCTACCTCGGAAGGATGGAAGGCTGAGTCAACCTTGAGCCGGTGAGATTTGAACCGCTGACCTGCGGATCAGTGTCAGCTAAAGTGGCCTGCAGTACCTGCCTCTAACCGCTGCGCCACCTCGGCTCTTTTACCCATCCTTCCAAGGTGGGTAAAATGAGGACCCAGATTGTTGGGGGCAATAGGCTGACTTTGTAAACCACTTAGAGAGGGCTGTAAAAGCACTGTGAAGTGGTATATAAGTCTAAGAGCTATTGCTTTTCCAGCAACCAACCATAAAACCCGGCGGCTTATTCCCTTTTATCCCTGGTATTATTCAGCTGTCTTTGCAGCACGCTTGGCTCTGTGGCTAGACAGTGGCCGCTCGCTGGGAACAAAACACAATTAAGTCTCCTCTCTCTTATCTCAAGAGCCGTCTTTCTTGTCTCCTGCTGCTCAGGTACCCAATTTAGCTGCCTCTGCCTCCCCTCCGAGCCCCACCAGCTGCTCCCTCGTCTGCTTTGTCTCTTTCCCTCCCTCCTTCCTTCCCTCTTTATCTTTGCTGCCTTTGTTCCTTTGCTAACCTCCATCCCTCACCTCTGTCCCACTCCTTTCAGCAATCTCTTTGATGCCTTCAGCAATCGGCTTGGAGCAAAATCTTCTCCGGATCTTCGCCGACAACTCACCTCCAAAGCAGGTTTTCCTACCGAGGAGAGGGAGGAGTTCAAATCTCTTTCTTTCCCAGCCTGCTTCAATCCTGGGGTGGGCAAACATTTTTTTTTTAGGCAACAGACCTCCCCCTTATAACTTTCTGTGGCATGCCAGGGACCACCCTCTAATACAGCGGTCACCAACTGGTGGTCCGAGAGAAAATTTTGGTGGTCCACAGAAAAATTATTTGCATTTTTTATATTGCACTAAATCAGGGGTCTTCAAACTACGGCCCCTGGGCCAGATACGTGCAATGAACGTTTGTGTTGCTGCAGAGAGTCTCCCTCTTTGGGGTCTTTTTGTGCGGGTCAGAGGGGGGCAGAAATTGCAACTAGGGGTCTGCTTCAGCCTCCTGGTGTGCGGCTTTGGGTGAAGGCTGGAGGGAAGCGCCGCTGATGGCGAAGAGCCGGAGGGCCTTGTTCCAGTGGGACTGTATCATGGCCTGGAACTGGCTGACCATCTCAGCCCGCTAAGCCTCCAGGCGCCGGTACCTGGCCTTGCACTCCCGCAGGTCTTCCCTCTGCTTGGAAAGTCTATGCTCATAGTCCTCAGTGAGGTGCTTCTGCTGAGCCTCCTTCTTGGTCAGATCCAATTTGAACTGAGCCAGCTGTTTTCCCATCTCTTTCTCTTGGCCAGTCTGGCGAAGAGAAGGACCAGGGGTGACATGATAGCAGTGTTCCAATACTTGCGGGGATGCCACAGAGAGGAGGGGGTCAGGCTGTTCTCTATGGCACCAGAAAGCCAAACAAGGAATAACGGATGGAAGCTGACCAAGGAGAGATTCAACCTGGAAGTGACGAGAAACTTTCTGATGGTGAGAGCGATCAACCAGTGGAACAGCTTGCCAGTGGAGGTTGTGAGAGCCCCAACACTTGCGACCTTCAAGGAGAGACTGGACTGCCATCTGTCTCAAATGGTGTAGGAACTCCTGCTTGAGCAGGGGGTTGGACTAGATGACCTACAAGGTCCCTTCCGACTCTAATAATAAATCTAAAATCGTGGTGGCTGCTTAGCTCCAGCAACTCCTTCCTGTTGGGGCCCTAAGGAGCCCGGGCAGGCAGGCGAGGAGTGGCTGGAAGGGGAGGGGAGAGTAGAGGCCAGTGATGCGCCCCTCAATGTGAGTGACATCAAGTTGGCCACGCCCACCCAGTCTCATGACCACCTAGCCACGCCCACTCAGCCAGTCATTAGGCAGATCATATTAGTGGTTCGCGGGTTTTAAAATTATGAATTTAGTGGTCCCTGAGGTCCGAAAGGTTGGTGACCCCTGCTCTAATAAGCAGGGGGCGGGGGGAAGAGAACAATTAACACAGGTAGTCCTGGATATACGACCCCAATGGAGCCCAGTATTTCTCTTGCTAAGCAAGAAATCTGTTAAGCGAGTTTTGTCCCATTTCACGACTTTTCTGACCACGATTGTTATGTGAATCGCTGCCACCATTAAATGAGTAACACGGTTACGAAATGAATCCAGCTTCCCCACTAACTTTGCTTGTCGGAAGGTCGCGAAAGGGGGTCACGTGATCCCGGTCACTGCGACCGTCGTAAATAGGAGTCCGTTGCCAACTATCTGAATGTAAATTACATGACCATGGGGATGCTGCCACGGTCATAAGGGTGAAAATTGGTCGTAGGTTTGCATTTTTCAGTGCCATCGTAACTTCGAACAGTCACTAAATGAACTGTTATAAGTCGAGGATGACTTTTATTGGGGAAAATACCGTTTTTGTTTGAATTCATTTGGCTGGAGTTTAAATTATGTGCGGATTCCCCATAAATTTCCCCATTTCTTACTAAAAATGAGCATTTTACACTAGGTTGTCTACAAAGGAAGATGACAAGCGCAAATTTCTTTCTTCCCCTGTTTTAGTCCTGGGGTGGGCAACCATATTTTAGCCAACAGCCTTCCTCCCATAACTTTCAGTGGCATATCACAGACCACTCCCTAATAAGTGGGGGGGAAAGAGAACAATTAACAATATTGGGGAAATAATATTTTTGTTACCAATAAAGGAGAATATTTGAAGCTCAGGGTTGAAATGAAGGGTCCTTGGTGCTCTCTGAGCTTGGTGGTTTTCTTGCAGACGTTTCATGACCCAAACTAGGTAACATCACCAGTGCTGTGAAATTCTCTAGAGCACTGATGTTGTTACCTAGTGTGGTAGTGAAAGGTCTGCACGAAAACAAGCAAGCTCAGAGAGCACCAAGGACCCCTCAATATTTTTGTGGCAATCCCTTTGGCTAGAGCAGGGGTCTGCAACCTTAAACACTCAAAGAGCCATTTGGACCCGTTTCCCACAGAAAAGAAAACACCAGGAGCCACAAAAACCTTTTGACATCTAAAATGAAGATAACTCTGCATATACTGTTTTTTACCTTTATGCTATGTATATAAAAAAAACTATAGTGTGTTGCATTTGTGTAATCAATGAACTGCTACATAGAAAACAAATTTGTATTTCTGCATGCAACAAAATCATTTTGAACTCCGAAAAAAAAGATGGGTTGAAAAGCTCAATAAATCGCATGCCGGCAGGTGTCACACATTGGCAGTTGTGACGCATGTTTTGAGCGACGGAGCCGCAGCAGAGGGATGAAAGAGCCACATGCGGCTCCAGAACCATGGGTTGCAGACCCCTGGGCTAGAGTTTAAATTACATTCCCCGTGAATTTCTCCATTTCTGTCTTATTCAAGCTGATTATTTTATGCTACGGTAGGTTCTAGAGGTGGAAGGTTTGAGGTCCCCGATATTTTCCCCCCTTAAGTCTGAAAGGAGACCATCGCAGACATATCTGTATTCAAGCAGAACCATACCTTACTTAACCCTGGCTTGTTAATTAAACCACAAAAGGCGAGCTTTATGCATCATCACACCAAACCATATGCCACGGCTACCAAGCTGCAAAAACTGGCTTGGCACAACACAATAATCCATAATCCAAGGATTATGGAATTATGTTGCTCCAACCTTTGCAGGTTGCATAAACAAATCAAAGAGGAGAGCCAGCCATGAAAGTGAATGGTTCCGGATCTGCAGGCCATCCAGAGATTTAGCTTTATTACTGAAGCATAGCAGAACTGCGATTTTTTTTTGTATTTTCTTTTGTTCAGTTATGTTTGATTCTTGAAGACCGCCTGCGCAACTCCCTGCGGAGTTCTTTCGGCAAGGTTTTTCAGACATGGATTGTCACGATGTGAATATTGTCAGTTTGTGCATCTCTATGTTTTCTACTGTTTCTTGTATTTATGGTCAAGCAGACGTATGATATATTCTATTACGCATGCCTGCATTCCAGAGGTTTCCTCCTTTCTTCTCTTCCGCCATTTCTGCCGAAGGTAGAAGTGATTTATTCATTAGCCGATGAGATGTAGCTTACTAAGGATTCTTTTTATTATTTTCTACTGAAATAAATATTTGTTAATTAGATTTGAATCTCGGTTTTATTTTCTAAGTAAGAATGTCTTCAAAAGGAGCAAAGATCCATCGACCTCCACGGAGGATTGATTGATTCCTCCCGTCTAACATGGATTGCCATTGCCTTCTGCCTAGGGCTGAGGGAAAGTGACTGGCCCAGAGTCACCCAGATCTTGATCCCTCTGATCTGTAAAAGAAACCTCAAATGTACAGCTCTTTTCCAAAAGCAAGGCTTGCAAACGTCAAAGCGACGCGGAAGGAAGTGGGGTGGGTTTTTTTTTTAACTGACTTATGAATCAGTGACTGGGTTGGCATGATCTAAATTGACAAGTAATATCTCACATTTGCAAATATTAGATTTGTTTAAGCACAGTCTGGACAACGGGGGATCCTAGATTGTTCAGGTGCCATTTCTCTCTCCTTTCTCAGAGCAATGGTTTTTATGAACGCCAACAGGTGGTGGTATCTCTACTTCGCAGCTGCATGCTAAAACATATAATGGCCAAATGAAAAGAGACTAAAGCTTTTTCCTCTTGGGAGTTATGAGATTAAAACACCCATCCAGGTGGGTTCCAGAATTCTAAGCCAGGTGCCAAAATCCCAACACCCTTCCATGTTAGATGTTTGTTGTTGTTGTTGTTAGTTGAGAAGTCGTGTCCGACCCATCGCGACCCCATGGACAACGTTGCTCCAGGCCTTCCTGTCCTCTACCATCCCCTGGAGTCCATTTAAGCTCACGCCGACTGCTTCAGTGACTCCATCCAGCCACCTCATTCTCTGTCGTCCCCTTCTTCTTTTGCCCTCAATCGTTCCCAGCATTAGGCTCTTCTCCAGTGAGTCCTTCCTTCTCATTAGGTGGCCAAAGTATTTGAGTTTCATCTTCAAGATCTGGCCTTCTAAAGAGCAGTCAGGGTGTTAGATGTTCGACCATCCCTCAAACAGGATTGGGACAATTGTCTACCGTGTTTCTCCCAAAATAAGACCCAGTCTTATTTTCTTTTGGACCCCAAAATAAGCGCCAGATCTTATTTTCGTGACATGTCTTACCCGCTTACCTTAGCACCACCGCAGTCATGCCCTGACACCTTTTGTGCCACTGCACAACTTCTGCAGTTGCTCGTGACCAGACATCGTGTGGCTCGTCATGCCAGTGTCACCGCTTGTAGCAGGAGGCTGCGTGGTGCGTCGTGCTGGTGTGCATGTGAGAGGCAGCACTGGCACGATGTGTGATGTGCCATGCAGCGTCCTACGGACTTAACTAGGGCTTATTTTGGGGGTAGGTCTTATATTAGGCACAGACCTGATAATCGGGCTAGGGCTTGTTTTTGGGGTAGGTCGCATTTTGGGGAAAACATGGTAGTTACCATGACACTTGCCCACAATGCTTCTGGATGTGGTATTGAATCTATATATATAAAAGCAAAAACCACTCACACATTAATCACGAAATCTCCAGAACTGTAAAGCCTACAAACTTGAAATTTGCCACATATGTTCCTCTTGCCTTCTAGGTGCTCACTAAGAAAGGATTTTTCAAAATGACCATCGGAGCATGAGTATTTCTTATATTATTATTAACAAGCTCTGATGCTAAGGAGTTCTACTCCCCCTCCCCACCTGAAAAGAAATTTGATCCAAATGCAAAACACAAGCAGAGGAGTTTCAGTTTCGCTTTTGCTTTCACAGCAGCAAGCAGCTTTACTACAGAACAGTTGAGCTAAGCCACGCACAGACTCCTTCCTGTCTCCTTCTTGCTCACACAGCAAATACTGTTTGAGTTTCCAAACACCCCTCAACTCTCTCACACACTAACAGGATGCTAGCCAGAGGAATACCAATGGATGCTGGTAGGCAAAGACAGATTCCCCCCCCCATTATTTTCTTCCTCAGTTCAGACGAATCTGTTCCTTCTACTATAATACCAGTTAAAGGGAAAAGAGGCAAAAAACGCAGGAAAAGATTTACAGATGCGATTAGGAAAACACAAGTAAGGGAAACTGCCTGTTTCTCCCATGGCCAGTTCTATGTGGCATGCTCCAGAGTCAGTTCACCTGACAGCCTGGTCATCCTCCAGCCAGACAGCAAAACCAGGAATGTTTTTTACAGGGAGGTCCTGAGCAATTCATCTGAGGGATGAATTTAAAATCTATGCTATGCAAATAATGTCTTCATCTGTAACAGAAACTTAGCTTAGTATCTCTAATGAAACAATACAGTCCCTTTTTTAACTACTCATTAATTTTCAAGCTTTAAGTGTCAATTTATCGAGCCCCATCACATAGTTTCGTAGCAAAGCACGGGTATTTAGCTAGTAATAGAATAACAGAGTTGGAAGGGACCTTGGAGGTCTTCTAGTCCAACCCCCTGCTCAAGCATTTCACACAAATGGTTGTCCAGTCTCTTGCTGAAAACTTCTAATAATGGAGCACCCACAACTTCTAATGGCAAGTTGTTCCATTGATTAATTGTTCACAGTCACAGGACATTTCTCCTTAATTCTAGGTTGGTTCTCCTCCTTGATTAGTTTCCATCCATTGCTTCTTGATCTGCCTTCAGGTGCTTTGGAGAATAGGTGGACCTTCAGGTGCTTTGGAGAATAGGTGGACCCCCTCTTCTCTGTGACAGCCTCCCCCCCCCTCAAATATTGGAAGACTGCTATCATGTCACCCCTAGTCTTTCTCTTCATTAGACTAGACACATCCAATTCGTGCAACCGTTCTTCATATGTTTTAGCCTCCGGTCCCCTAATCATCTTTGTTGCTCTTCTCTGCACTCTTTCTAGAGTCTCAACATCTTTTTTATATTGTGGCAACCAAAACTGGATGCAACATTCCAAGTGTGGTGTTACCAAGGCACAATTATCAATTACCAATTGGTCTCAAGGATCATCCGAGTACCACCAGCTCTCTGGAGATGAAGGAGAAAATCTGATTTGGGTGAAGCCACCTTAAATGTTGCCAGCTGGTTTGCTGCTCCAAAGGGGAGCGGAGAAATTCCCCAGTTTTAGAAGTCCAATGGTGCCTACTTTTCTTCCTCATTTGGGGAAGCAGTGAGGTTAGACGAGGACGTTACTCCCAGTTTATTTTATTCTTTTCCTTTTGTTTGTGGTCACCTCAAGACAGCATCCGTGTCCAATGTTCCCACTTCTATTTTCATCCAAAACGACAACCCTTTGATGTGGCTTGGGCTGAGAAAGAAGGACTGGTCCAAAGTCACCCAGCCAGCTTTCATGTCTGAGACAGGACTAGAACTCACCTAGCCTAGTTTCCAGCCTATCCCAAATTATTGCTTTATAATGTGGTTTTCTGGTTTCTTTCTCCATCATCCTTTCCTTTCCTTCTTTCCTTTCCTTCTTTCCTTTCCTTCCCTTCATCTCTTCTTCCTCCTTCTTTCCTTTCTTTTCCTTCCTTCCCTTCCTTTCCTTTCATCTCTTCTTCCTTTCTTCCTTCTTTCCTTCCCTTCCCTTCCCTTCCTTTCCTTAATCCACACACCTCCCTCTTTCCTTTCCTTTCCTTTCCTTTACTTTCTTTTCCTTCCTTTCTGTTTCTTTTCCTTTCCTTTCCTTTTCTTTCCTTCCTTCCTTTCTGTTTTTTTTCCTTTCTTTTCTTTTCCTTTCCTTCATTTCTGCTTCTTTTCCTTTCCTCCTTTCCTTTCCTTCTTTCCTTTCCTTTCCTTCCCCTTCCCTTCCCTTCTTTCCTTTCATTTCCTCTTTTCTTTTCTTTTTTCTTTTCTTTTCCACCTGCACACCTATATATAAGAACTATAAAACTGGAGGGGAGGGTTACTGGTATTAAATCACCCGAAAATTTGCTGCAGGAAGAAAGGAAGGTGGAAAACCACAGGTTTGGGGGGGAGGAATATAGAAATGATCAAAGATTTGGAATGTGCAGATCTCAAGCGCTAAGATTTTTTGGACAGCTCTCAAAACGATTATGCAAAGGAACGCTGACGTTCAAACATCTTCCTGCAGGCCCGAAAAGACAGGTGGTACATATTTCTCTGAGTCTTTTGAGCCAAAAAAAGGATTTTGTTCTCTACCACCAACTTAAGTTGCACTTTTAGGGATCCAGTTTAGAAAGTTAAACTGGTTTCAGGTTATGACCGCAATCCATCAAGTGGTCTTTGGCATTCAGCACAATGCTGCAAGACAACTGTTAATTTTTTTCTCTTTTTTCCCCATCCCGGAAATGAAAATCCAGCACATCTGGGGAGCAGCTGGGTTCAGAAACTACCCTCCAGATGTGGGGACTTTTGTTTCCAGAATCCTCAGCCAATGGCCACAGGGATGGGAACGTGAAGCTTATTGTACCTCAAAAGAAAGTCATTAATATTTCTGAGAAGGAACCAGACATAAATACAAAGGAAGAGAAAGGAAAAGAAATGGATATAATACAGAGGAGAGGAAATCAATCCCAGACACATTACTTACTACAATTCTTACTCTTCTACAAAGTCAATTCAGCTTTCACCTGTCCATGTTTGATCTAGGCCAGGGGTCAGCAACCTGCGGCTCTGGAGCCGCATGTGGCTCTTTCATCCCTCTGCTGCGGCTCCCTGTCGCTCAAAATATGCGTCACAATCGCCAATGTGTGATACCCGCTGGCATGCGATTTATTGAGCTTTTCGACCCCCAGTAGGCCAACCATGGATAAATCCAAGAAAAGAAAAGTTTCAGAAGAAAACAGAATATTTAATTCAACTACATATGCTAGTGCTGTGGCTGCTCAGGAAATAGTCAGGCACGGGAAGGGTTTTGTGGCTCCCGGTGTTTTCTTTTCTGTGGGAAACGGGTCCAAATGGCTCTTTGAGTGTTTAAGGTTGCCGACCCCTGCTCTAGGCCAATGTTTCTCAGCCTTGGAAACCTTAAGTTACATGGACCTCAACACCATGCACCTTAAAGTTGCCAAGGCTGAGAAACTTTAACCTAGGCAAACATTTGGGCTGAGGGCCACCATCATGCTAGGACCTCACTGGGTCTCCTTGAGGTAGGTTTGGCTTGGGGGTGAAGCCAGCTTCTTATGATCCCAAAGGTGATTTTTTTTTCAAGAGGCACCTGGACTTTCTGGTTTTTCTTTGAAGGCGTTTCGCTTCTTTTCCAAGAAGCTTCTTCAGCTCTGACTGGATGGCGGGGAATGGAAGGATTTATACTCCTTGTAGACAGCTGGACATTTGCATCCTTTTAGCTGTCTGTAAAGAATATAAATCCTTCCATTCCCCACCATCCAGTCAGAAGCTTCTTGGATGAGAAGCGAGATGTCTTCAAAGAAAAAAATCGACTGCAGAAAATACGACTTCAGCAACAGAGTGATCAATGCCTGGAATGCACTACCTGACTCTGTGGTTTCTTCCCCAAACCCCAAAAACTTTAACCTAAAACTGTCTACAGTCAACCTCTCCCCATTTCTAAGAGGTCTTTAAGGCATAAGCACATCACTGTGCCTACCGTCCCTGTCCTACTGTCCTATTATCCTCTTTTATCGTTACTTTTTTACTTATGTTATGTTTATACAAACTATAACTACTATCCTATACATGTTTGACAAATAAAATAAATATATAAATAAAATACAATAAATAAAAACCAGAAAGTCCAGTTGCCTCTTGAAAAAGCATCTTTGGGACAGCCATGACCCGGATGACTGAGAATCTCCATAGTCATTCATCTTCTTATGGCTTACTTAATCAATAGCATGATTTCATTGCCCTCAAAGACCATTGCCAGAAGGGGCTTCCTGGGTTGCCAGACCCTGCCCCACATTCAGCCTCGTAGTTCCTACTGTCATCCAAATAATAGTAATAATAATAATAATAATAATAATAATAATAATAATAATAATAATAATAATAATAATAATAATAATAATAATAATAATAATAATAACAACAACAACAACAACAACAACAACAACAACAACAACAACAGAGTTGGAAGGGACCTTGGAGGTCTTCTAGTCCAACCCCCTGCTTAGCCAGGAAACCCTACACCACTTCAGACAAATGGTTATCCAACATCTTCTTAAAAACATCCAGTGTTGGAGCATTCACAACTTCTGGAGGCAAGCTATTCCTCTTGAAGCCACCCCTTCCCAGCCCTCAAGTATTTGAGAGCAGCAGAAGGCAGAGAACCAGCTGGATCTGGAAGGGTTCCTCAGCAGTCCCTTCTAGAGAAAGCTAGCTGGGGAATTCTTGAAGTCCACAAGCCTTGAAGTTCCCAAGGTTGGACACCCTGGCTTAGAGCATTTATTTGCTCCTAGACTTGTGGAATTTTTTTCACCCATGGATTCACCCTTTTGCTCTTTTTTCCCCCTTGGATACTCTCAACTGGTAAGATCACATGTAAATGCGTGTTGCTTGGTCTAGATTGGTGACCTTGACATAAGCCTAATGGTTTTGTTGCTACTGAAGCCAGATAAGCACAGCTGTTTGCAAAGCCCTAAGCTCTGGCTGAGCGAGGCCAGTCTGAGCATCCGGTATGACCCCAGATTTTAAGATGGATTATTGGGGACCGGGAGGCTAATTTGATTGGTTGCATTCGCACAAGTCATTACACTGCTTGTGGCTGCGTCTCTCTAATATGCAAAGTTAAAAACCAACAAGCCACAGGATGGCTTAACATGATGACCTAGTTTAACCAATGCATTAAACATGAGAGAGTTAGTTGCTTGCAGGGTGGGGAAGCCATAGCTTGCACAAATAGAGTCAACCATGGTGACCTTATCAGTGCAACCGGAATAAGGAAGATTGCAGGGCAGGATGGTTTCCATTTAACCTGTGGAATGCTCTGCTGCTGGATAATAGGATAGGATAGGATAGGATAGGATAGGATAGGATAGGATAGGATAGGATAGGATGCGCGGAAGCGAAATCTCGCTGAAATCTCTCTCGCACGCGCACGTCCCCTTGCGAGATTTCGGCAAGATTTTGCTTCCGCGCATGCGCAGAAAGCAAAACAAAAGCTGAAAAATTGCCAGAAAAAGATGGCGGCGCGCGACGGACTGGTGAAGACGGCACTGGAGCCGTTGCGCGCAAATTGCGTAATCGACGGGTCCCTACCGGAGCTGCGCACTGGACCGCACCAGTAGGATCCCACCCCTGGTCTGTACAGTATATAATGATACTTCGTATACAATGTTATACTACCGAGTTATAGTTTGCATATAAAGTAAATAAGTAAAATAAGACTGTTCAGAAATACACATTCAAGTTTTCGGAAAAAAATGCCAGGCTTGATTGTTTTGTAAAAGTGCCCTAAAATTTGACGTGAACTTTTTGCCTGAAAATACGTATGAAGGAAATTATCTGATTCACACAGGCAAATAATTCATGTAGGTATGAATGAAATTTAATTCGGAGGGGGATCATGTGGCAAAACTGTTCCAGTCTCTTTAAAAAAATGTTTGAATTTTTATTCTTTTATTTTTTGGAACTAGAATGTCCAAAGCTTCAAGTGGAAGTCAATAGAGGTCTCAATTTTCTTCTCTGGCAATTAATCAAGTAAAACTTCAATGCTCGTATTTCTTAATTTAATTTCCTAACTGTAAATTCCTAACTAAATAGATTCCAGAGGGACTTTGCACCCAGCATATGATGACTGGAAAATTAAAATCATTTGGTGGTTGTGGAAAGACTGCATCTATCTATCTATCTATCTATCTATCTATCTATCTATCTATCTATCTATCTATCTATCTATCTATCTATCTATCATCATCTATCTATCATCTATCATCTGTCTATCTATCATCTATATCTATCTATCTATCATCTATCTATATCATCTATCATCTATCATCTATCTATCATCTATCTATATCATCTATCTATCTATCTATCTATCTATCTATCTATCTATCTATCTATCATCTATCTATCATCTATCATCTGTCTATCTATCATCTATATCTATCTATCTATCATCTATCTATATCATCTATCATCTATCTATCTATCTATCTATCTATCTATCTATCTATCTATCTATCTATCTATCTATCTATCTATCTATCTATCTATCATCTATCTATCATCTATCATCTGTCTATCTATCATCTATATCTATCTATCTATCATCTATCTATATCATCTATCATCTATCATCTATCTATCATCTATCATCTATCAGTGGTGGGTTCCTACCGGTGCGGTCCACTCTATAGCACCGGTAGCGGCCCGCTGGTGACGTCACAGTACCGGTGCGGTCAGTTGCTGGTGCCTGGGCGCCGCATTAAAAAATATATATATTTTAATTTTTCTTAACATTTTCTTTTGCGCATGCCCAGAAGCCGAGAATGGGTGGCAGGAGCTATCTCCATTCCCCTCCCTTCAGCAGTCCGAGAAGCCACGAATGCGTGGTGATGATCCCAGGCATTTTTGCACGTTCGAGGCTTCTCGAGCTGCTGAGGGGGGGGGAATGGGCGGCAGGAGCCTAGGATCATCGAATGGGGAGAAATATTCAGGCCGAACGGAGCCTCCTAAAAGAACCGCTGCCGCGGTCTTGCTGCTCCCGCTGCGGGGGGCTGCGTTGCAGGTGGGAAATGCTCCCCCGCTTCTCCGGCCGCTGCCAAGCTCCCGAGGCCCACGCCCAGATCACATGGCTGGCAAGCCACACCCACAAAATAAGCCACACCCACAGAGTGGTAGTAAAAAAATTAGGAACCTGCTCCTGTCATCTATCTATCTATCTATCATCTATCTATCTATCTATCTATCATCTATCTATCTATCTATCTATCTATCTATCTATCTATCTATCTATCTATCTATCTATCTATCTATCTATCTATCTATCATCTATCATCTATCATCTATCATCTATCTATCTATCTATCTATCTATCTTTCTATCTATCTATCTATCTATCTATCTATCTATCTATCTATCTATCTATCTATCTATCTATCTATCTATCTATCATCTATCATCTATCATCTCTCTCTCTCAGAAGATCATAAAAAGGAAGAACAGATTTAAAATGTGTCCATCCTTGAGAGTGACCATCTAATGAAGCAAATGCAGAGATTACACACAATTTTTATCCCCGGGAAAATGCGAGTTGGTGTTTTATTCTTGGGTTAACAATCCCCTGGTCTGAGCACTGCAGTGGGCTATGCTAACCCAACTCTTAAAATGAATGTTCTGATTTCCCTCTCTGATTTGATCCAAAAGCAATATGATTTATACACCCTGCATTAATGTGTGTTTGGTAAAACCAGCCAACTATGACTTAAAGCAGAAATGGACAATTATGTTGCATTGTGTTTTAGCTTGAAGGGTATAGGGTGTTTTTTTAAAAAAATAAGCCTGTAAAGACTGCAGGTGTGGCTACTGAACCCCAACATCACTCGGGAAGAGGGCAAAGCCCCCCACTCCTGAATTTGTGGGAGTTAATGGTTTCTTTGAAAGAAAAGCACTTCAACCTCTGCAGAATCTTTTGACACATTTGTTTTCCCACTTCTGATATTTATAGAAGCCCCTGAATTGCAGGGTGTTGGGTGTTTTTCTTTTTTAGCTTATACAGACAGGCTCCAAAATTGTGCAGGAGAATTGAGTTCAGGCCACAGGGTGCTACCCTGTAATGGTATATGTAAATGACCTTGGGAGACGGAGGGAGGAGAGAAGAGATGCTGCCTAGGGAGCAATCAGAGCCTCCAGCTGCATAAGGGGCAGAGGAAGAAATTTAGGGGGAAAAATCTGCCCTAACTGTAAAAAAAGGCTGTAAAAAGAGACAGTGGGAGATTGGTACTTTCAGATGTCAACTCGGAAATGAACTTTCGGTTGGCCCATTGGGCCGTTTTTCGCCATCTCCAGACCTTAGGAGGCTTTCCTGAATCCTGGGGAGAGCGAAAAACAGCCCAATGGGCCTACTGGAAGTCCAGAGGCTTCAGTGAGGCCTTTGCGCATGCGCGGCGGGAGCAGCGCGGGGGGTTTGTGTGCATGCATGTAGGAGGACATTGCATTATGGGTGTGGGCAAGCATGCACACCCTTTTGGCACCCGAGCCAGAAAAGGTTCGCCATCACTGCTCTAGAATGATGTAGGTGACCATTTGCATCATCCTGCAGAGTTTTTAAACGGGGTCTCGTTTTCTCAGGCTGGGAGAAAAAGCATTTCAGGAAATTTTCTACCTACAGGCAATCCTCAACTTACAACAGTTCATTTAGTGACCGTTCGAAGTTACAGCATCATTGAAAAAAGTGACTGGTGACCATTTTTCACACTTATGACCGTTGCAGCATCCTCACGGTCACCTGACCAACATTTGGATGCTTGGCAACTGGTTCGTATTTATGACGGGTTGCAGTGTCCCGGAATCCCTTTTGTGACCTTCTGACAAGCAAAGTCTATGGGGAAGCCAGATTCATTTAACAACTGGGTTATTAGCTTAACAACGGCAATGATTCACTAAACGACGGTGGCAAGCAAAGTCGTAAAAATGGGGCAAAACACACTTAACGAATGTTTCCCTTGGCCACATAAATTTGGGGTGCAATTATGGCCATAAATCAAAGACTACCTGAATTGTTGACTTCCAGCATTTCTTACCGATGATCAGACAGAATAACAGAGTTGGAAGGGACCTTGGAGGTCATATAGTCCAACCCCCTGCTCAAGCAATAAACCCTACATCATTTCAGACAAATGGCTGTCCAATCTCTGCTTTAAAAACCTCTAGTGTTGGAGCACCCACAACTTCTGGAGGCAAGCCGTTCCACGGCTTGATTCTTCTCACTGTCTGAGGCTGCTGAAATCCTATAGTGCCCTCACAAACACAAACACACACACACACACCACACAGGGAGAGCTTAATTTCCCTGCTTCAAGTCATCGGTGTGATTTATAAATCGGCGACTGAGTTGGCATTCTGCATGAAGCCATGTGTCAAAATGTGGTTGGTTTCACTTAACAGGGTGTGTAAATACAGCCGTGACTGGTGTCGTTCGCCTCTCTCCTTATTTGCTCTTGCTCCAATTTGCTAAATGCGGTTGTGTGCTCCTTCTAAGCATTTCTAGCGTTTCATTTTTCCTGGGCCTGTGAAATGTAGGTGGGACACTGTGAGACCGTGCCTGGAATAACCTTGGGGACAACAGGAGAGTGAGCACCAACATCTAGTTGGTTATGAATAGGTGTCAATCCTTAGAATTGAGAAACTCTAGCCGTGATTGTAGATAGCCAGGGAGACATGAATGGAAGCATCTTTAGATCTGGACACCTTGAATTGTAAAAGAAAGATTGAATGCTATGCACGTCACCAGAGCGAGATTATATTTAGCGTTAGGCAAAGCAACGTGGTTGATTGAGGTAGCACAAAAGGCAGCAAATTATCAGCAATTCGACCATTATCATAATCACCCGGTGGAGTTTGGTCAGGAGAAGGAAGAAGGGTGAAGAGTTTGAAGAACGTTTTGAGAATCTTTCGAATAAGGTCATTTTAACAAATCAGAGCATTATTATATGCCGGCAGTTTCCACCAGATAATGGGCTAGATTCCAAACCATCATACGGTTTAGCCTCTTTTTTTCCTGTTTAAGACCGACTAGCTACGGCTCCTGCCCTCAGCTAATAGCAGCATCGTGAAGATCTTGGCTGATCTCCAGAAAGCTGTGCTGCATTCCACCTGGTGGGAGATTACCAGGAGATCCTACGGCTGCAGGCTAGAAAGGGAAGTATGAAATTAAATTCCTCAAAGAACATTATGGGAAACCACCTCTGCATTAATGCCCAGGAAACTCCACAGATCTTCTGGGGAAGCCACCAGACGTTTGACCTTGACTAAAGGAGGCCCTCTTTGACCTTAGTCTAAAACCAAGACATAAATACCCTGTTTCCCCCCAAAATAAGACATCCCCTGATAATAAGCCCAGTCGGGCTTTTGAGTACATGGCAATAAGGCCAAGCGCTTATTTCAGGGCTCAAAAAAATATAAGACAGGGTCTTATTTTCGGGGAAAACTGTCTCTCTCTCTCTCTCTCTCTCTCTCTCTCTCTCTCTCTCTCTCTCTCTCTCTCTCTCTCTCTATCTATCTATCTATCTATCTATCTATCATTTATCATCTATCTACCCTCTTTCCCCCAAAATAAGACATCCCCTGATAATAAGCCCAATCGGGTTTTTGAGTACATGGCAATAAGGCCAAGCGCTTATTTCAGGGCTCAAAAAAGTATAAGGCAGGGTCTTATTTTCGGGGAAACAGGGTAGCCTACAGAGCACATGTGGGCAACTTGAACCTTTCTGAAAGTTTCCACTGAAAGTGAATGTTTAATGTGGCAGAGGGAAAAATTAAATCCACAATGAGTAAGCATGTTAACCTTAATTAACAGTTTAAATGTAACTACAGTTACCCATATTTCCCCGAAAATAAGACCCAGTCTTATTTTCTTTGGGGCACCGAAATAAACACTAGGGCTTATTTTCGGGGGAAGTCTTATTTTTTTCCATGTACGATAGGCCCACTTTTTCTGCTTGCTCGTGGCGGGGCAGGAGGCCATGTCAGTGTGTCAGTGCTGCTGCCACGAGGCAAGGGGTGGAGCTGCCCCACGCGCCCTGCACCGGCTTACCTCAGGGCCCTCACAGCCAGGCCACCCATGCCCCGACACCTGCCTTGCGTCCCCGCGGCGGTTCTGGCAGCCCTGTGCAGCAGAACACCGTGTGGCTGCCAGCCCACTTCCTCTTGCTCGCAGCCTCAATGGAGCAGGAGGCCGAGCGACACCCCAGTGGCGCGGCCATGAGGCAGTTGTTGGGAGCACGGAAGGCCTGGCTGTGGGGGCCCTGAGGTAAACCGGTGTGGAGCATGTGGGACAGCTCCACTCTCCCGTCGCCTCATCTCATGTCAGCGGCACCACGAGCAGTCAGAGAGAATGGGCAGGCGGGTGGCTGCGCAGGCACTTAAGGAGGGCTTATTTTGAGGGTAGGGCTTATATTAGTGTAAAAACATGCTAGGGCTTATTTTGGGGAGAGGTCTTATTTGGGGGGAAGCAGGGGAGATAACGGAAGCAAATTCATTTGACTGTTGTCCTGGTGTGGTTCGCTGTTTTGGAGAACCACCTGGTCTATTCTTGAAAGAAGAGTTTTGACCTTCATAACAAGGACAGGAGACCTCATGTAGCAGAGGAAGTTATGCCAAACATACAGTGAACCCCCAACTTTGGTGTAGTGAATGAGAAAGTTGATTTGCTGGCTTCTTCTCTGGCCCCACCCACCTTCATTTGGCCTCATCCACTTTTCTTTGGTCCCACCTCCTTTTGGCCTGCAATCACCGATACATCAATTAAGATCCTTCTTCCACTTTTGGAGGGAAGTATTGCCTAGCTCCTAGACCAGTGATGGCGAACCTATGGCACGGGTGCCACAGGTGGCACACGGAGCCATATCTGCCGGCACACGAGCCATTGCCCTAGCTCAGCTCCAGCACGCATGTGCGCGCCGGCCAGCTGATTTTTGGCTCATGCGGAGGCTCTTGGAGGGCATTTTAGGCTTCCGGAGGGGGACAGGGGAGTGTTTTCGCCCTCCCCAGGCTCCAGGGAAGCCTCTGGAGCCTGGGGAGGGCGAAAAACGGGCCTACCAGACCCACCGGAAGTCAGGAAATGGGCTGTTTCCGGCCTCCAGAGGACCTCTGTGGGGTCGGGGGAGGCCGTTTTCATCTTCCCCAGGCATTGAATTATGGGTGTGGGCACTCGCATGTGTGTTATAGCGCACGCGCATGCGCTTTCGGCACCCGAGGGAAAAAAGGTTCGCCATCACTGTCCTAGAATCTAGAAACCCATGTTCATAGTTAAGCTCAACCATTCACTTCAGTGCTCCAAAAAGCTTTTTAAAGTAGCTGGCCTCCTCCTTGTTGTTGTGCAGATGTGTGGGTTGGGACTACAGTTCCTCAAATTCCTCGCCACACTGCCATAGGTTTGCTGCATTTTGTCAACCAAGGATGTGTCAGAGCAGTGCCTGGTTGGGAAACTGGGCTGGAGAAAGGCTGGCTGTGAGCATTTAAGTCTCTCCGCTCCTAACATGCAATGCAGAGTTGACATTCGTCTGTTTTACAAGGGTGTTGTAAAACTGAACATACCGAGCATTTACGGGAGCTCCACGCTGAACATTAGGTATTTGGATCGCATTCTCCCATCCCCCACAGGTTTAGCACTAATCTGCAAAGCTAAATAAGCTTTTCCAGATTTATCTTCTGAGCATTTAAAACCATGCGTGTATTTAAGAATATCCTGCTTTTCCTATAAAAGGAATACTCGGTGCTAAAAGCTCATTGCAAAATACACACAAAAAAGAGCAAATCATTGTTTAAAAAGGATGTCCTTTCCAGACAGCTGGACGCAGCGTCCAGATGCAAATGATCAATATTAAGGCCCAGTACTCTTCAACATCTTTATCAATAACTTGGACGAGGGGATAGATGGGGAACTCATCAAATTTGCAGATGACACCAAACTGGCAGGAATAGCCAACTCTCCAGAAGATAGGCTCAAGATACAGAAGGATCTTGACAGACTTGAACATTGGGCGCTATCTAACACAATGAAATTCAATGGTGAAAAAAGTAAGGTTCTACATTTAGGCAAGAAAAACAAAATGCACAGGTACAGCATATGTGGTACCTTGCTCAATAGTAGTAACTGTGAGAGGGACCTTGGAGTCCTAGTGGACAACCGTTTAAATATGAGCCAGCTGTGTGCAGCAGCTGCCAAAAAAGCCAACACAGTTCTAGGCTGCATTTACAGAGAGATAGAATCAAGATCATGTGAAGTGTTAATACCACTTTATAATGCCTTGGTAAGGCCACACTTGGAATACTGCATACAGTTTTGGTCACCATGATGTAAAAAGGATGTTGAGACTCTAGAAAGAGTGCAGAGAAGAGCAACAAAGATGATTAGGGGACTGGAGGCTAAAACATATGAAGAACGGTTGCAGGAACTGGATATGTCTAGTTTAATGAAAAGAAGGACTAGGGGAGACATGATAGCAGTGTTCCAATATCTCAGGGGTTGCCACAAAGAAGGAGGAGTCAAGCTATTCTCCAAAGCACCTGAGGGCAGAACAAGAAGTAATGGGTGGAAACTAAACAAGGAGAGAAGCAATTTAGAACTAAGGAGAAATTTCCTGACAGTTAGAACAATGAATCAGTGGAACAGCTTGCCTCCAGAAGTTGTGGGTGCTTAAAAACACTGGAAGTTTTTAAGAAGATGTTGGATAACCATTTGTCTGAAGTAGTGTAGGGTTTCCTGCCTAGGCAGGGGGTTGGACTAGAAGACCTCCAAGGTCCCTTCCAACTCTGTTGTTGTTGTTGTTGTTGTTGTTGTTGTTGTTGTTGTTGTTGTTATTATTATTATTATTATTAACAACACATCATAAGTGAGAATTGACTTTTTTTTTAAAAAAAATCTTGTCTTGCTTGGTGAAACACCAAGAAGCAACTGGCCAAAGAGCTCACCCTATGATTGAGAAAATCTTCTTACTCTCTATGCCCTACACAACGGACACAATAAATTGGTCACACAATTTCAGCCGCAACTCTAGAAACAGCATCTGCACGGGTCATCGACCACAATCGAGCCCCAAATTTCCGTGGCTAAGCAAGACAGTTGCTAAGCGAGATCTGCCCATTTTACGACCCATTTCTTGCCACGGTTGTTCTATTAGTAAATGGTTGTTAAATAAATC